>VZTA01020995.1:136839-211091 GCA_013398855.1 Mohoua ochrocephala
AGCACCGAGTCTCCTCCCACTGACATTAATACTCCTGTTCCCACCTCTTCAACATGAGCACAGTCCAGCACTGAGGGCTTTTACAAAACCCATTCACAAGTTAATTCTTGATGCCCAAACACAGTAATTTTGTGAAGCTGTGTTCTATGAGGCCACAGTCACGTCACCCATGCTGATCCAACCACCCTGAAATCAGCTGAAGCTGCAAGCCCTCTTTCGAGAAAGATGGTGCTGAGGAAGTGCCAAATGCCAGTTCCTACCCCGTCCTGGCACATATTTAAAATTCTGACCTCATCAGAGCTATGCTGATTCACAGCAGCCGGGGGACTGGCACTTGCAGGTTTTAAGAGATACACAGGGAGATCTCTGGTAACCACAACTGCATCTCACTGGTCGTGCTAAAATTAAAAGTGGGACCGCATATGAGCTCTGGGAAAGTATTGACCTTACATTTGCAAGTTCACAATGCTATAAAAATGCTTTAAAATGTGCCAGAGTGACACTTAATGTGCCAGCATGACAATATTTTCCAAAGATCCTTAATGGAACTAAGGTACAATTAAATGATTAAAAAGAACTTTTAACAACAGAAATTACCAGCAATAAAGTGTCCCGTTTTAGGGATTTGTCGTATTCAGAGCAAAATGTTCCTTTTTGTTATAAACCAACTGTTAACCTTTAAAAATGCTGCTTTTGTTAACATAGGAGGATAACGAGTCTTAATTTAGTAGGTTGTTACATAAGTACACCAAAAAATAGTCAAAGTATTTGCATAGAAAGTCTGGGGGAAAAATCCTGCACTTAGATATCTATACTGAAAAAAAAAAAAAAGCACTTGTTCGTAGACACAGAATGTATGTAGGGCAGCAAAGTGGAACACAGCAAATTGAACTGCAGGAGAGAGTGATTTTAAGATCTATTGTCAACATATACTGCAGCTCTAAACAATGACAGGTGAATTTCTGGAAACTTGATTGGAGTATGCAGTAAATCTAAAAGTCAGAGATTGTAACACATTTCCTGAAGCCTTTTGTCTGCACGAGGGTTTGAAATTCTTATACAATTTCATCTTCTGCTTAATCTGGAGACTGTGAGATGATTCATCAACAGTCTTCTAAGCACTAATTTTTTATAAAATACATATTCTCTGTATGCAGCTGGAAGTATAGAAGCATTTAAAATAGGGAAAATTAATATTTTTTGAATAAAAAAGTTGGGCTCATGTTTTTATTCACTAAAAATTTCAATGATAAAACTGTTAATGCCTTTGACTACTGGATAATATATTTGAAGCTCTTCAAATTTTGTCTTTAGAAATTTTCTATAATGCCTTTGGTATAAATGAAATTAGCATGCTAAGAGTTTATCCTTGCTTCAAGAGAGGAGATTATGTTTTTAAAATAATTTTTTATTTTTAATCAAAAATACTTTGAGTGTGATCTATCATTTTAGTAATCAGGGTTTTACACCACTATGCAATCATTGCTATTGAAAATTATTAGAGTAACATCATCATGGCAAATGATTCTGAAAGTATTTTCCATTTAAAAAAAATCATGATTATCCTTAAAAGCGTTTAAAAATCATGCCTTATTTTCCATGTTCTTATAATATTGTCAGAATGAACAACTTGGAAATGAAAGAGCTGAACAGAAGCCTTTGTGCATTGTTTGGTTTTAGTGTAGAGGTATTAATGCAGTAACACCTATCACCACACAAGGAATCCACTGTTTAAGAGTCCTGTCCATCAAGGATTCATCAAACTTGTGAGGAGAAATAAGGATATGGGGCTGATTTACATGACTGGAATGCTGTAGCATTCATGTAGCATCCAAGATGGCTTGCTTTTTGCTTGATTTTTGGGTTGTTTCCAGCTATTTCAGATATGACACCATTGTTTACCAATGGAGAAAAGCTTGGATCCAGGTCCTTACAACTTGCCTGCAGAGGAACGGGATTGTCTGTGGATAGGTGGAAAAAGAGGCCCGAAGTCATTCCTCTGTTTCACAGGCAGAGTAGAAGTTGTTTCAGATTCCAGTTAGGAACAACTGTTTTGCTTTGAGGAAGCCACAACTTCCTCGTCTCTGAAGAAGGCCACTGTCTAGTTTATTTATTTACACTTAAACCCTAAAATATCAATGTGAGTGAAGAGCTGAGTATTAAATCTCCTGGCACAGGAGTGAATGGAAGGGTACAGAAGCAAGAAGAAACCCCTCAACTGGTCTCTCTTTCTTTTTATAGTCGACTTACCTCCTGCATAGCCAAATATTGTGTGGCTTACTAAGAAGGGAGCAGAACTGCTCAGCTGACACAAAGCTTTTGCTGTGAAACGAGTTTATAATCCACTATTTCCAACTGCAATATTCTATTCTATTCTATTCTATTCTATTCTATTCTATTCTATTCCGTTCCATTTGCTGAGCGTGGTTCTGAGTACTGAGCTGCTGAAGTTTCTGCCCTTCCAACGATCACAAAACAACATCCTTGTCCCTATTCCATGAAAATTAAAGATCAGAATATCTCTTGTGAACAGAGGGCAGTAATACCACAATTGCAGCTACCACGACAAACAAACCCATTTTCACAAACCGGTGTTATTGTTAGCTTGGGCTGGAAGAACTGCTAATGTCATGATTACCTATCACCCATCATGGGAGGATAATATCAATCTCTAATTAGTTTTCGACACCCTCTGAGGGATGAAAGGTGCTATCTAAACCACAAATTTATTCCACCTTAAAAGTAGAAGTGAGAGTTCTGTAAGTCAGTGTTCAAGCAAATGAAGTACGAGCTTCAGATACTCTTTGTTATCCTCAGTATGTTCAAAAATCCTCTTTACTTCTTCCTTTTTCTTATTAATTTTCTGTAGAACATCATCCTGTATAGAATACCATTAGCATGCTTAAAACCACATCCCATGACAAATACATAAAATTGTCTGGAAAGTAAAGCCAGCATTCAGAGTAGTTTCCCAATTAACTGTTCTACTTTATTGGAAATAAGAAAATTGCACATATAAAATCCAAACATTACTCATTGCAATAATCACAAGAGAGGAGTGTGAATGAAAGGTTAATAAGCTGTACTTGAAGTTGCTTTAGAGTGCGTTCTAGATGTAATTTAGAAGACCAAATTTAGGAGCTTTCATTGTCTATGCAGTCACCAGTGAGAGAAAAGTGTCTCCAAGTGGCATCACACAGCACCCCACAGACTATAAAGCATCCCCCTGTAGATGACAAAGCTATTCCATTTCACCAGTGATAGTGCTACAGACTCTATTAATCACAGTCTTTTGTCCACACTTGTGAGAGTAAAGTGTTATTAAGTAATACATTAAAATTAATATTTTGAATATGCCACGTTTCTGCGTGTTAATTATTGTCCTCATTGAGTCCCCAGAAAACATTTTTATCTTTCTCCTTACTGTAATACTATATACTAAAATACTCCTGTGGCTGAATTGAGGGAAGAGAATTTAGATGCACCTACTGAGGCAAATAAAGTGCTTCTCATCGACTTTGATGGCACAGGGATCATCCATCCCGACATGACTTTGCACACATTCAGTGTAAGGATTTATTATAAAATGTCATCTAATTATGTCCATGCTAAAATCATATCCCAGCTTATCAAAAAAATACTTCTTATTATGGTAAAATATAATTAATTGGTTTTTTTTCATTTTTCAACTAGGTGAATATTTTAGTCACCGGTGGTAGGTTTTACCAGACAAACAGTCAGATACAAGTAGCAGTAAACAAAAGACATCTGTTTTATGTGCTCTTCAGGCACTTTATACACTGAGAATTGGAGAAAAGGTGATTGATTTCCAGAATATGAAATGCTATTAAGGAGATTCTGATCTTCACCATGTGACTTATTTTGCATGACATTAAAACAAATAATCCAATCATACTGGAGCTGTAACAGCAATCATGTGATGTCCATCATAGTAGATGTGAGGTTCCTATTCCCATAGCAACATCTGTAGCACTCACGCTAATCACTTTAAATTAACCTTGATATGAAAAAACGCCCTAGGGATAATGCTGCTGTTGTGGTAGTTCACATGAGTAGCACAATTTTCCAATAAAACTTCAGAGCAAAAATAAGGGTGATAATGAGATGTCCTGTTAGGATATTTTTTTTAATATGCTTTAGTTAAACCAATACATTAGTACCAGCATCAGGATAATTATGAGTATCATAGATAATGAGCTGTCTTTCTGATTACTGCCCTTTCATAACCCACTGTGGTTAATTTATGGTGTGCACACGAACCAAACAACTCGAAAGGTGCAAACCTGACATGGTATCTGAAAACATACCTTATATTTTAATAGTTCACCTCTTCTTAAATGAGAATAAAATAAGACCAAACGTGTCTAATAGTGTCTTTTGGCAAGATCCACACTTTGCATGTACTAAGGTAGGAGCCTGTGCGACTTCAGTGCAACACAAGAAGTCTTCAGATTTTGAGCTGAGCTTCTCTGGTGGGAAGCTGTCAGCACAGAAGAGCAGAGTAAGAACAGACAGTTGCACATGGTGCTTGTTACTCCTTGAGTTGAAGATTTTGAGCTCTACAGAAAATTTCATGATGAAAAGTCTTTGCACACGTGAATGTATCTTTACACAAGAGGGATCTGAAAAGCCTGCTAGAAGATGCAGACTTGCACATATGGCAACGGTACCCACAGCAGAAATACATTTGGGCTCCTGGGAACAACTGACAACTGAACTGAAGTGTTCAAAATGCTCAAACCAGAACTGTTTTGAATGCTAAAATCCAAGGTACGCAGGCAGGCTGAAGGCAATAAGGTCCCTCAGCATGCTGGCCTCCCTCTGCTAGGGGTGGTGGTGTGGAGAGGATCCTGTGAGGCACTTCAGCCAGCCCTAGAGACCCTGCAGGAAGAGCTGGAAGGAGCCTACAAGTACATGGAGGCACCCCTGGGCAGCCCTGCTACAAAACCAAGGCTGCTGTAACCCCAGCCCGAGGAAGTTGTTGGGACCCAACCACCACCAGGTTGTTGGTGCCTTCCCACAGCTGAGTGAGGCCCCTCTCCCAACCCCAGCCCAGCTTCTGGGCTGCCTTCCCTGCTTTTAGTGTTTCTTTCCTGCCTTATAGTTAAATGTTAGTGTTTATTTTATAGGCATTTATTGTTACTACATCAAGTTTACAGGCCTGTATTTCACAGTAGTTTTAAAATATGATGCTGTGGTATCCTACTGCCTTCTTTTATGGTGACTAGTTTTAATTAGAGAGGGAAAGCAGCAGCATTATTAGTCTACCAGAATAATGGTTATACTGCTTTCCATGAGAAAATATAGATACTTACCAACACCAGCTAGCTCTTAGGTTAACAAGGGAATGCACTAAAAGGTGGAAGCCTATAACAATTACAGCAATCCAATGTTAAATTTTTTCTTTTCAGTTCTTCTTCCATATCACTAGCCTTGGAGCAAGGAAGGCCATTTAATGACTTCTCTTTTCTACCCCAATAATCCCATCCTGTGGAATTAAAATTGATTTTCTTTTAGCTCATGAAGATCCAGTGTTGGCTGTCTTTTCCCTGATGCAAAGCCAAGGGAATGCTGCAGAGCCTGTCCATAAACTTCAGTGGCCATTGAGTCAACACGTAAATATGCACCAGTGACAATGACAGAAAACGGGGACAGCAGCATTTTGACTCTCAGCAGGGAATCTCAGTCTAAGAAAGCAGTGCCAAAGGCTTCTTGTAGTCAAGCTATTGAGAAAGCAAGGGGCACAGTGGGAGCTGGAGTTTCTTGTTGTTAACGAACCATCTCTGTGGCTTAAAACACAAACTTCAGTGGTGAAATTACACCGTCAGCAGCAGTGCCCTGGAGCTGCTGCCTGAGCAAACCTGAGCTGCCAGCCAAAGCCCCCATCTCGCTTTCCTCCTGCTGTGCCAAATGACTGCTGATAGAGCTGGAGCCCTCGCTGCCCAGCTGCAGTGACACACTTGAAAATCAGCATTTTCTCTGCTCCCAATCTTCCTGGGTCACACAGGGAGTCCCAACAAAACAAGTTCTCCACCATCAGAGCATAAGGCGGTTTTCGTTCAGACATATCTCAGGTAGGAATCTTGGGTATCAAAGTGGTTGTGTGGTGAGATTTTGAACCACCATAAAGAAATTAGCGAGTCTCCTCCATTTTATTCACTACTTGGAGCACCTTGACAGCATTGACATGCAGTGCTGATAACGACTGCTGATGCCAGATGTGGATTTTTCAACTAAAATGACGAGACCCTTTTTTTATTTCCTAAGAAGTTCCAAAATTTCTGGACTGAAATTTAGATGAGGTTTTGCTGTTTTCATGTACACAAAAGAAATCACAGGTTTTTGACTTAGATTCCATTTCCTGGGCATGAAAAATTTAAAAAAAAAAAAAAAAAAAAATTGCCTTCATCTGGCTTATCTTTCATTTTCTAGGGGGAAAAAAAAAGTTCAACTACATTTTTATATCTGCTAGAATAATTACTAATCTTAAAAGAAAATTTTCCAAAGTTCAATTTTTGAGCCTTAATGCATACAAATAAAAGATTATATAGTTGATATATAAAACCAAGCTCTGAGGTTTAAACTGTAAGCTCCTTGGAGCCAAGAACTGATCATATTTATCTGTAAAGCACCAGACATACTTCCCAGTTTTCTATGAACAGCAAAGTAGCAGTGGGATCTTTTGGAGGACTTAACAAGGATGTTTTTTTTTGTTAGATTTCTTCCCTATCAGCTTAAGACAAATGAAAGCTGGAAAAAGTGAGTTGCTTCCAGATAAAAAAGTGCAAGTTCTCACAACAACATACACCCATTTAAATAAAATGTTTTTTGAACATAAAACCAGTTTTCTGTTTGTTTGTTTTAATAAAATGGTTCCTATGATTTGAACTCCTTCTTCCTGCATGTGGAGACCAACACCAATAGCAGAGAAGACTGTGGCAAAAAGAATAACTGTCTTATTTGGCAAAATTAGAATTATGTGGATGTTGATATGGTTTGCAAAATGCAAACACACCAAATTCTTGTTGTTAAGGTATATAAGCTTTTTGTAACACTTTCAATTCTCTGAGTATACAAAGCAGTTGTCTTTCCCTCCTTGTTCATTACCTACCACACACTTTCCCTGATAGATGACCTTTTAAAAATATTGATAATGCCACCATGGCTATTGCGAGCTGCCAGAGGGACTGTGTAATTTGACAAGAATGAGAGATTTGCCCTGACTGACAAAGTAAATAAATTTTGTGAGGAGAACGTGACTGTATGTTTACTTTGGCTTCAGGCAGACTCTTGCATTTCAAGTGAGTGCTGTATGAAGCAGCATTCAGAACTTTTGGTGGAGTTTTTACTGTCAAGTCCTTCCTGAGACTATTGCACCCTGGAAAATATGTCTGTGCCCCAAAAAAATGCTAGTGAATTATTAAACAAAAATAAATTTTGGAAAATCCATCTCTAAGTTGTGTGTATGTTCTGAGTGAGTCTGACACTGGAACTGTTTTTTCCTGGGTGGTCAGTGGGCTGCTGTCAAGCCATAATTTATAATTTATAAGGAGTTAAGGTTTGCAAAAGATGGTGTCTAGAACAAAATACACCCATTGTTGGCAGCAGAGTGAGAGAAAAGCATATGCAGGTAAAAAAAGTAGGACAGGAGTAAATGCAGGTAAAAAAGTAGGACAGGAAATCACAGACAGCAATTTTGCATTGATATAACTGATGATGAAAATTTACCAGTCAGGTTTCCTTTCCTGCTTTTGTTCTGTATCTCTTGCCACCATGAAAGTAACTTGGGCTGGTAAATTGTTGATCTTGATACAGATGAAATGGGTGGGGAAAAAAATCTGCCAGGAGTATCCAGCAGCAAAAGTAGATAATTTGTCAAGACAGATAGCACAATTTTCAATAAATACATTCAACAGCAGATAAATCTCAGAAGCTTCTACATAGAGGTAATCATTTCGAATTAAGTGCATTTTACAAACCCTTTCCTAAAACAGGACTAATTCCTACTGAGGGAGTGGAAGTTTCAGATCATTACAGTAAGAGAGGTGAAACATAAAGGAATAGCCTCGCTCTAAGTCCATCTTTACAAATAAGAGCCAAACTATTCTACACGCTTCTGCTTCTTGCAGCATCAACTGTGCACCACCCAAGGCTGATCTCTCAGAGACATGAGGTTTTTTTTTAGATAATATGTACTAAAAAACCATTCAACGTTGCACTCAGGCACTAGACAATCTGGCGGAGGTTTGATTCCTAGATCAAACAAATTGATATTGCATGGCAATTATTTATGCTTTGTTCTGAACTCTACATGGTGCATAATAATCACATATGCTCTTGCTCAGTATCTTGTCACTTGAGTTAGTCATCAAAAGGGTGGGTCAGAAATAGTGCAGCTAGAGCTGAAAATACTTTTGTCTGTGTCACCTTCACACCATATGTGTAATTTTACTATTATTTATTCCACTTTTCTAGTTCTTGCTAAAATGCTTTCTGCAGATGTTGGAACTGCTGTCAGGAGCAGAGCACAGCCCAAGATCCTTATGCTCTTCAGGCTCTCCCACCATCAACAACCGACAGCAGTTACTAATTGCATGCCAAAATGTTAATTTTATTCCTAATGGAAGCCCCAGCACATGTGTTTCTGTAGCTTCACTTTTCTATAGATGCAGTGATCAAAAGAGAATCTCAGTGTCTAAGACTAACGTAGGAAATAAACCAGGAAGGCAGATGACGAGATAATCAAAGGGACAAATAACTAGGTCTCCAAAATGCATGAATTGTTTCCCTTTGATATGCCAGTGAGGCCATATGAGGTGGTTCAGCAATTTACAGGCCACTCACAGAAAAATAAATTTCACTTTTGAACTGCTATTCACTGAAAAAAAATGCTTATTTTATGTATCAAATCCTTTGTTATCACACTGGATAAGCAAACCTCCAAAATGTTTTCTGTGGTTTTTTTTGGTGGGCTGACCTTGACTGAATGTCAGGTACCCACCAAGCCTTTCTATCACTCCCCTCCTCAGAAGGATGGGGATGGAGAAAAATAATATGAATTATAAAACAACTCGTGGGTCAAGATAAAGGCAGTTTAATTAAGCAAAATCAAAGTTCACGTACAAAAGCAAAGGAAAACAAAATAATTAATTTTCAAACAGAATCAGACAAGGCATATGAAACCTCTGCTGCTTTTGAGTACTTAATACCACTGTATTTACCCATAGTGTTTAGGATCCATGTGCTTTTATAAACACAAGTTCTCTCTGACTCTTGGGATTTTTTTTAGATTTGTCTAATTGAAGGATTGCTTGTGAACCTACATTTTTGAGATTGTTGCCAGAAAAGGAACAGTACAGCACAAGGACCTCGCAGACCCCACTCATCCGTAAACAGCCCCTACTAAATGTACACACATGTATAAGAATTTGAAGGCAAAAGAGGAAGGGTCAATATGGTTTCCTACATGTTCAGGGCCTCTGAATTAATAAAAAAAGAAAATCAGCCTTAGACTTGGATGAACTGGATTTTTAATTTTCCAGCAATATTAACATTCAACCATTGTAAGGATATTTGAGAGAATGGAAAACACAGTTCTCACTAGAATTCCATTTCATACAGTAATACAGAAATGAAAAATAACTGATATATTCTTTGGAAAGCATTTTCAGAAGCATTCAGCAGTGGCCCAACAGACTTCAAGAGACTTCAGGTGACTTCAGAAGGTTGTTTGGTCAAACCTTAGAAAAATACCTTGCACCACCCTATTTTACCTTCTCCCAGCAACATTTGGGGAATGAAATCCTGGCCCCATATAATACCATGGGAACTTTGCTACTGACTTCAGCAGAGATAAAATGATTTTTACCATAGTCCATTTATGCTGATGGAAATGAGACAAATATCAGAAAACTCCAGTTATTCTACTTATTCATTGCTGTCTTCAAGAGAGACAGAAAATCAGGGCAAAAAGTATTGGAGCCTGAATCGAATTATTTAAGAAATCAGAAGTGTAGCCTTTTTTCCTACTTATAATTCCTGTTTGGTTGGGTTTTGGGTTTTGTTTGTTTGTTTGTTTATTTTTGGTGGGTTTTTTGTTTTTGTTTGGTTTTGGTGGTTTGGTTTTTTGGGGGGTTTGTTTGTTTGTTGGTTTGGTTTGGTTTTTTGTTGTTTTTTTGGTTTTTACCCCTGGCCTGCCAACAAACAGGGACTGCAGGTAGACTCATTGTCTAAATAGAATTGTCACAATGTAGGATGTGATGAGAAGAATAATGAAGAACAAGTCAGGAATATTTCACTATGGTCTGACTGCAAAAAACACTTGGACACTGCCAGAAAAGGATTGACAAAACTGCTAAGTAGCAGAGGAGAAAGCACTGCTTAAAAGGAGGATTATACCCAGAACTATCCAGAAAAGACATTTATGGGAAAAAGAAATTGAAGGCTGGGGAAAACCCCTCCTAACTCAGGTTTAAAACTCAGTGGTGATCCTCAAGGGAAAGGTGCTCCTTAAGGGGAAGAAAGAAACCAGTCTGTCCCATTGAGAATTGGCCACTGATTTTCCTTGCCCTTGTTCAGGTATGGCAGAGCTGCCTGCCCAGGAGCCAGGTACCCAGGGACAGATAAGAAAGAAGGGATTCCCACAGGTCAAGATGTGCCAACAACCCCACTGACACAGGCTGTGGTCTCTAGGAAGCCCAGAGATGTAGCCCTGTGGAGCTCATGAGGCAGGAACAGGAGGTTTGAGGTGACATTAACACCAGGGAGCTGGTTATCCTGTGGTAATCTGTCACTGACTGAAAAAACTACTCGCTTGCATGAAGTAGGTTTTTTAACAGCATTCTATAAGATGGGCAAAATTTTATTTTCTTAGGGCTGGAGTTACATCTAAAAACTATGAAGGCTTCTAGCAATTGCCAGAAGAGCAAAGCAGTGACATTGCTGTAAAGCTGGGCTTTTTCAGCACTCTTTTTAAAAAACAAAGTAATCAACAGACAGAGTGGCTCCTAATATCTTAAATGCATTTCAGATCAGGTGGAGCCCAATACTTTTTCCCAAACAAAATGGGTCGAGTTGGACTGAGTAATTTTTACACGTTATCTGCAATATGTCCCATGCTGAATCAAAGAGAACTCTAAATGCACTGTTTGCTTTGCACAGGTCTTTCCTGCAACACTGTGTGAACTGCAGTACTGAGGCATCATCGTCCCATTTGTCAAAAATAGCTCAAAAAAAAAAGAATTGCTAACTGAATGTCATGTAGGCTCACTTTCATCCTTTATCTCCGAGATAACTGGATGTTCCTGGATTTCTCTTATAGAAGAATTGGCTAAGACTAGAAATTTCTCCCTTATACTCCAAATTTGGGACAAAAACACCAAACAGAAAGGTAGTTTTTTTAAAAAATCAGAAGTTCAGAAATCTTGCACATCACAATACTTTTTTCTGAATCAGTTTAGTACCACTGACTGAACATCCAGAGTTTGGTGCTCACATGTTTCTTCATATGCTGGGCTCTTTGATCGAACGACATCTATGCTGCATCATCTCAAAACAGATTAATTTCCCTCATTCGAAGGACAGATGTAGCAGAGACAGGAACCTTATGCAGAGTCATATGGACTTGAGTGCAGCTCACTGGAGACACTCTGGCAGCCCCAACAAGTAGAAAATTGCAAGTGAAACTGATCCAGACAGGACTTTTAAGTTTGGTTCAAATAAATGAAAACAAAACAATCACATAAAAATTGACATTTTCCCACAGAAAGTATCAACTTTGAAAGGAAACCACAAATCCACAGTGGGAAAACACAAGCTCTGGTTAGCTTTACTAATTACTAATGACTTAATAAATAAAACTGTAAAATATTATGTCTTCCTGTTGCTTCACCAAAGTTACATGTATCTGCATCCCAGCAGATTTGTGTGCCTCTGACCTTTTATGTCATCCTAGTTTCTACTGGGATTTTAGAACAAAGTATATTGATGAGTTTTATATCCTAGTGATGAATTATCAATACAGCAATAGGTATTTCTAATTCTTCTCTTTGAGGAAGCACAGCTTCACATGGCTGCGATTAGAAATGATCAATTAGTCTTTTTTTTTTACTGGTTTCTAACTTATGTTGGAGAAATGACTAAGAAATACCCAAGCAGAACCAGCAAAAATAAATTACTACCTACACTAGTACTGTGGCTGCTTTCGGATTTGTAGCACGCTCTATAATTCTGTAAAAGTATGAAAGTATCAAACTGTTCCTAGTGATTTGTTTTGTTTATTTAGGACATGAACTCTGTAAATGCCAAAGGAAAATGACCCTTGGTCCATCTATCAAAAGGTATTAGCTCTGGGAACATACCTTGCTGGACTAAATCCATTTGAAAATGATGGAATATTTTACCAGACAGAGGCACACAGGTTCTGGGAACAAATTAGGTATTTCCTTATTTCAACATGTTCTTTTTTCTTCTCTCTTTTTTTTTTTTCCCCATTTCCTTGTAACTCTATGTGTTCCATTACCTATGCTCTTATTAGGATGATACCATTTTCCCATTCGTGTTACACTGTGATTTTCATCTTAACTTCAGAGCACCAGCTCCACATTTGCCTTCTGGCCATGTCCCTAAATGCCTGTTCCAGATCCAGGGAATATCTGTAACACAGTAATGCTCTGGCTCTGCCTCCTTTTGTCCTTTCACCCAAGGAGCAACCTCAGGAATCATCAACAAGTGAGTTAAACCAATCTTCAGGCTATCTTAAAATACCACAAGTCTAATGAAACAGTAGGGATAAGAGTTGGAGAAGATGTTTTATAATTATGTACAAATAAAACTGATAGATGGGTATTTTCATAAGTTTATTAGGTACCACAGTTAAAAAAAATCAGGACAAGAAATCCTACTTTTCCCTCCCTCTTTCCAATGGCAGCATGGCAGTGGGACAAGCACATGATTTTGGTCATCTCTGTGCATCTTTTGGACCAAACAAGATTTTTCAGTGAAATGAAAGACAGAGTGTCCTTGCTCCTGCCATGCATGACAGAGGGAAGCCTCAAGAAAAGTCAGCAGAGGGCTCTGCATGGCTTCAGTAGAGGTCAGATGCAAGATGGTCCACACAAACACTTTTAAAAAGAAATTGTTACTGCATTAACAGTTTATTTTCTATGTGTATACACATATATGTAGGGAGGAAGAAGAGAGATACTCAAAATGATGAAGTAAACCTGGATGCTGACTTTATTTTGCCTTAATATAAGATAAAAAAAAAGCTCAGCTCTTAAAACATGCTACAAGCCCAACAGAATTTATTGATTTTTCAACCTTCTTTAAGCCACAGGAAGTAACTTACGGGTATAATACCACACTTCCCATTTTGAAAACCTTTGCATGGAAATTATATTTGGGCTTCCAAAGTTTGTTGCCCCGATTTTCAAAGACACTGAACACGTGTGTGTCCATGTTGCAGACAGAGGGTGAAGTCAGAATCAGCTGTGGGTAAAAAGCATTTATGAAGAGCAGACCATTGATTTATATGCCTAGAAATGGACAGCAATTTAAATTAAATGTGGGTACCGACACTGGAAAATGCCTGCCCTGGATCACAAACGTGAAGAAGACTCTAGGGATGCCATTAACTGAATTGACCTCTTGTGTGCACAATTGGCACTGAGGCCAAAAAAGCCAACAGCTGTACTTTTGGAAATTTAATTTAGTAAGGACAATAGAGAATGGTTTTGTTATGAACTTTTCATTATTATGAAAACACTGATTGCATGGCCTGTTTCCTTAGAAACTACCCAAAAGGTGACATATTCTGTTGACTTTCTATTATATATTCATAACATCATCCTTCAATGCTATGTCATAAAGAATTTATGTAGGACATTAATCATGCAAGACCATTAAATTGTTATCTCATTTCAGTGATAATTGTTTACTGCTATAAATGGCTCATGTTTTGTTCCAACAGTTGGACTGTGACTAAAATGTATCCTCAGAGCAGTGTAGGCAAAGAAGATTAACTTCTTCAGAGAAAAGGAGTTATGAAAGTAAGGGAGCGTTTTATGACTGCGTATGAGAAAATAAGACTTGTAAACACTTGGTAATTCAATCACCAAGTGCACCAAACGGAGCAGGGGCAATAAGTAACCTGACCTGCTCACAACTATGGGCATCTGATCAACAGTTCTAGGTTCTAGGCAAAAGTTTTTGCAAAATCCTCATATTAATAATGCACCTGGCCCCTTTCCCAAAATAAAAGGAAGAAAGTACAATTTTTTTTCCTGTTTATAATTGCTTAAAACAACGTCAGCTGAATGTAATAAAAATTAATTACAAAATATACTTGCAGTTATGAAGAAAACACAGACTGAAAACTAAAAGTCAAGCATTTACAGAAAGGAATGTTCATAAAAAAGACCAAGCCTGCCCCCCAGCATAACTCAGCTAATCAGAGTTATGCTGTGCAACACAGTGATTTGTCACCTGCTTTTAGATTTCCCTATTGACTCCTGTGTGGAATAAGAATGGGATCAATTTAAAGCAGTCCTTTATTCCCAAGGGTGCCATCACTAATGCTGCTGTCTGTTACTGCTTTCTAAATGGAACCCAATGATATATTTTTCTGTAGCAAAGTGTCTGCTTTATGAGCATAATAAATAGCAATGGCCCTTTAATGACAACTTTAGCTTTGGCCATTATAGTACATTTTAAGTGCTTAAAAACACTAATGGGAGCTATCCAGTGTTAATTATACTTAAGATATGAGTGCTGTACACAAGAACTACTGCAACATTAAGTAAAACACTTCTGCTAATCCTAATTATAGCCTGTATAGAAGAGATAAGAGAAATCAAGTGCTCCTTTGCAGCAAGTTCCTAAAATAGCAGAGACAGGAAGGGCAAATTGGCTGGAAAAGCACTGGAAGCACCTTCTAGCACAGGGCTTGATCCTTGTTTACACCATTTATATAAGCAGCTGCTTGCACAAGTTCTGCTGTTCTGGACTGGCCCTGCCATCAACCCTGTACAGGGCTGATCTGTGCCCAGTTGGAGCCAGCTGGGCTCTGTACAGACATGAATTAACACAGACATCAATCTGAAAGAGCAGGCTGCAGGCTTTGAGAAAACAGGGATAAAGGGCAGGCTGAACAGACCAGTCTAGAATCACCTTGATGAATTCTGTTTAATTCTGGAACCTGAATTCAGAGGGAAGTTGCTGGGCCAGATTTCCAGGGGTGGTGCAGCTTTTCCTGCAGCAGCTATTCATGCCTATTTATCTCCAAAGAAGAAATCTGAGATGACTATGCTTCACCTTAGACAACTCAATAAAATGCCTAAAACTGGGTAAGGGATTAATTTGGCTTAACTGCTCACAAAAAGTTAGTGCTCACGTCTTAGCTGAGTGTTTAAACACAAATAACTTCTCACTGGCTTACAAAAAGTCAAGGACTGCATATTTTGACTTTTTGAAGCATTTCAGCAGGGGCAGAGGGGGAGCAGAAATCAGAAAAACTCTTGAAAGATACAAGTAAAATTAATTCAGATAAAGTCCACAAATACTTCAGATGTGAGCTCCAGTACTAATGCTGTTCAAATTACAATGTCTGTGTGATAGCCCTGGTCTTTGCTTGTCTGTGTTTATGGCAAATGACACAGCCATACAGAGAGAATCATAAAGCCTCTCAGAAGGTCATGGGCATCTAACAGAAATAATTGAAATGCACAGAAAAGGAACATGTTCGATCAAAGAAGAGTTTTAATGTATTGTTTTTCAATTCCACCAAAGTTCAGTTCGATGACTTAGTGTTTCAACACACTTATTTCCAGCCAGTTGAGGACTGAGCTGACATCAGAAAGAACACAACTTAGAAACTTATCCTTAAAGTACTCTGAGCCTTCAGCTACTTTATTAATTTGCAAATTAACCAGGAGAGAAAGTGACGAGAGATTTCAGCATACTAGTGAAGTCCTGACTGGGACAGTAGCAAAACCAACCCTTCCCCCCTCCTTATCATTCAAATACAACTTTTGTAAACTCCATTTCTGTTCAGACTTTTGGTAACAGCTCTATCTTGTTTACTATGTCCACACTCAGCACTTAGAGATACTTTCGGGATAACAGTCCCTGTTAGTCTTCTTGTTTTACAAAAGGTCCCCGAATTTATGAGCAGCTCAGTCATCAGGATGAACTGGGACACTGGTTTCAAAATTAAAAGAGAGAATAACATAATCTTCTGAAAGCAACTGTGTTGCTTGAGGCTAGGTCAGTCAGGTTTTTATGGCTACAGCTAAATGCTTTATCTACAAGTTTGCCAGCACTTGCTTGAAGGTAAATCACTGAAGAAGTCTTAAATTTAACTTCAAATAAGGATGCATTGAAAAAAAAAAGCGATGAAAGTGTGTCTGCGACTGATGGTATCTAATTACTGCGGATATAGATTGTGGTTTCCTGTTTTGGAGATTTTTATTTCTCCTACTGTTCCCACTTCAGAGTCATGGGAATGTCTCCAGTGTGATGCTTTTTGAGGGAAATATAGGCAGAGCCTGAGAGAAGGATGGTCACGTGCTGAGGTGACACCTGACAGGTTCAAGGCTGCGGGACACAAATGCAGCCCCCGCAGCCAGAGAGTAATGACAGACCAGTAAAACAATGTGCAGCAGGAAAGCAGCAGCTCTGAGGAGGGCAAAGAGACAATCAAGACAGACACATATTTGTGTTCCTGATCTTGGCCATGTCAATCACGATACCGACCTCCTGGGCAAAGCACTGAAAGTCCTACAGTGGATGGGGTTACTGATTTCATTTAAAGCTTTGAGTACAGTTGGAATGAGCCTGTTGGAGACAGAAAGTGCTAAAACATGTTGTTGTTCTATAGAATAATAATAAAAACGTTGCAATATCTTGCAAAGATTGTATTGCATCAGCCTTGATTTAAAACTGAAAAACAATGCATCTATTTAGCATCTTGCATGTTTCTTCACATTCAAAAGAAGTGTCCTTTGAAGAATCCTCAACAACTCAAACATCAGTCTTCTATAAACTACAAAACTGTAAAAACTCTTCTTCCTTTGCCATCTTCATGATCTACTTTTTAGATATACTTGCTTCCTCTTCAGATAGTAACAGATTTTCTTTTAGTAGTTGAGCTACAGCACAGAAGAAGGTGAAAATGTTTAGACCACTGAAATTTGATATTTCACACTGCCTTGATAAAATGTCAGAAATCATCCTCATAATTTGTAATCCATCTAGGACTATTTTTGTAAAGCCTTTTTGACATGCAGTTTGTTAGTGGTCTCGTCATTTCTCTGCTACTATTTCTACAAGACTGTCAATATTTATTTCGCCACGGTTAGGTAGTTCTACTTATAAATATGGAGAATATATGTCCATTCCCTAAATCGACATTGACAATCCATAATATTTAAATAGAATTAGCATCACCAATTTTCAGTGTAGAGTACATTCAGTGAGCCTGCTGCAGAATGCACAGGATTCGGGATAATTAGCATATGAAGCTACTCCTGCCATTTCACTCCTCTGTTTATATTAGAACTCATTACCGTGCCATCATATTTCAGAAGTAGTGATGCAGAATTTGGATTTGACAACGATTCAGGAATGAGCCAGCCAGAAAATTACCTGTGGGGACTCACAGACCTTTCTATAATATCTGCCCACCTGGGCATCAGTCCAAGTGACTGCATTTTCCTGTCACTCACGGGTGCTGGCCGCAAGCTGGAGAGCCAGCTGATCTGTATTGCAAATGGTACAAATTGTTCCATTCATAAGAGACAGAATTCACCCCGACAGAGTCAAAGGAGCCAAGGGAGCGGGGGCAGTCCCAGCCTCCACCTGTATCCTTGCCTAGCTCAACAGGGCTGTGTTACAAAACAGAGACTGGGCTTGCTGGACCCTGTTCCCCAGGGCATCTGGATTTATCCCCTTGTTGTAGGGTGTTGGTAGGTGCAAACAGTGCTGGCAAATCAAGGTAACGGACCAAAACATGGAGCTTCTTCAGAAGTTTCAGATATAAGAAAGAAATTCTTTATGATGAGGGTGATGGCACAGGTTGCCCAGAGAAGCTGTGGATGCCACATCCCTGGAAGTGTTCAAGGCCAGGTTGGATGGAGCTCTGAGCAACCTGGTCTAGTGGAAGGTGTCCCTGTCCACAGCAGGGGGGTTGGAACGAGATGACTTTTAAAGGTCCCTTCCAACCCAAACCACTCTGTGATTCTGTGATGCCAAGTTACACCTGCTGGACTGCAGGGTCAGCAGTTATCTGTCACACTGCGGATGCGTACAGGTACACAATCAGCTCCTGGGCATAATCCTAAATTAGGAGGTTCCTGCTATCCAAGATATTTCTTTTTCTATTCTCAGGCTAGGGTTGTAATTCATCATCCTTTGAGTTGTGTCTAACCATTTGCAATGCTGAACACTAAGCTGAATAAGGAATATCTATACTCTAACTTGCATGTATACACACACACACACATATATATATATTCTGGAAGATTATTTCTGTACAGATCACTTCAGGTTTGAATTGGCACAACTGAAGGAGGGGTGAACTATCTAGTCTGGAAGTGCACACAGAGAGGGACAGGATGCTGGCTTTCAAACTAGAGAAAATGTCTATGCAATCAATACCTTTCGCAGGAGGATGCCAAGAAAATGAGGGAGGCAGAGCTACCAGGGGCTTAAGGGAAGAAGAAAGAAAGTTTCTTGTAACACTGCAGATGCTGGAGAAGGTAGACATCAAGTTTCTGAAAAAGAAGACTTCTGTCTACTGCTTGTTTAGATTAAGATCACAGAAATGGGGCTCATTGCAAGTTTCTTGAAGTAAAGAGGGGTCCCAGTTATTCCTAACTTCTGTTTTCAGTTTGCTTTGTTTGATAACATGGCCAAGAAACAGTAACATGTAGGAGCTTACCTAACAATAACCCATTGAGACAGGCAGAAATGTAATAGTTATCTCCACCTGATCTACACTACTGCATGATTCTGGTGTCACTATCCTGGGGCAGGGGGAAAAACAACCACTTTCTTTATTTTGTCCTACTTATCAGTCATGACACCACAACGCTGGAGTCTTGGTAGCACTTATTCCCATGCAAAAGAAGTAAAGTTCTACTGCTAGCACCTTTCAAGCATGCCTTTCCCAAAGAAGCCATTTCCTTTGGAATATGTAAGATGTGATCTCAAATTGTGTAAAAGCAGTTCAATTACACTGGCCAATTTCAGGCAGAGCCTCTTTTCTAGGTTAATTCCTCTGTTGAAATGGTGGAGCATTTATAGCTTGGGATGGAATTGCTGAAGGGATGTACCTACACTGCAGGTCAACGGAGGACTTTGCTCTTTGGTGCTATCAATCTCGCAAAGACTGCATTTACTTTATAATTTCATGGAAATGAAAATAATAGACTGAGACACCTTTTGTCTGGTAAAACTTCTGCAAGAAAAGCATGATAACACCTATGAGGTGTTCAGTACTCTCAGTGTCTTCATCTGCCTGAAGCAACAGCAGTTTCTGGCATCGAGCACTACGCAAGAATTTCACAGCATCTCAAGATATTCATTCTGCACAAACAAATCTCAGGCTAAAGTCTTCCCCAAACACGCAGAGCATCACTTATCCCCCTCATCATCTCCTGATCAGCGACACTCCTGTGCTCAGTATGTGTTATTTGAAACATCAGAGAACTCAGTTTGAGAATTTGCAAATGATATTTGAATAAGAATCCTAGAAGGAATTATAACATGGCAGGCAAACGTTCATTGGAACGACCACCTCTCTCTCCATTTCAGATCTCGATTTTATTCTACCTTGTGTCTTTTTTCCTGCCTAGGATGCACATAATTCTGGTGGAACATAATTAGTGAATAAGGATTTTTGTTAATATAGATTACCTCAGAGTCAATGACATCGCTATTTTTTAACAGCCAGGAAAAAAAGAAAAAGGTAGGCTGCCTCCCTTAATTATCATATGGCTACTGGCAAAGGCAATAGCAAATCAAAATTAAATAATTTATTTAAAAATGTATTAATAATAAGCAACCCTCCTCTGAAGGGGTAATGTTAAAGCATATTTAAAATATCTGCTTTTTATTCCAGGATACTGTAGATCACTATAGGCTTTCTCTTGTGCTCATCAGAGAAACGTGTCAGAGAGCCTCTTGTCCTGGAACACGGTGCCAAGACAAAAGTTTGAAGTCCATATTGTCTTGGGGTTATATTTTTCCAGCCAGTAGGTTTCCCAGCAAGGTTGGTCTTTTGTGTTTACAATTAATTGGTACCAAAGTTTTGGCATTTCTGAATATTAAAGGCACTATTTTCTTTTGTGGCTTAACCTTGAACACCTTTGAGGCACTTTATATCAAAACACTACTGTGTCTACACCAAATTTGGCTCTCAAAATATGGCAGATGAAGACAGAATTCTGGACCCAAGACACAAAATTTCATAACACTCAATGCTCATTTTAAATTTTTTTTTATAAAGCATAAAAAGATTACTCATATGTGTAACAAGAATATTACAGCAAAGAGCAGCACATATTACACATTAGCACAATACACTATTGCTAATGTATTGAATGTATGCTTGTCTATGATGTGAATATTTGAGTAATAGTTTATCAAATCATGCATTAAGATTTTTACTAAATCTTTAAAATGATTGATTACCACACTTCTGAAATATACTACATTCAACATTTTGAAACTATTAGGTATAGAAGTGGGACCACAAATTAAATTAACACCAAAAAAAAATCAATGAGGAATATTCTCATATATGGGAAATCAATCAAAATGCCCACCTTTTCAATGTTGTAAGGGGGGAAAAAGGAGCATTGATTTATCATTGCAAACTTTCATAACCATAAATCAGGATCAAAGAGTGGTTTATACAGGATGGGACCTCTGAAGGTCGTCTCATCCAACCCCCCCAGCTCAAGCAGGGCCACCTACAGCCCAGGACCTTGTCCAGGTAGCTTTCCAATATCTCCAAGGATGGAGACACCACAGCCTGCCTAGGCAACCTGTGCCAGTTCTTTGTCACTGTTACAGTGAGAAGTGTTCCCCTGTGCTCAGAAGGAATCTCCTGTGTTTCAGTTTGTGCCACTGGCTCTGGTCCTGTCACTGGAAAGAGCCTGGCTCCATCCCTTTTACGCGCTCTCTACCCATTAACAGGTTCTATCCCGAGTCATCTCCACTCCAGGCTGAGCAGTCCCAGCTCTCAGCCCTTCCTCACAGGAGGGAGATACTCCAGTCTCCAAATCCATGCCCATGGAAAGCCCGACATCCTTGCCTATTCAAATTTCCATCTGGATTACATGGAGCTGGCTGACTGACAAATTTGTTTACAAGGATGAAGCTGTAATAAAGTCATTCTTTACAAACTAGTTGGACCTGTTCCTTCTTACTCAAAAAGATAATTACAAGGCCTGATGATTAATTGTTATTTCTATTCATACAAATGAAAATTGCTAGGGTGTTGTTTTTCTCTTTTACAAGTGGGATGGGGACAACCTTGTGTGTAAGAGAGATCAGAAGCATAAACTTGCCAAAGCTCTTATCTCATCTAATACTCTGTGTTCCAGCTAAGCCAATTGCATTTTTCTCTGTTGGCGTCAGTTTTACGTGAGGAAACACCATTGTGAGCAAAGAGCAACACCAGCTTTCAAAGATTTGCTCAATTACCCTTTCAACACTCTTAAATATCTGATATTTGTATTTTATAATAAAGATCATAGATTATAAGGTTGAACTGTTATACTGTTTATTCATTCAGAGCTACATAGTTAATAATTTCCTACTTTGTCTGGTCCCATCATGTGTCCCCCAGGGGAACTGACTGTTTAATTCCATGGCAGGTAATTATTTACCACTTGCTGTGTGTTTGTCGTGGTTTTGGTTCTGGTTTTCTTCTGTTTCATTACATTCTGCGATGTTGTGTCCCACTGAAAAGCCTGACCATCCCCTGAGCTGAAAGTGATGCAGCCATTGAGAGCCTCAAGGCTAAAGCTGATAAACGGATGTACCACAAGAACAGGCTACTCTAAATTTTGGTTTGAGGGAGAAGATACTGGTCTAAATTAAATGTTCACAAATATCATTACATATAGACAGCCTTTTCAGGAAAACGAAAATAAGCATTTTTGTAATGTCTGCTCCCTGATTGAAACACATCTATATCTTTTCCTTTTTCATATTTTAACACCCTTTTTCCTCCCTAGGGTGTTTTTTTCCCTAAAGTTGTGTTGAAATAGCCTCACTGGTAAATTAAATAGATTCAAGGCATTTCTGTGATAGGAAGGATATTTAACATGGCAAGGCCTTTCCTTTTTCTATAACTTTAACAGGTTCCTGCTCACCAAAGCAGAGCAAGTTAAAATGAGGAGGCTGTATTGCCAGTGGGCAGGATGTTTGACCTCTGAAGGCACTAGGAGGGTACAGCTGCCCCCAGTCTGTGTTCTGGGATATCCTTTCCAAAAATCCAGAGGTAGGCCACATCATCCAAAGCATTGCTGATGTGCTTAAATTCCTGAGTGGTTTCTTGTTTTAAAAAAATTAATGGGATTTTTGCTCCTAAGTGATTAAGAAACACTTGAAAATGAAATGGAAACCCTGCAAGTTTTTAAATTTTTTTTTTATAATTTGCACACTGGTACCTGGCATTTCATACAGTGGATGCATTTTTCCCTTTATTGTTAATTGCATGTGCCAGAGGAAAACCAGGTGTTTTGCTTCCTATTTCAGGTCACCTCTGGGAAGTATAGCTAATGGACAATTTGGCCAGCTGTTGAATTAAGTTAGATTTCTATATATACACTTTATTTACACGCATCAGGCACAGCCACAAGAGTAATTGCACATCACAGGCTCCCCAGGGGAGCGGTCACGGTCCTAAGCCTGACAGAGATCAAAAAAGCGTTTGGGCAATTCTCTCAGGCACGTGTTGGGGTTCTTGGGGTGTCCTGTGCAGGGCCAGGAGCTGAGCTTCCACGATCTTTGTGGGACCCTTTCCACTCAGGATACTCTAGAATTCCATATGTTCCTACGCTGAAACGGTCTTTAATCTATGCAGGAAAAGAAGCTTTGCCAAAGGCATTTGTTTCCAAAATAACTTTTGTAAAGCTTATCTATATGGGCACAGAGCCAAGACAGTAAAACACACCGTGCCTGCCAGACCATGCAAGCAGCACTGCCATCATTCCTACATTCCAACAGTCTTGTTTGCTCTATGAACTCTGCTAAAAAATTACAGTTATGGTGGAGAATGGATGGATGGATGGATGGATGGATGGATGGATGGATGGATGATAAGCCTATAGATGGACAGCTAGAGGCTAATGGAGAATACTTATCTGTAATGGAGCTTAGACAGCATTTTAATAAATCTGTAGTATGCAGAACTTGCCCATTCCTGAAAGAAGAGAAGAAAACAATCCAGTGGCACGTTGTCATAAGTCTGTTGAGGTGGAACTGAAGGAATGGTATAACCGTCATGCACTGGGCAGGCTGTGACAGGTTACAGACAGTTGATAAAATGAAATTTTAAATAAAGGAGCAACCTCGTTCTATTGTATCCTGCAATTAAAGCCATTAGGCAAAGGAAAGACCATTTTGATTTCCACCCTTATGATTCTGGAATGTGTCTCTTCATTGTGCTGATAAAATGTAATGTGTTATATATTTCACCATGACAAAATATAATTGATGTCACGAACAGTTTTAAATTATTGCTTGTATAATGTATGCTTTTAGCAGAAGTGTATTTATTATTGCAAAATTTCTGAAACTTGTTCTAAATCACCATGAAAAGCACCAGAGTGGAAGAAAAAGATTTGTCAATGACAGGACCAGTTATTTGAAAGATTTTAACTTTCAAGGCAATTTCACAATACTTTCAGCTCCCATCTTCTTTTTCTTAGGGGGGAAAGAGAATAAAAGGGATAAGGGAAGAGAAATATCCATTACATTTATGAAACTAAAGGCAGCAATAAGCAGAATGTTATATGCAATAGCAATAAAAATTTAGAAGCGTGTAATTTCGTGAAAACAGCATGTGTAAAAAAGAGTAAGATGTAGAAAAGATTTTCATCACCAATACCAACATAAAAAAAAAATCAAGCCTCTTCCAAACTAATTAGACACTGTTATCTTTTACATTCATAGATGTGTCTGGCAATGACGCATTATCGCTCGGGCTTAAGCGCTGGATCATTAACTGAGCAGAAATGTTACACGCATTTGCGTGCACGAGATTAAATGCGATGCATTCCTGCAATGTTCCATATTCTATTCTATCATTTTAGCCCCTCTTTTATCTCACTGTCACTTTCAATGAGCTGTAAATTTGATAGCATGTTTACAGATATTTTTCTTCCACTGACTAAACTATCAAAAGCCTGCGTGATGATTGTATCGTTTCCTTGGCCCCTTAGGATTAGAACGTGCAGTGCTCTGAAATGCATTTGTATGGAATGCCTACTCAACAGATTCTGCACAGCTCTTTGGTATCCCTTAGAAAGACATCCCCACACCTCCCAGACTGGTTGCTCTTGACTGCAACAAATCAAATAAGACAGAAATCCATCAAAGATCATTCCCACATGGAGCAGTATGTCAGATCAGCCTGAACTGCAAAAGTACCTGAGGGGAAAGAGGTAAAAAAGAGATAATGAAAAAACTTTTCCTAAAACCTCCTAAATGCTCTAAGAAGTGAAGTGGGCATTGTAGAGTTGAATGCCTGGATATTCTATCCAGAGTCATCATCAGAGTAGAGCTGTAATAGTATATAATAGTACTAAAAAATGCCATTTTTCAGCTTAATAGAAGAAAAGCATCATAGACTATGCAGTGTTCTACAAAATCAAGTGACAAATATTTACAAAACACAGAATGGAAGGATGTTTCACCACCAATTCTAATGTTTTCCTGACGCCTGAGCAACTCAGAAATGCAAAGCAACACCAAACAGCTACACACAGAGCAAAAGATTGACTGGGAGACTGAGATTATTCTACTGAGCAACCTGGTCAAGTGCAAGGTGTCCCTGCCCATGGCAGAGGGTTGGAATTAGATGATCTTTAAGGTCTCTCCCAACCCAAGCTATTCTATGACATTATGATGATTCTATTACCAGCATTTTTTCGCTTTGTCCCGGGATATCCTGTGGTGATGATACCAAACACATCTGGGTTCACACTTCAGTGCCTCTGCAGTAAGGAAAAGTAATGCCAAATGAAGAACAAAATTATTATCCCAGGTCTCAGAAAAGCTACCTCCTAGCTCAGCCAAAACAATTAGAGTCTTGAGAGTGAAAATCGCCATTTTCAGACACTATTATGGGAAACAAAGTACTTTTCTGCACAGATCACCTCTCTTCCCACTAGTGACTGATTACGGGACCAACCACAGCAATTCATTATCTGGAAAACAGATAACGGAAGGGTATTTAAAGTACTTTAAGCTGTCTTTTTAATCAAATTTAAAACTGGGAATTAAAGATTCAGAATTATACCATGAGGCAGATTCACAGACCACCAGAGAAGTCTCCAGAGAACGCAGAGTTTGCCCTTGTTCTGGCAAAAAGCAAGACAGAAGAGAGTTTAGTGACCACTGAAAAGATTTGAAGGCTGAATTTATCCTACCATGTGCACTGAAGAACAATTAGAAACCTGTGAAACACTGGGGAGAACAGCAGAAAATCGTATCTGTCCAATACAGATTCAGCAAGTTAATAATAGGACAAGTACTATTTACAGGGAAAATGTTTACATTTTAATAGTTTCATATGTACCAAAATAAAAAGCTATTTAATCACACTTAGATTGGCTACAGAAACAAAGCTCATTGCTGCCTGCACATACAATTTATTTTATCCAAGCTTCAGTTGCCCCTTCAGTGATTGAAACACAATGTAAGTGTGCGTCTTTACACATTTGAGAAGGGTTCCTAACCTACTCCCTCTGCTTAAAAAAATACCATTTGTTCCTTTTGAAGCATTTTGAAATTTTATTTTTAATTTTGAAAGAGACCTGTTATCATTATTGAATCATCGACTCTTTATTATAATCACTAAACTTTATGTGTTAACACCAGACAAGCAACAAAATAGAAGTTATTAAAATTTAACCCACCTAATAGTGATTTCTCACATACAGCCAGATCTTACTTTCACTGGATGATCTGATTGTTGTTTTTTTGATACTGAAATGTGTTAAAAGGAATCCTACAGTCAAACAGATATATGGAATAAAATAATGAAAATACTGTAGAACAGATTTTTGAAATGTTAGACAATGTAACTGGAATACTTTTGATATCTACAAATGTTCTCAAGACCCCAAAATGAAGAAAACCAGCTGTTAAATACAGATTTTTAAAATATCCCTGTAGACCAGGTAACTGAAGGTTTTGAGTATTAAATTATGAAAAGATGTATAAACAATTCATCTCATTAAAAATTCTTTGCTGATGAGGAAATTTAGTTTTCATCCCCTTAGATTCAAGATGCAACATCAGGGAGAGAAAAAAAATAGTGAGTTTAAAGGACATGTTTTCTGCCTCACATTAAGTATTTCAAAATATGAGCTGGCAGTGAAAGACAAGGTGCATTTATTTTGTATCTCTGGATTTCTCTGTAATTATGAGAAGATATGAAGAAATTGTGAAGGAGAGAAAAAAGAAACAGTCAACTCTGAAAGTGCAGACAGCATTAGGGTTTCTGCTTGTTTAATTCTTCCAAAGGTTGATGAATAAGCACTAAAAGAAGACTTTCACTGATTCCAGAGGTGACACTGATGAGAAATACACAATCTAGTTCTGTTTTCTGTGACACAATTACATCAACAGACAAACTTTCAGACCCCTTATAACTGCCTGGTGTCCAAAACACAAGACTTCAGGCCTCAGGTCAGCTGATGGAAGCCGGTCTCTGCCACGGTGGGTCATGGTGCCTGTACCCTTCATGTACAAAGGGTGGCTGTGTTTCTGCACGTGGAGTCACTTTTCCCAACAGCACTGCCTGCATGAGAAGTCCTGGCTGGACCTGGTGAAGCACTGAACAGCCTGAAGGTGCCTCAGTCTCCTGCCCTTCATGCCAGACACTGAAGAATGGTGGTTCCACGTGAGGCAGGGCTGGCATCTGCCACTGGGCAATCGATCTCACAAGGGGAGAGAGCTGGTGCTGAGACCACAGCAGCCGACAGAGCCAGGCAGAGACAGGGGGATGAGAAGCAGGGTCAAGAGAGTGAGTCTCACACAGATACCAGTTTGAGAAAAAACTGTTCCAATCCTGAACAACTCCTGAGATGGGCTCTCCAAAGCTAGACATGTTCCTGCTGCCAAAGCTTTCCTGTGCTGGATCTGAACAGATGTGAGTGGATACCTCATACATGCTCACTCTGTGTGCTGATCCATCTTTCTCACACTG
Source organism: Mohoua ochrocephala (assembly GCA_013398855.1). Taxonomy (NCBI): domain Eukaryota; kingdom Metazoa; phylum Chordata; class Aves; order Passeriformes; family Acanthizidae; genus Mohoua; species Mohoua ochrocephala. Next base: position 164,309 of record VZTA01020995.1, read on the forward strand.
CCACACGAAGAGTCTTGGAAATATTCCTCGCAATGTAATGCATTATGTTTTGAAGTGTGTGGCTGATTTTCCATTGCCTTATGATTAATTCTGTTTAAAATGCTTCCAAATCAAGCATTTTACGGATAGAAGTCTTAAAAGCTTAAAAGACTATAAAGCCTGGGAAATGATGGAAAAATCAATCCAAAATGATAGAGAATTCTTGGCTTGGGAATGTAAACTTTAAAGAACTCAACTGTGAGGAGATCTGTGTTTGTCTGAGGCAGGTCAGGCTGTTGTGTGAACCACAAGCCTGTTTCTGTACTCCAAAGAAAACTTGAACCAAAGTAAAGTTTGGAGTGCCCCAATTTTCCACTAAAGAAGTGAGGACTCAAAAGTAAATGCTCTGTCTAGATTTATCCAAGTAAATAAGTTCATGGATTTCTCACTACATTCATAATTCATTGGGATTTCACCATTGTCAGCAACTCATTTTAAATGCTCTTGCCATCTTTGAAGGACCAGCCAAACAAAATCCTCTTAACTAAGAAGACAGCTGCAGTTTAATATACTTTCTAGACTAGCTAAGTGAAACTATCTCTTTTTTTCCTGTATAAGCTGTAATTTCCTATAACAACTTCCCTCAATTTACTCCTAGGGCTTTGGGGTTGGGAAGTTTTCTAATTTTTAAAGCAGATCTTAAGTACAGGACAGATTTTCCAGGTTCACAGATCTGACATACTGCTGCACTTTGCAAAAAAAGTTATGATATTTCTGACATGTACTTGCAGCAAGGCTGCACCTTTCACAGAGTTTGTAGATTCAAAATTCAGCCTTAGTGATTATCAGCCTTTATTCCTAGATGGGAACACAGTGCCTCCAGTTTCTGCTGTCATAAAGTGCTGAGTAATCTCACTGTATATTTTCTGATTTACATATTCACAACAGTGCATGTAATCATACTTTGATTAAAACCACGAGTGTAGCACAGAAGCCAGGCTGTTCTGATTTCTACCAGACAAAAATCTCTTTATAATTCACTGCAATAATACCAATATAATCCTGAATAGCAATGAACTGGTAAAAAGCAAGGAGAGAAGTTTGCAAACACCAGAGCTTTATGACTTTATTTCTATGCAACAATCAAATTACTTCTTTCCCAAACAAGAAAAAGGCACAAAATGACAGGAACTAATGTTCCACACAGTGCAACTTCTTTTCTAAAGCAGAAGTCACTCAAAGCATTTAAATGTACACTATGTGGAGCAATTACAAATGGAAATCTTCCAAAAATCAAGGCAGTTAGTGTTTAAAGGCCATCCTCACTAGAATTGCACCTACCAATTACCTTTAACAGCCGCTCCAAAACCTGGCCAAGTTTTGGGTGCACTGACCTATAAAAGGAGCCTCATAACTTCTGTACTGTGAGGAGATAAAATAAGAAATTAAATTCCTTCTGGTTGGCAAATGTTTAAAACGGGTAAAGGAAGAAGGTGCTTTAGCCTTTATTTCACTGGAATTCAGTGACTCTTTTTGTGTGGAGCCAGTAAGGAGGAATTTGAGCCTTTCATCCTTTATCCAACATATTTATTTCTGGTGCTACTACCACTGTGGTGTCCATGCAGATTTTGAAACACATTTCATCATGTACATTCCCCATTAAAAATATTTAGCATTCAAGGATATTGCATGGCTTTGAAAGAGCTTATTTGAGATTTACACAAAGGATTTTCAAAAGAAGACTCCTAGTTAGTTAGAATTAAATTCAAGTATTTGGGCCTGATTCAGTTTCATGTGGATTATTTAAACTAACATTGTTGTGCACTGGGCCTTTGTGTAAATGACAATCAGCCTCATATTTTGTCTAATGATGTGTTTATTACACATTGCCTTCTGACACTGTACATTTCTATACTGAACAAAGAGGGTTTTTTGCTTTTAATCCAGTGCGTGAAGCAGTATGGGAAGACATGCAAGCTGTTCATGAAAAATTAAACAACTGCAGCTTTTTATGGCAAATAACATGTTACAGCTGAAAAGCAGGTACGTGGCTTGACTTTTGCTTCACTGACATGCGTTTCCAGTGCCATATGCTGCAGGAGGCTGCAAAACACGCTGCTTTCTTTCAGGACATTACCTTGTTCTGACGGCAAACATGACTTGACAGATGCCTCAGCAGAGGAATTGCATGATATCCGACCTTTTTTGTGATATGTCATTTCTAGAAAGCCTTGGTGCAGGTGCTCCATCATGAGACACACAACAGAGATACACACCAGAGAATGACATGATTCAAAACCTTTTATCTGGTTTCTGACTCTCCTGCGTTGTATTTGTTTTAGAGCATGTCATCTACTGGCCTTTGTAAAATGAGATCTCCAGTCTCAGGATAGAATGTTTAGGACTGCATTACCCTAAAGATTTGTATCTATTCTACTCCGGGGAATATTCTCTTAGGTTTGTTTTTGGTTGCCTAATGATTTAATTCAGGCAAAGCCGAGGTTGAGTCTCAATTACTACGCTTCAGACAGAGATGGATAACTTTAAGCACCTTCAGAGGTCACTTCATCCTGGAGCTGTTCAAGGCCCTATCTGCCTGCTGTAAACAAATGCAGTGAGAAGCATTGCACATCTCCAAAAGCCACAGTACAAGGGGAATAGCAGTATGACAGTGCACTATGACAGCACACCTTAACCCAGGCTTAAGTGGTGAGGATAAGGGTAATTAAACACACACTTTAGACTACACCTCCACTATTCACACCCCAAAGCAGATTGTTTCCTCTCTGAGGGACATCCCTGCCTTTCTTGAAATCAAATTACACAGCTAAGAAGAAGTTCAGGGCTAAAAGAATAAACTCACTCTTCTTGTTAGCCCAGTACACATTGGCCTAATTTCTGTTCACACCATGGTATAAATTCAAGGCATGGAAAAAAGCATAATTACATGGTTTTGTTTTACCATGGAAAATAGATAATTATGGGTAATTCATGGCTCAATTAAGCTGCAGGATAATTAGTACTCAAAGTAAGAAACACTGCCTGGAGATTATGGGGTAATCTGAAAGGAAGTTACACAATTTATTCTAGTGCACTCAATTTACTATACATATGCTATACATATGCTTTGATCAAAGATTAAAATATTCATGAAAGTGTGGCACACCTTTATTACGTTTAGAAAGAGAGATACAGAAAAACAGTCCAAGAGATGACAGTTCTTTCAAAATTTTGAGATCCCAGTCTATTTCTTTAATCTACAAAAGTATTAGATTAAGTGCATCATCCCAACTGTAAAAGTGCGCCTGACAACAGAATAAAAAAAAAAGAGTTTGCTGACTTAAAGCAGGCCTTATCAACTTTCAAGTTCAGGAAGTCCACCCTACCTATCTCTAGACACGAATGCATGTGCTCTGCAACGTGGCCCACCAGCTCAACTCCCATGAGAAAACACAGCAGGACGTACGAGGAAATTAAACCATGGGTTGGTAGTTGGCATGGACCTGGAACACTCACCAAGGCTTCCAGAGCTGGCATTACAGAGAGACAGACATTTCAGCTCTGGAGCAGAAACATCAGAGAAGGAGACGCACACAGATTTAGCCTACAAAAAATACCTTCTTGAACACTGGAATGAGTCATAAAAAAGGAGCATTAGTCAAGCCTGTCTTGAGGGTTTAGGCTATATTATTTAGAAATGTCTCTTATGTTAACAAAACAGAAAAGTGATTATTTCCAGCCTTTGAAAATATGAGATAAGGAGCTAAAAAAGAAAAAGGAAAAAAAAAATGGCATAAACTCCAATGGCTTTGCTGAAAACAGTCCGCAGGAAATACATATTGAAATAAAAACAATATGCTTTTCTCTGACCACAATCTCATTTGTGCAAATCAAATCCTGTGAGTATGGCCTGTATTCACTCCTTTTGATGAACTGTTTCAATTCTTATACAGAAGAGTTGAAGGAAAGGCTCTCAAGCTTTTTTGCCAAAGAGGTGCTTATGGTAGAGCCTTTTAAAGTGAGGGGTTTCATTGTTACTCAGAAGAAAAACATTTAAAATGCCAGCCTGTCATATTGGTGTTATTACTACTGTTCATTTTTAAAGAAAGGTTAGACCTGTGTACATTTGATGCTGTGTAGTCCAGTTGAACACACATTCACCTGTCTACAGGAGATGGAAGTTACTCGGTGGGACTGGCTCCCACTGGCACCTCCTAGCAAAATGGCTTAGACGACAGAGGCTAAGAAAGGCAAGACAGTGTAAGGAGTGTGAGAGACCTTACACACCGAATTTCAAGCATGTACAGTGTGGGGAGCCCCTAACTCGGTGTGGGTGTACTGAGAGCTTTTGGGGATTAGCAACAGAAAAGATGCCGAGAAATTTCTAAGCATTGCTTAACATTGCCTGAATGTTTAATATTGTGGTGCATTGGCTGAATTGGTGATATTGATACTTAGAGTTTCATGATTGCTGGTTAAATATGTGTTATTAATAAGTCAATAAACTTCTTTGGTACTGATCTGATTAAAAGTGTGTTAACTGAGCATTTTTAGCCTGTGGTGCTACTCACAGGTGACCAGGAAATTAAACAGCATCTTGTGAAACTCTTAGGATGTGGGACAAGACTCTTTATACCCCTTCACTGGTATAATATCCATGGTGTGACTTTGTTCCAGGCCAGGTGGTAATATCTGTGCTCATTTTGGCTGGGTACAGTTAATTTTCTTCAGAGTAGCTGTGTTTAGGATTTGTGCTGATAACACAGGGATGTTTTCGTTATCACTGAGCAGCCTTTGCACAGAGCCAAGATCTTTTCTGCCTCTCATAGCACCCCACCAGCAAGTTAGACTGGGGGTGCACAAGGAGTTGGGAGGGGACACAGCTGGGACAGCTGAGCCCAATTCTCCACAGGGGTGTAATAGGTAAAGAGAGTTAAACCAGGGAGGGATAGGGGCAGTTTCTCATCAGTTGGCCTCAGGAACTGGACCATCATGTTTTTGCAGCCATGTTTAACTTACCAGTATAAACAGAGCCCCACTATTAAGAGAGAAAAAACTTTAACAGCATTGAGATCAACTTTTAGATCAAGAATTTTTGCCCCTCATTCTTGGAGGCAATCAAGAGCTAAATGTAATTTTCACCTCTCTGACAGGGAATTGCAAATGTCTCCAAGTGCAGAAAATTGTGCTGCATGGGGCTGCTCTTGGTCCCCCACACAGATGGAAAACCCCAAAGGATCTGGTGAAAGAACAGCCTGCAGACTGTGGAACCAATCCCAGAAGGAAACTTGTTATATTTAATTAGCCTCATGGTCGTATTGAGAGAATTAACAATATTTTAATAAATTGCCATTGTACTCATGCTGGTTTAAAATGACAGTGTACAGCACCCTAAGTTCTGCCTGAGAAGAGACCCTCAATAGAGCAGACTCATTAACGACACTGTTGTAGGAGCACAGTGGCCTTTAATTATAAAACCACACGCAGTCTTCTGACAGTTTGCTATACACATGATAAACCAAGGACTTACATTTTTCTTTTCTAGCCCAAATTTCAAGGCAGTTTTTTACTGACACACACCCTAAGTACACTGTGTATTCAGAAAACTGTTAATGTGTCTCCATTAAAATGACAACATACATCACCTGCGATGCCTTGGTCCCTAGGGTATCCACTTGGCTCCTTTCAATTCCCTCTATGTATGAAAATTAAAAGTTGATAAAGGCAGGTTTTCAGGTTTCCACAAAGACGAAAGAAACCTAAGCAGGGAACACTGGGGTTAATAATAAAAGACCCTCATACTTTAACTCTGGAACTCACCAAAATAAATGGTTATTGCCTCGGTGTAGCAAATGGCACTGTTATGGAGTATTTATGCAGTTTCCTGCAACACACAGAATTTCTTGAAAGAAATTAACTTCACAAACTGATCTATGTTGCTCATACATTATTGCAGGATCTCAGAGGAAGCAATATTTCACTTGTCTGTATGATATTAATAAATTGTTGCTTTCTATCCCTTCTTATTGCCTTTTTTTTTTTCCCTATACAAAACAAGAAGAAATAGAACTGCCTGAAATAGCCTAAAATCATCGTCCAGGAGATCCAAGAGACAGTTGTGTGACAGCTGTGTGATGGAGCAGCTTGTACATCACGGGGCCAGAAGTGCGTTGTTGACAGTGCCAGCTCCTCCACCACGGCACTCGTGTGAATAATGCTGCAGAGCTCCCTTTTGTGGCTTACACCAGGGAAAAAAAAGGTGCTGTTTGGGGCAGAACACCTGTAATCAGCAGCAGCAAGTACTGCCCCCCACACCAGCTGTGCCAGCCAGACACTCCTGTGTAGCAGTGCTATTTTCTGACAACAAAATGTTCTGCATGATCACACACGTGGGTGACGAGCACAAGAGGCATTTGTGTTCCTGTTTGCCAATACTCTCTGCTCTCACCCCTGACACCCCACAGTGAGGTGTGCACTGCCAATCTGAATTCAGCCCTGGGGGCTTGGACTCCAATACTGCAGCAGGTTTGGCCTGTGCTAAACACAGGAGAGAAAGAAAGGCACCCTTGAGTAAGGTACGCTCTGCCTGTTTATGTTTTCTCGTAAAAAAATCTCAGTTGAGCTAGAAGATTTCTACTCACTCCCCTCAAATCATTATCAATTATTATCTACCGTGACTTTGGCACTATGAACTGCACCAAAGACATGAGGGAGAATTTAGGGAAAAAATATATTTTGGCATATATATATTTTCCATCCAACGACTTAGTTTCATTTTGAGAAAGGTAGTTGTCTCCAGGCTTCTGCAAAGAGATTACATCCACCATCTGAGCGTGCTGAGGCCAGGGCATAGGACAGACCATTAAAGAAAAAAATCAGGGACAGATAAACAAACAGGGAATTGGTGTCATTCAAAGAACAATTTCTTTTTCTCTGGGAGAGCTTGTCAGCAAAAAAAACTCACACACACAGCACTTTCCTGTCCATCTATGAGACAGGTAACAGCAGTAACCTGGTATCTCTGACAGAGTAACTACTGAAAACATCTTAAATGCCCTGATGACAGTTCAGGCTGGCTTTCAGGTATCTCCTAAGATAGACATGAACTCTTTTTGTTGTCTCCCTCAGCTAATCTTTCCCATAAAGTCATCACTCCTGCAGCCTTGTGATATTTAACAGCTTGCAAATTAGCTGAATGCTCGGCAATTTGTATGTCACGCTGCACAGGTGCTCTTCCAGCACTGCTGCAAAGACAGCAGCTTATCTCACACCACGTCAGGGAAATCAGGAAAGAGCTCCTGATTGGCCCTAGTTTCCATGTTCACAAAAAGCACATATTAAACACATTTATCTTTAAAAAAACCAACCCAAAAAACTTGAAAAAGCGTGGCACTCGGCCTTCAGTGTCTCTTGATTGCAGATACATTGAATGGAAAGGCATAATTTTTAATAGAGACCACTTTTTTTGTTGTTGTTGTCAGCCTTAAGTGTCTTCACTTTGAGGAAACAGTAAGGCCCAAGCCTTCAACAGCAATTACTGGATTACTCTGCTGGTGTCATTCAAAAAAAAAGAAAAGGCATATTTTTTGGCTACATGTTTTCCAATTTGCAAACCCCAGAAATTCCTATAAGCAAATATAATACAGTGCTTTTTGCCATGAAAAGGTATTCAATTTTAGGATCATTTCTATCCTAATGACTTTTGATGGGTTATTTTTGTTTTCATCGTGCCATTAATAAAAAGTGATAACTCTTTAGCTCTAATTAGACCACTATCATAGAGCCCATTAATAATTCAATACCCCCTTTATCTATTCCCTTCCCCTTCAGAGCTCTTCAATCAGGGCTTCTGCAGCAGGTTGCATTTGCTCTGAAAATCCATTAGCCTTCTGCCTCACTCGTGGGCTTTCCAAGGGACATAAATGGATAAACACATAATTTTATTTATTTATTTGTGTGCTTCTGCTTTTAGGTGAGATGTAAAACAATGGTGGCAGTGGTGGGGAGTGGGAAGAAGGGGCACATCATAATCTCTGGTGTCACAGCCTTACAGCTTAATTTGTCATCTTATTTTTCCACATGCAAGATTCTGGCAGCATTGATCACCTGAATCTGTTAAACAATTTTTTCATGAGGCTGACACACTGCCCCAGTGCTTGCATCTATCAACATCTGCCTGATTTATTGGCTTAATAACTGAAAATCATTTGGTAGCCCAGCTCCATTTTGCCTGAACACTGACCTGTGACCTTAATTTGCTGCCTTTTGAGTTTCTTTGTTCTCCCATAACAGGTAGCTCACTAATCAGCAGAAACAGCTTTATAAACTTAGATAAATATTTAACTGAGATCTAGGAATATGAATGTTTAAATTATTCTTCTTGGAAAAGTATAAAAAACCCAGTCTAAACAGAACTACTGAAATCAAAGGCGTGCTTGCAGAAAGGATGAGATTTGGCACACTTTTAATATTTCATGTCTTTCTCTGTTCCTATTTCAAAATATTGACAAACAGCTGTTATGAATTTCTGAAATAAAAGAAACACTTCTCTCGGTGCTAAGTCTTTCTAACAAAATCCAGAAAGCAAACACAGTGATTTTTTTTGTTTGAGGCACCAGAGATAAAACTAATTACAATGAGGTGGTGACAATTAGAATTGGTAGTCTCGGGTTATGGCAAATGTTTGGTAGTTTAGCACAAAAAACCCCTAATTTAGAACATATCCTTACATTTTATTTAAATAATGAAAATCATTAAAAATATTTTACTGTAGGAACATTTCCAGCCTTTCCAGGTCCCCACCCACTGATAAGCACTGCACACAAAACCACAAAGTTTTTACAGGAAATACATTAGTTTGGGACTTGCTTTGAAACTTTATATAAGCACAAAACACATTCACCTATTTTTTTTGCCAAACACCACACTGGCATTCAGGATCCCTCAGACATGCCTATGAAACAGCTGCATCTAATGTTGAGATGTGACTTTCCAGTCAGAAATTTTACTCACTTTGTGAAAAGAAAACCAGCAGTTTTCTTCAGTCATTGGGAAAATGATGACTAGTGCTTGGTAGTCCTTGAAAAAGCATTCTGTTGAGAGTGGCCTGAGAAGGTGATTTATGGGGTGGGGTAAATGGGTAGAATAGACTCTCTGGACCTGCTTCCTTTCAGACCTATTTCTTCACATTTCCCTGGCCCCTAAGCCACATTCAAAGTGGGGCACAGCACAAAACAGCCTGGGTTATAAAACAGGGAGTCAACACTGTTCATTAGCAAGAGGAAAGAGGAGTTTTTTCCCAATGCCAATTTGGCAGAGTAGCAGAACCCTTCTTGTTGTTACAGAAGACTTAAGAGAACTTGCAGAAGCCCATGGGAGTTGGATAATTCCAGGAAGGTTGTTTTGTTGGGAGGAAAGACAGGAAAGTAGTTTTAAAGAAGACAACCAAGTTCACAATATCAATGCAAGAATTAAAGAATAAGTCACCTATGGGACCATAAAGACTACATGGCAGATTTAGCCCTCCAATATGTAGGCAACCTTTGAAATAACTGGAAAACTAAGAGGAAAAGTCATCTTCAATTTCAAGACAAGACCAAATTCTTGATTCTAAATCACTCAGGAAGAAAGTATGAGATTCTTATGTATGTTTTAGTTTTGACAATACAAAATTTCTCCTCTAACAACTTCAGAGATCTTAATACAGGCAAAATAGCAATTGGCTCAATGATTCCTGTACACTGGGATTTACACGGCTTCTATCTCAAGACAAAGCATACTTAAATACACTTCAAAGGTTTGATGAGCTTGACAACAATATCTGCTTTTTTAAAAATATATTGAACATCTTTCCAGCAGCATATTCAGTGCTTCAATTTTTATTTCATTTTGATTATAAAAGTATGAGAACGAAATAACAAAGCCTAGCCTGTGGAGTTTATCAAAGCAAACAATGATCTTCTTGGATGTGAGTTAGCACTACAGCCAGCAGACCTGAACACACTTTTCCTCCCCATGGAAGGCTGGCTGGCCCACAGGTCAGTGCTCAAGTCTAGGCAGTCATTCGTTATGGTACTTAAAGGGGAAAAGAAACTCACTTCTAACAGTGACATCTTCAAGATTCTTCCTATAGCTAATTTCTGTAATACACAAGTATCACGTTGGTGGTCTGTTGTCAGTCAAATTAAGAGCATGTTATTTAATGCCTGCCATCTAGACCCCAAAAATAAGTGAAAACATCTTGATTTGCTTCTTTTAGTTTATGTCAATTGTGTGCATAATATTTGAAGGTTAATAGTGTGACAATGATGGACCAAACCATGCAAAGAATATCGTTCTAACAATGGACAATTTCCCTGTGAAATGGATTGGAAAGAATGAGATAGTGTAAAGAAGACTACATTAGAATTATGGCCCTTCAATCTGATGAAGAGTGGAAATGTTACTTGCTCAAAGGCACCATTAAAATTAGAAACATCTATCTGTACATTGTCCTGAAAACTGCTGTAGACCTCTGCACACAGGCTCACGTGGGTATTATTCTGCTTGAGAACTTGGCTATAGCTCACTTGTAGGATCTGTTTGGACAAGAGCCCATAAGAAGACGAATCTGAATTCTTGCACTGGGAATGCTGCAGTAGTTCAAGCACAGCTTGTAAACAACAATGACAACAGCAACAGAAAAGCCTGTGTCAAGTAAGTTTCCCTGCAAGACTGTCTTTCTTCATAAAAATGCTATTAGCAAATGAAACTCCTAATACTTAAATGACAAAATATTGCTGCAAGATAATCTTAATTGAGATCTCAACCTCTGCACAGTTTTTCTGTACTTAATGGAATCGGAAATATTTTAAGATCAATTAGCAATTATAAGAAGTATTTTGCTCCCCCAAGGCTAACATTTTCTGCAAAAAAGCCCAGGTGTTTTCGAGAAGCTTCAAGGAGCCTTAGTGTGGCAATGTTGTGAGAGACCTTGTGGGTTTGTCTGTTCCAGTGCATCTCCACTTTCATTAGAGCTCCCCACGTATGTAACTGAGAAATGACAGCAGCTTTGTCCTCCTCCTGAACATGTAATTGCATCTTTCTAAATATATCAAAACGAAATTATGCTCTCCAAATGCAGAGGGTTTCTCAGGGTAACATTTTGTCTAATTTCTACAATAAAACACCATTCCACCAGTTGGCTGATAAATTCTTATATTAAGTCTTTAAAGACTCTACCTCTTATATTATGGAAATTGAGGGGAAGGTTCAAACTTGAATGTATGGAAACAGGATCTAAAAATCTTTTACTAAAAAATCAAGATTTTGAATATCAACCAAATGCCAAGACAAACTATCATTCTTATTTACTAGGAAGTGCATTAGCTGTTGGTCTCGGGAGAAAAGAAACCCACATTACTCAAAGCATTCCACTGCAGCAGCACACATTTTAAAGCAGGGATATTTGTGGGCAGCTGCAAAGAGAAGCATTGCTGCTGCTGGACACAGAAGTAGGAGTAAATTCCAAACAGACATGCAGGGTTGCACAACTCTAGTTCAACAATACCTAGGACATTCATATTATTAATCATCTGGAAGTGGCCCAAAGGCCAGCTCAGTGCTAATTCTGACTAAGAAATCAACTGAGGAAACATTCAGATGAATTTTGGATTTTAAAATGAAATGCAATCAAAAAAAACCACCCCACCTTCAAAGCTGTAACACAAACCTAGGAACTTCATCTGGTGTTTTACAAAAGAAAATGTCCCATAATGTTGTAAAAACAGTATTAACAGATAGGTAGAAGGAGCTGAGTTTTTTCTTTTTTTTTTCTTTCCTTTTTCCTGGGCCATCAGCTGAAATTGAGGCCGACTGTGACATTAAAAGTTCAAAGGAATCCAAACACAGCGCCCAGAGCTCACAGTCCCATCAGCTCCATTCCCCTGAAGGCACCCACCATGGAGAGATGACAGAAGCGCTTTTGTCATCAGGTGCTGAAGGGAACCAGAGTAAAACCTCATCTTATGCAGCAAATGGGTTCTTCAAGGGGTGCCTACACTTACAGGCTTTGCCAAACATACAGATTATTAAAAGTGCTTACAAAGAGAAGGATGGCTGTGCTTTGCAAGGTTAACAGAGACCAATGTATTCCAAGTGCTACGGGGGAAAGAAGGTGGGGAGAGAAGGGAGCAGTGTGGAGAGGATCAGCCAGAGACCAGTTTAAATATATAAAGCATAGGGAGAAACATGAGCTAAATGTGAGAGAGGAAATCCTGATCAACAATTTAGGAAGGAGGGAACTGTGATCAGAGCAATGCAGTTGATAGTAATGTCAACATTTTGGATGCGCAGAAAGGGAGAATGTTTGAAGTAGTGAAGATGAAATTAAAATGTGTTGTAAAAAATGCTGAGATTTCATCAGCAAAGATGTAAAAGAATAAGAGAGAGGGGAAATGACAGGAGTTTGTGATAAAACAAGCAGGAGAACCTGGGGTTTTAGCTGAAGCGACGAGTGAACAATAGTCATGAGACTACTTAGCTTCAGTTCATTACTGATTTTGCACTCAGAAAGGACCAATTTTTACTTAAACAAAAACTGTGTCGTTTTCAGTAGAAAAAGGAGCCATGAAGTATCTGTAACTAGTTTTCAGAGACCAGAAAGAAGAGAATAGATCTTTTGTGTGTTGACACCTGAGGGCTGGATCACTTACAGATTACAGTGATCCTAGGGCAATGCATATCATGTTTTGTTTCTTTTGCTTCCCTCCAAGTAAAACCTAACTTTTATGGTGGCTTAGCCCACATTTGATGGTAATAACACAAAGACTTTCTAAAACACTCCATTAAGCAAGCCCAAAGGCCAATGCATAAAAGAGTTGATGTTCCCAAACCATTGAATGTGCTTGGGTCGTTTACAAATGACGTGCAAGACACAGCACAAACGATATAAAATCAGTGAGTGCTCTGCCCTCGGCACAGACCCTTCCCCTTCTTCCTCCCCAGGCACCTCCAGGAATAAACTGAGAAGCAATAAAAGCAAAGTCATTTCTGAGCTTCTATAGACTGAGGCAGATATTTTTATATTTTTTTTTCTTTAACAATTCTTTTTTTAATGTACGAAATACAAAAGACTTAATAAATTCCTTACTTTTCCCTCAACTAAAGAATCTTATGATCTGTATAACCACATTTTATTGCACATGCATTGTCTTTCTGAGAGACTTTTCTTTTCCTGCTCTAGCATATTGGACTATGTAATTCCCTTTACAGTCTGCCTAAGAAAATTCCTCTTTCCTAGAAGTTGCTGACCATATGTATCTGGGGAATGGAAAAGCAGACACAAAGACATGTTGCAGAGACAATGAAAATGTAGGCTTTTCTGACGGTTTCAGAAGAGACCACATAGGCTTTTTACAACCTAAAAAGCCACTAAAAGTTACAGGACTGAAAGTAAAGCTGAAGGAAATAATTTTCCCTGAAAGGAAACAGCAAGCAGGGAGAGAATTTTTTGCTAAATCTTCGATTTTAATTTATTCTGTTTCACCCAAGTGAAATTTCTGTGTTTGAAAAATTCACAAGTTTATTTTCTGTGTAAGTCTTAACACAAGAGTTTGAACAAGCTCCTTGGCTGTTTTTGGAATGCTTCTGTTAGGAAAAAATGTACAGGTGTGTCCACCTGACAGCCTCGTCAGCTCATCACAGCCTTTGCCAGCAGCAGCAAGTGATGCAATCCAAGGGAGCAGATTTGCAGGGCAGTGCTGACCGCTGGGCGTGGTAAGACTGGCTCCAGCCTGGGCACACAAACCGAGTGTCACAAGTCACTGGAGCAATCTGGGGTGCTCCAGGACTGCCTCATCCCGTTCATTTCCATCCAAAGGAATGCTAGTTTACCTGCCCTGGAGACAACCGCACAATTCAAATAAAAAACCTGGCAAGTCAGATACCAGAAAAAGAAAAGCAAAAGCAACAGAAAAAAGAAAGTTCAACCTGGAAACATAGAAATTCCAAGTGCTTTAGATATGTAATTAGCAAGAAAAAAAGAGGAATTCCTACAAAAGCCCACCAACTAACATCTGGTTTTGAATGCATTTGATCGTTGCACATCTTGGAAATAAGATTGCAGCATTTCCATCACGTATAAGTTTTAGTGGAAGAAACTCTCAAAAAACATCAAGAGAAAGAATAATGTCAAATCTTGATAAGTAACATTAGCTTGTCAATTAGTGCTGATTATTGTACTGTTCACATGTGATGGGAAACAAGGCAAACATCCAGAAAGGGCGTGGATCAGCACTGATGCAAAGTCCATACCATCTCATTGCTTTAATAATTCATCTTCAGCTTTCAAAATGAGGGGAAGTGACAAACTGGAGCCATTTCTTGCCATGCTCTATTTAGTCCATCACAAAGTTTCACCAGTTAGAGTAGCCCACAAGGCTGCGATGGAAAAAGAACTTTTAAAAAAAGACTTTCAGTATTCCAGCAGAAGTCTCACGGTCCATGCAAACAGATTGCAGACTAAAACGAAACCTTTGGAGAGTCAAATTTGTTTTATTTACTATGCAATGCTTGCAAAGACATGAGCTAATTTATGCAATCCAGCAGCTGAGGTGCCTGATAAAGCTGGATTGATAAACGTGGTAAAGGCTGACCTCTGAATATTCCTTTTCTGGGGTAAATAAACAAACTTTCAAGCACATCAACTTCCCTCTGATCCGAGAAAACAGATCAGAGAACCAAAGTAAGATGATTACGCCTTACAGCATCTGGCAAACCACACCTCACAGACCACAGCTAGCAGCAGTTCTAATGCACATTAGATAAAGAAATCAGTTTGTAAGAGGGGGTAATATTACATCAAGTATTAAAGATGTGTTACGAGACAGAGATATTCTTGACTACCTTGTATTTCCTTATATAAAAATCTAAAAAAAAAAAAAAAACCCCAAACATAATGCACACACCTCTCTGATTATTAGATGCTCTCCTTTGGGAATAATGAGTTTTCCCTAAGTAATTTAAGTTTATGCCATCAATGGGTCATAATTAAACTGGGACCTGGATTATCCTGCACTGCTTGCAAGGAATCAGCACTAGGTTTCTTCACCTTGTCTCATCTGCTCACATGATTCGATGTGTCCCTGTACTGGCTGAAACAATAAATAAAACACTGTGTGAGTACTGGCACAACACCACAAGTTGTTCAGTTTTGACATTTCTGCTCTCTCTTTGGTTCAGTTTGTGCTACTTAAAATTGGAATATTTCCAATGGAAGGGTAGTTGCTGAGTTGCATCAATAGAAGCAACTGCTTCTATTTTGAAACTTACTTTAATGTGACTGTCTTACATGTCTTCATCACAGCAGAATAGAAAAAAACGAAGCCAAACCAAGCCAAACAATTCTGGCACTCACTGAGGATACATTTGAACTGACGAGAAGTTGCAGCTGTGGGTTAGTGTCCCTTCTTTAAGCTCCCTAAGGAATCTTTAGCTCCCCACTGGTACTGCCACACTCAAGGTCAAGGAGCTGAATCAGATCTAATGCTGTTCCTAAGCTGGCACTGTGGTGGGAGATGTACTCGAGTACAATATTGTCCTTGTGTTGAAATCCTACAGAAAATGCGTGTCTTGGAGCTCTGAAGCACACACCCTATTTCAAACCTCCAGATCACCTAATACTATATACTACTTCTACCAAAATATTAAGGCATGTATCACTATTTACAGTTTTATGGAGCATTTCTATAGCATTTCTTTTTATTTCTGTCACTTACCTTTGACCTGATCTTTGCTAGACCAAAAAATGAGGTTAACTGTGCATCTGCTGCTACAGGTTTTGGGGGTATTTTTGTTATTTTGGGGGGAGGGGGTTGTTTTGTTTTGGTTTTTTTTTTTGTAACATGATTCATTTACTTAATCAAATCATACGTCTGACAAGAATCATTCAGCTTTCCTAATTTGAATTAACAGCTACCTTACACTCATTTTTGAGAAATGTTTACCTTGGAAAATTTATGCATCTGTTTCCAGTAATTTGCAACTGACATTATATACGCAGTGAGAGAGATTTTTCCTCTTCGGTACATGGGCAAAACCACTCAAGAACATGGTTTTGGTTCAGGGAAAATCAGTCTCCTCATTGAAAGTCTAGATTGGTCTATTTCTAATCTGAAAATACACTTTTAACATGTGGATACTGAAGATCACTTCATTAGAAAGACAGCTCTATATCCAACCTGTAACTGCCAAATGCAACCACTGCCTTGAATTTTGAGAGTCAAATGACAGGTCCCGTATGACAGGGCTGTTCAATAGACCTAGAGAACCTCGCATTCACCACCAGCCCAGAAGAAAATAGTACAAACACTCTGCAACTCTGGAATGCAGCAAAATAATGCTGAATCACACCTTGACAAAAACCCCTGAAATCAGAAAGGGGAACTGTAAGAAAGCAGAAATTTGGTTGTTTTTTGGGTATTTTTGTAGTTGTAGCTATTGATGGCTACAAGTCTAGTGCCTTGTACCACAAACATTTATAAAACTTATAGAGTGATCATTCCAAAAAAAGCTTTGTAAAATTTCTTGGATTAGTAAAGTCTGTTTGGCAGCCTCACCCATAAAGTGCATAATGAGTAATAATGTCAGTCATCCATCAGACCAATAACCATTGGCACAATGTACTTCCCATATCCATTAAATGCACAGAGACACAAATAAATCTCAGCAGATTTACAAAGGCGCAAAGCTGAACTTTGAAATTATCTCCCTTCTCCTCCTCTGCACATACAACATCTGCGACTATTTTTAAGTATTTACTTAATAAATTACGTAGGCTGAAGTTTTGCCTTGAGTATCTTCAACAAATGCCATGGAAGCACGGGCTACCAGTGCTAGAGAGCAGAAATTGGGGCATTCTGCCCAGCTCCCAGCCAGCAAAGGGCTTCCTACAGCACCACCAAATTTCAGATGTCAACCTGGCAGCACCATCCACACTCCTCTTCAGAGGGGAGCTCGGCAAGTCACCAAATCTAATTATCCAAAGGTACTCATTAAGGTTCAGACAGGAGCTTTAATTGCTTAATCTCATGTCATTATTACCATTAACTAGTCGCTCTAACATGAAAATTTCCTCTCCTTTCTTGTGTTTGCACTCTTCAGGCGGGTGTTCGCCGTTATCAAACCTTGTCACATCTTGGCCAAAATGTGTCTGTCTGAAGGCTCTTTGAACCTTTGTCTTTCAAAGGAATCCCATTAGCTCTGCCACCAGTCACACCGCTGTGATCTTGCAGTTTGTCAATAACTTTTTGATAACAAGCTGTAGTGCTGAGACATTTGAACTCGGATGCTGCCCACGAGCTCTCGATGCAGGAAAAAGGCAGCAGGATGCAGCAGGATTGCTTCCTACAGCCCAAGCAGCCAGCACTGTCCATTAGAGGGGAAGGCAGTGGATTAATGAGAACAAGAAAGATGCTTCAGGGATTAAGAAGTCTTTGCATGAGGGTGAACCAATAACTCAGAGCCACTTGGGAGCGTTTTTCCAGAAAGGAGACCTGGCCTAAAGTTTCCAGTCAAATGGCAGCACATAACAACATATGCTACTATAACATTGCATATTCTTGTACTTTTACCTTTATTAAAAGCATTGCTGGAATGTTCCTACTTTTCTTTATTTTCCCTTAAATATTTTAAAACCACAAACTTAGAAACCCAGATAAATAATGGAGCAATATAATATCACCTGACATCCCTCAAGTTTACTAGTCTATACCAGTCTGGTACAAAATGCCTTTTTTTTTTTTTAGTTACTACTTTTTATTTTTTTTTGTAATTATGATTTCAATTTTGCAACAGAAACAACTTTTTCACTTTGACTTATTTCTTCCACAGAGGTAATAAATCTTTAAGAAAAATAATAAAGACCAGGACTCTGGAGGCTGTATGTGTTTTCCAAATACATTTGTTCCCCACCCATCAGAGTCATGCAGGGCAGGTTATTTCAGCTGGGCTTCATCTTAGTCCAACATCTCCACAAATGTCTACTTTGCAACTGCTCATGTGGATTTCTTTGCCCTGTTGCCTCTAAGGAGCACCAGTCTGGGCACTACTTGGTGTGCTCCGACACCTTGTGCTCTGGGATGCCTTTCCTGTGCACCTTGAGGCTCCCAGGACAGAGGAGAAATCCCTTTCCCTGCATCTGGTTCACCTGACATGGCACAGACCAGCCAGGACCAGTGAAATAACCTGCTCTCCTCCTGGCTCTGCAGCCAGCCACCCTTAATGAAGTGCAACCACCATATCTTGCACACAAAGAAAACAGATGCCATCTGCTACACACACCGTAAATCTTCCTTGGATTGCTTGCACCACTTAAGATAATTAATTAAAAACCTGTCAGGACAATTATTTTTAAATTAATGATTTCTAAATAATTGTTTTAAAATCACACCAACAAATTCCCACCTTAAGCAGCCATAAAAATTTGGAATCTGTGAATACATTTAAATGTTTTTATTTCAACCAGGTAACTTTTTGGGTTTTCTGAATTATGTGAGAGATGTTTCATCTGAAAAAATTTTTATTAATTATTAGAAACCTCTTTTCTCCCCATAAATCAAAACTGATAATTTTTAATACATCAGAATACTTTATTTGAAAGAGGATGCAACTTAAATAACGTGCCAGAGAGGTAGCTCTGTGCTATGCAGACAGTAAAATAGAAAGCACATGCTTTATACTTGAAAAACTTGATGCAAGTCCTTTCACAATTCCATGTTCTTCCCCAAATATGAGGAATTATGATGCACTGAGGAGTCTACTTGGTTAATTTATACAGATACGTTCATGTTTCCTTTGTAAAGGATGATGCATGAGCTGCAGAAGTCATCCAGCACAAAGCACAGTACACTTCCAAATAATATTCCCCAGCATGTTGCTAAAAATAGAGTTTTCAACTTCATTCTTTTGGATATCTGATAATGATGAAATTAAGAAAAGAATCTGTGAGGCAGTGATGAGCACTAGGTTTCTAATTCCAAATGGAATGGTTATTACTACTGATCCAACCCCCACTTCCACACCCCACCTCTTCTACAGCAGTCACCCATTAACCCATATTCTCAAGGCCAAGACAACATCTTGTGTTTCAAGCTGTGTCCATCTTTTCTAGCAACAGTACAGGTGAATCCACAGCTAAGTCAGAGAAAAACCCGTTACTTATTTGCTTTCTGAGGGCATTTCAGTAAGTACATTCAAATAAAAGTATCCCATTCATTTAAAAACCACATTATTTTGTTATCTTTGTTACGATCATTCAGGTGTTGCACAGAATAAAATCCTTTCAAGACAGTTAGTGTGGCAAGTAAACAAAACGGTTTTTCATTCATGTTCTATTTCTGTGTCCTGCACTTTTTTGAAACACAAAAGCTACTTTATATATCCTGGTACCATGGCCTTTACCTGAGAGCATGTGGAAGTATAATCTTGTGTTATGCACAGTCCTACTGAGTGGTCACACACAAATTGCTCAAATAAATTAAACATTTTCTATAATATTTACTGAACAACTGTGTAGATATCAGAAATATGAATTTTTCAAAGTTGCAATTATAGTGTTTCTCCTCTGTGTCAGAAATGGTCTGGAAGACTTTCTTTTTAGATGAGAGAAGTATTTGTTATGAATTCAAAACACATCTTTTTTAAATGTAGCATCTGAATTAAAGACCTCCAATTTTCTTTAGAGGAATTGGCTCAAGGTGTTGCCTTAAAAGACCACGTTGTACATGGCACTACATTAAGAAAATCAGTTGAATGTGGCCTGTGGTCTCATTTCAGGTTTGCTAGCTTGCTCTGTTACATCTCATTGGAAACACTGCTACAATAAACATCCTTTAGGGGAGATGTCTGAGGCTTCATTCTGCACGGCATTAGAATGGGCTACATACACAATTAAATTAATAAGATAACTGCATTTTGCAATTTTGACACATCTTTAATCGTTATACCAAAAACAACTGCTATAAAATAAAATGCATAAAGGATTTGAAGTGAAATTTGGCCCTCCTTGTCAAATATCAGAAGTTTGTTCTTAGGATTTACTCATTAAAAAGTTATGCCTCATTTAGAGTTTCTTGCTTTTTTATGACTCACGAGGCAGAGCAGCACCATGCTCGTACCGTGAGCTTTTGCTGTCCATTAAAAAAAGCCTTTCACCCCATGAGTAAGCGGTTTCATGCTGAGCCCCACAGGTTTTTACAAACTAAAAAAAAACATGTTTTGCCGGAGAAAAATATGAAAAGCAAAGAAAGGAACCTAAATGACACAGCTGCAACATGTGGCCTTGCCATACAAGTGCCAACTTAATTCAATAATATTCAATAATAACCACGTGTGTCATGAGAGATTGCACACATCCATTTTCATGTTGACACCAAAATGGGAAAATTCTGTAAAAAACTGGTCTAGTAGGAAGTGTCCCTGCCCATGGCAGGGGGTTTGGGACTAGATGACCATTAAGATCCTTAAGGTTCTACGATTCTGTGTGTTATTATTCAGGATTAGTCAAACTCTGAAGCTACCCGTAAAATTTTGACTGAGACATACTTCAGTTTTTATTAAAAAAACCCGAAACCAACTTTAAAATATTTGACCTAGAATACTCATTTTTAAAAGAGTTTGATCCCAAATGGAAATGCAAATAGACCCCAAATGTACACATTTTTGTATGAATACAAAGACTGGAATGTTGCGTGTATAATTTGGAGCTACAAAATTGCTAAATAAATATGCTACCTGAGTTGCTAAATAAATATAAATAAAGAGAAGTGAAAGTTTTTGGAGGTTGAAGAAGTAGTATTCATGGGGATAAGAGTTGCTATTGTTAAGAGTACCTTTGCAGAAGGATATATAAGGCATGTCATTTTTTATATGTTTAACGAGTTCCTAGAGGTTACAATTCTGCTGTTAAGGGCACAGATACTGACATAAAAATGCAAATAGATTTTACTTGCACACCCAAACGCATGTGCACACTGCACAAAACACAACGTGTTCACTACAGAATGTTTTTAAAGTGTGCCCTGAAGAAGACATTTTTAATTAAAGCTCAAGTGGGCGTCCTGCTTTCGATTTATTCAAACATGTACTATTACTCTGGCACACCACAAGCTTGGGATATATCCTCAGGCTGTATGGAGCACTATGCCAGAAAAGGGTGACTAGAAGTGCTAAGTAGTGTCCTTTAAAAAACCCAGAGCAACAGAAATAAGATTTGCAACAGATACAAAGCCTTGTGTACAAGTAATTCAGATGTTAAATATTTTTTTTAAAGTGTTGTTTCTAGAACAAGTAGTTTCTGTGCTGATAAATTTGTAAGGAGGAGTTCACTCACAATGCACCTGGCACCAGGTCCCCAGGCACGAGGAGGGAAATCTGCCAGTTCGAAAAAAGATTCATGTCCATATCCAAACGTTCAGTAGTCATCTCACCAAACACCCTGACCTCTAAAGAAAGGTGATTAAAAACACCAACAAATTAGTAATAGGCATGTGGTTTAATGGGATGCCGTGGTTTTCATTCCTTGGGGTCTTTGGATTTAAGGATCTGCAGAAATAATTAAGAAAATCATGCCTATTGCCATGAGAACAAATGATCTACCAAGGAACCAACATTTAAAAAGCCACAAGCCGAAAAAATATTAGACAACCTTGCTCTTGGTAAAATTACTTTCTTAAGAAAAAATAGGTTTAACTACATTCTAGAGTTGTTTACAATCAATATGAGCTACTACAGCATACAGTTTGCTCAGAAAGTAGTTAACAGAGTTTGAGTTGAGCCAGGTTATGTGTTTTCACAGCAAGTATCAGCCTAAAATAAACATGTTCAATAGCTTGAGAGAATCCAGATTTAGCAAGTTATATACGGAAAAACTCAGTATTTACAGATAAGCAAAATATCCGACAGCAGGTAAAGTAATTTTACTTGGCAGATTACATTCACGTGTGGAAATGTTAACTTCTAATTTATCAAACAGCAGGAAAGACGTGGCACTTTATTGGATTTCTGTTCCAGTTTCCAATCCGTATGATGGTTTCATTTCTCTGACTCATAACTGTAAATTCTTATTTATGGTACCACAAGAACCAGTGTTAATACTCAGAAAGCTTCTTTTTATTTTGTGTGTCTTCTAGACTAGCTGGAAACACAAGTGAAATAATCACAGAAACTGAGCACTACCCTGGTTTATATGTTATGCCATTAAAATATCAGTAATTAACAATGTGCTGGTAATATACTCTCTTAGAAATGTCTCCCAAGAGCTACCAGTGGTCTTTGTGCACTAATGATGTGTAGAAGGAAAAAATTCCCTGTGTCTGCCAGTGAGGGCCCCCCCAAGGTCCAGAAGCAAGAAACAACAAAAACTTGGTAAGAGTCTGTGGTGCTTCAAATTCATCCCAGCAGGATTGCAAGGAAAACACTTAGCACAGAAAGTCTGTAGAAAGATCACAGATTCAAACTCTGATTCTGAAAACTATACACATATTTATATTACAGCTTAGCTGCTCTTGCTTTAAGGTATCAGAGTTGCTTACATACCCAAGATTCATGTCACTGCAACAATGCCTGGCCTCTAAAGCATGGAATAACTTCTACAGAAAGTTCCCAAGTTCACTCCCAGACAGATGGCAATGTGGCTTTAAACTGTAGAAGCTTCATTAAAAGAAAAGAAAGGCTTATGAATTGTTGTTTTGTTGCTTGGTTGGGTTTTCTTTCTGGTGGTGGCAGTTTTGTGTTTGGGTTTTGTAATTTTTTGCAAGTGTGTGTATGAAAAAAGTCCAATTCAGGTATTAACTAACCAGTTTGGGCAGTTTTTTAACCCTTCAACCAGGCTGGACTTTTAAGAATAACTGAGGAATGCAGAAATGAGGTCAGAATGATAGAGCTCGATAGTGTCCCCCCAATCAGGCAGGTGGAAGGGAAAGTCAGACAAGGAGACAACAAGAAAAGAAAGACCCTCAAATCAAAGCAAAACAGGGAATTTTAAAACACCAGATGTGCGGGACACCGGAGGCGAGAAGCCAGATGGGATTTTATTTAGTCCATGAAAGGTGAAAATATAATTTGTATACATTTTCTGAGGTTTCAGTCTCTCCTGGGAAAACATGTCGGATCAGTGGATTTGAAGGACAGAAACAGCTTTCTCAGTGCTCCTCAGGTTTCTGCAACTCTCCAAATGAATTATTTGCTCCTTCATAAAAAACATCTAAGACCACCCTTTGTTCTGAAGGCCCTTTTGAGCAAGATTGTAAAAGTATCAGTTTGCTTACAGTCTACTGTAATAGAAATTAATATCTTAGCAATCAATAATGCCTAAGATTTAAAGCTTGCTTTATGTTTACTTCAAATAAAAAGTTTTATTAAACTTTTAAATGTATTACCTTTCATGCTTTGAATAAGTCATTTCTTCCACACCTCAGTGAGAGAAAGAAACTGCTAAATAAAATACCTGAGGAATTAATCACTCGGATAGCTGTGTCTTCCCTAAGATTGTCATATTTAATTGCATTTACAAATAACTTTAAAGTAGAACCTGTGATTTAAAGGGGTTAGCAAATTTATATGTTTCTCCTTAAGATAAAAAATCAGCTCATTTTAGAGTTTTCAAAATCTCAAGAGAGTTTTGGCAGCTTCATTAGAAACAGAATGGGTTACTTAAGCTTTATGTTTACCTATAACACTGGGATGTTCTTTAGTTTAATGGTATTTTGGAATATGTTTGAAAACCAGTGCTAAAAAGCCACTTTACAGCACTCAAAGCACTGGGAAAATAGAACAATTTTATTCCATTTGTGAATATAAAACCATAAATACCAATGCACAGTGGGCAGGTCTTTCAAAATACAAAGTGTAACCAAGATCACTAAAGGAAAATTAGTGTTCTTAGGTATACTCCCATTTGTGTGCACGCTATAGAAACAAGTACTTAGAACTCATTTGCCTGAAGTGTCTCAGAAATTACAGGGAATTACTTACTGGTTCGGATAGATGTGTTTATGCTCCTTAATATAGTACCCAAAAACCTTCTGGGGGCAATTAAAGCAACACTTGTAAGCAGCCAGTTCTAATAGCTGTCGGTTTTTTACCCTCTCCACATTGAAGACAATATCTGATTTTGTTTTCATAGGAGTTTATATTTCTATCAGGCGCAGGCAGCTAGCACGTTTCCAGTTTCTCTGCCACACTAAAGAAGGCAGACTCTGTGCCCACATTCTCCTGCTCTTACCATGGACCCTGT
The DNA here is from genome assembly GCA_013398855.1 of Mohoua ochrocephala. Lineage (NCBI taxonomy): Eukaryota > Metazoa > Chordata > Aves > Passeriformes > Acanthizidae > Mohoua > Mohoua ochrocephala. The sequence continues at coordinate 188,559 of VZTA01020995.1, forward strand.
CTGGCACCCCACAAATGTGGGCTAGTGTTTACCACGGAGTTTTTTTAGCATGGACCCAACGTGCTGAGCACTCTGTCCTGATTTGATATTCAGCGTGAAGTCTACGCAGGACAACATGGGCCTGAAGTTTCCCCTGGTGCTGAAATAATACACGACAATGCTCCCTACTCATTTGAAATGTACAATTTTCCCACGTTTTAATGACAAGTTTCCTATGCAGCTGGACACAGCTAGAGTTCATCTGCTCTCTGTAATGAATGTGTGCACATGGATGTGTCTTTGTCTTTCGGGGCAGGGAGGTCTCAATTAACTCAGGGTGGGTGTTTTTTGGGGGCACGAAAAGCAATGAGTCATTACAGCATCTGGACTCTGAAGTGTCAGCAGCATCACCAAGCACTACAAATAGATCACAGAATCATAGAATGGTTTGGGCTGGAAGGGACCTAAAGATCATCTCATTCCAACCCCCTGTCGTGGGCAGGGACACCTTCCACTAGTCCAGGGGAGTCAGAGCTCTGTCCAGCCTGGCCTTGAACACTCCCAGGGATGGGGCAGCCACAGTTTCTCTGGGCAACCTGTGCCAGGGCTTCACCACTCTTGCAGTAAAGAATTTTTTCCTAATATCTAACCTAAACGTACTTGCTTTCATTTTGAATCAATTCCCCCTTGACTTGTCACTCCTCGTAAAGTCTCTCTCCACCTTTCTGGGTCTACAACCAAAGTATATTTGGAAGCTATGTTATTTCAAGCTTATCTCGTATGGGTGTTCGTAGGACAGTACCTACATTTGTACCTTACACTGAATATTAAAATGATTTATAATATTGCCCTTACTGAGAGCTTTGAGAGTCAGAGCCAGGGTACTGCAGTATTTGGGTCTAACCTGGCTATCATAACCCACGATCTACAGAGCTCCAGCCTTCACTTGCAGGGTGCTGACTTCTACCAGTGATTCCCTTTAGACTGCTTTTTTTAAGAAGGCTTCAGCCTGCCTTTTCATTCTACAAAGAACAGTACCCCTCATCACAGTACTCCTTACCTTTACAAAGATACTGATTTATTTATAGTTGTATACAACAGCATTAAACCACAAAACTTCCACAGGAACAGAGCAGCAACAGCATTTGGGAAAAAAAGAAGATGGGGGAAAAAACCTGCAGTGATTCTCTCAGCACATACAAATAGTTAAAATATTCAAGTTTTGGTACACAGTGAGTGCCTAAAGTCTGATATGTGAACTTCATAAGTCTACAGCTATTCAGTGTCGAAATTATCTTGTGTGAATTCTCGGCTCGCTATTGAGAGATTAATTACAGATTATTAGCGTGACTATGATTTTTAATTATATACATTCTTAATGTAATTAAATTTACACTCAAATCAATTTAATCAACACCGATTTACTGGAAAAATGGTGATTTCAGAATTCGGATTGAAGTAAATGTCAATAGAATTCAATCTATACCCAACTTTTTCTTTTGGGTCATCTAGTTCACGTATGTGAACGAACTTGTTTTTCCAGTTAATTGCCACTGGGGATACAGACATCTGGTATCTTGAAAAACTGCCTTTCAGATAAGATTGAGAACAAAATGAAAAACAAACAATAAAGATTGTGCAGTACTTCTGAAAATAAAACCAGCAAATATCAAGTGAAAGGACAGTCCTGTCCCCCCCCACAAGCCCCAGGGGACACTCACACTCGAGTCTTGCAGCATTGTCACCGCATGTAAACTGGTGCTATGCAGATACTGCCAACTTAAGATATAGATTGCCTTACAAAATGATAAAGAAACCCCTGCACTAAAAACGTAAACAGAAGTTATTTTATAATGTTACAAAGGCTCAGTCATTTTCTAGTAGTTACCATTCAACAGTGTGAGGCTCAGATTTATCCCACTGCCTTGGTGGTAAATGAGAACATTGAAGTTAAAACACTTGCAGGCTTCATCTGTGCCTTTATCATGGATTAACTCACAATTGTGTTAAGGTTTGAGTGAAACCCACAAACAGGTCTGCCATGTTAGATATGCCACATATGGTTTGAAAAAGTACAGTATTTGAACTTCTTTTGTTGTAATGTGCTGTTAGTGTTGTCCAGGGGGGAAAAAAAAAAAGCATCAGAATTATGTATGGACATAGTAACCTTTAAAATGTTCATGTACTTATGATGACAGACACTTTAATACCTGCTGGCATCTAGGTTTAAGCCCGTGAAATCCTGATGGAAAAAGATTTGCAACACTTGAGGTCCAAGTGAAACCTCTCTACGTTATTTGGTGACTCTGGAATGTGGAACAGTGGAACTTGGAAAATATTTCCTGTTTATAAGACAAACAAATTGTTGCTGCTGAAAGCCAGCCAATCTTCTTTTGTTTTCTTTTAATCTTATGGTCCTATTTCCCCAACTAAAAAGTTTTAGCAGCATTTTATAGATAAATCCTCTGAGGTCAAATCTGGTTTACCAAAACAAGGCGGTATAATTTTTGAATGGTTATTTCTAGTACATAAAAATTCAGGGTTTATTACCACTTAATTGCTCAGGAAGGACACTGTCAATAATGATCCTGAAAGTGCTTGTGTTTAATGATATCATTGTCTATATAAAATAATATATCCAGAAATATTAGTTTATATTATCTAAACAAAATCTCATTCTAAGGAGGACCATGAGCTACTCAGAAGAACCTGAGAAGGAAATACACCCTTCCCATCTCGTTTTTCCATTCCCTCCCGGGAAGAGAAGGCAAGTCCCCCTTCTACAGGCAAGGCTCCTGATGAAAAGGATGCCTCACCACATCTGTTGGTGGAAAATTTCCCATTGGACCCAGGTTTTCTTCAAATCTACCTGAAGACCCCTTAGGCCAAGGAATAAAGGTCCCCTTTACACCCTCAAAGGATACCCCTCTCTACATCAAAATCAAAATCAAGGAAATTCTTACAGAGTGCAGACTTCCTAACATATTTAAGCCAAATGAAATGAAATTGATTAGTTTTTTTATCACTGAAATAGTGACTGGAATATTTTTAGCTGTAGTGAGATTCTATATGACTAACCAATTATTTTTCTAGCAATAGATAACAAGCTTTCTTTGGGCAGATCTTTGGATTGTCTATCCAAATAATTCTTTAGAAAATGTCTTTTTCTGTTAATTGTCTTCTGTAACACGTTTCAACATTCTGCACTTAATGAAATCCTTAATGTTAGGTTAATGAAAGAGGGACTCTGTGGAAGAATACACTGGATTGTAGAAGAATGATCTAATTTAGATATTTTAATGAGTACTTTGGGCAGTGTTCCTGACTGTTCAAATATGAACATTTTTTGTGTTCACTCTCTGAAGCCTACCAGGTACCAGTATACAACACACACCAGTAACACAGTCTTGCTTATTGCTCCTTTAGACATTATAAAGGCCACATATTCAAATTATGTAAAATCAATAATATATATATATACACTTCAAAAGGAGCACATTGAAAATATTCTCAGTAACGATCTGTCTTGATTTTGCAAAACCACATTTAGGAAGTAACAGCAGTACAAGTTCCCTTCCAAAAGAAAGCCCATGTAAATATGTCATAATCCACTGATTTTTATAACTCCACATCCTATCCATAAATTGAAAATACGTCGTTGCAATCTGAAAAACTTTCTTAGAAGAAGCCACGTACTTTAACATCATCTGATTTTTTTTTTTAATTGTGTCAGAAAAACTACTGTAAGAAGTTACTCAATAATGCCTTGCTAAATATTTCTAGGTATTTAAAGTTAAATCTTGGTTCTCAGAGTTATATTGATATATCCTAGCACCATTGCAACGGGAAGCAGAATGTGGAGGCCCATGTATTTCCATCTCACACAATAGCATGGAAACTTCTTGCAGCAGAAACAAAATCATAGCCCTTAACTAGATCAGAGGTTTGTAACTCTCACTGTTGCCAAGACAGCAAAAAGCAGACACATATAGTCCTGCTCACTTGGATGAGGACAACTTTATACTTATTCTGTACCTTAAGATAATAAAAACCTAACTGAAAAAATTATATATTGCCATTAAAATAGACTGTACCAAAAGCTATTGTCATCCAAACTTAAAATTATTTTCTATCTCTACTACAGACCATTTAGGAAATTCCTTTTTTTCACACAGCAACTATTCAAAGAACTCATTTGGCATATCTATAGCCTTCCACCTGGTTCCTAAATCGGATCCTTCATCTTCCTTAGCTACACTAGTAGTAGACTGATAGTCTGATCACAATCCATCTCATGTTTCTCTTCTTCCTAGTTGTTCCATCTCAATTTTGTCATTTTTCAGCTCACGGTCTTCTCAATGCATGAACTTAATCACTTTATTACCATTATTGTTACTCACATAACACTCACCAGTGTGACATTTTATTGACAGGGAAGTAAGGATTTAATTTTAAACACTGACAACCCCAGTGCATGGAGCATAAACGGAAACAAGAGAAGCATGTGAATCTCATGAAGGTCTTTCCTCTGATCTCAGCCTTCTTTATCAAGTTGCTTGAGGTTTTTTCCCATATAAATGAAATGCAGTCAGAAGTGGAGGAGCAAAACACTGATACTATTTCATGCCTGCCACTGCATGCTGTGCAAGCATATGAAAAACACTACAATGCCTTTGGACCACCAGATGTATTTTAAAAGAGTTGCTCATTACTCAGTCAAGTTTCCATTCCAGCTGTGCACTGGGGGAAATCATGGGGCTGGCAGTTTGGAATGGCCACTTCAAGTCACCTGCACAAAAGTGACCTCTGAAAATACATCAACAGTACCTGTTTCCCACAAGAAAGTCTGTCCTTGCACCCTGCAGAGTTATTTCTTGCCATCGTCATAAGCACTGTTTACTGCCTTCATATAAACCATGGCCATGGATGAATGTGCTCTCCAGCCAAATGGCAGATGGGAACAAACAGGGATTTTAGAGCCTGGTTCTGGGAAACCTCTTTGGAAGGGTAGCTGGAATCAATTATGCACTTATAAATATATACATGTGCATGCGTGTATGCAGATGTGTAAACACATGAGTACATACCAAATATTTTTAATTTACAGAATATAAATTATTTAGATTGTGTTCTATGTGAAACGAGCTTCCAAAAGCTGTTCCAAGTGCAGCCAACAGTTATTTTAAAAGGCCACAACACAGCATCAGCTGATTCATATCCTCTGTAAATTGTTTATGTACCTTTAGCAAACACAAAGCCATTTCTACGTGTGTTTACATACAGAATATATACATGCATATAAATATATATAATGCAACTTCAAATGCAAATATATACAATGCTGGGATGATGCTAAGGGTTTATCAGTTGCACCTATAATAAATATACAGTATCTGCACTTCTCTGCCAAACGTCTTATGAGGTATATATTGATTATTGAGCTTTACCGCAGCTAGTATAAATAGCTACAGAGACCAGCCAGTTTAAAAGGGCTTTTCTGTTATATATTATTGAACCAGCTACTCTTTCTGCACTTTGTATTAATAACTGCAAATGAGAATTCCCCTGTGTGCAAACGCTGTACCTCTGGCGAGTTGGTATGGGAACGACAGGCAGAAAGAATGAGTCTGCAGCTGGAAAAGGCGAGAGCAGGCATGAGTAGCAGGATGACTGATGGCAGGTGGATGGCCATGCAGCTTTAATGTGGGAAAGAAGCAGGGGAGAGAAGACCTTGCAAGATGGTCCCAGTCCCAGGACACTTCTCAGCTGTTTTTGCTAGCAGCCCCCTTTTCTCAAGCACAAACTTTTACTCCAGCCAGTCTCAAAACCAGATCCATCTTCTCACTAGTCTGGTATGTATGCCAACCACTCCCATAACATGTTTTAAAATAAAGACCACTCTTTCAATCCCTGTTTTTGATACTATTCTTGCTAACATTTACCTGGGAATGGACATGAAAAGTAGGAGGTTGAAACTTCCAGTGCAGCCAGGAGTTTGTCTTAATGCAATTTCCCTCACAGTCCCTTTGTGAAATGCATCTGGTGTAAAGACAGGAATTTCACTGACACAGAGAGAGTCATTCCTCACTCAGCTTCCACTGAGTCTTTGCCTCCATTAAGCATACCTGTCAGTGATCTCGAGGAAATCTCCACAAGCCATCAGTCAAATCTGATCCTCTTTGACAAACAAGGAAATTATGCCACCGAGATTTAAATGCACAACAAGAGCTGCTCTGTAGCTGACTGATACTTCCCTGTGAGCCCATTCCTGCTTGGGCCTCTCCGCTCCCCTTGCACTCACAGATCACTCAGGCACTTGTGAAACCTCCATCTGACTGCCCCAATTGGCACATAGTGCACACATCCTGCAATTATTCCTCTATACGTCACTTTTCTATAGGGGCATTGCTGTCCCTCTCGGCATTTCTTTATTCAAATGTAAGTTCAGCACTCTGATGGAGAGACCTCACGTGAGCCATATGCCAGTTACCTATCCTGCTGTCGCATTTTTTAATTTCATATGAGTGCTTTGGAAATTGTTTCACGTGAAATCATGCTATTTACTGCCAAATGTGGGGCCAGTGACTTCGAGGATGCAGGGATACATTTTAAGTTGAGAACAAAACCAGGTTGCTTTGTGTAGCTTTCCCAGGCTACACAACGTCAGAAATTCAAACTGGGGGTTTAAGAGCAAGGCTTGGGAGCTCAACAAAACACCGTGAATATTTCTCATTGTCATTCCAAGATGAAGAAACCTGTCTGGGAGTTTCTACAAGAGAAAGCTCAAGGGGTTTTTTTTGGATACACTGATGGGTGCATTAGCAGGGACAGGTTGTCAGCTGTCTTTCAGGGAGCACAGGGACAGTGGTTGTGCCTCATCCTTTTGTGGCCAGGTCAAGATAAGCCAAGATTATGTTTAAACTCTAAAACCACCATCTGAACAGCCAGTGGAATTCTTGGTCATCTGGAGGCAGCTGAACATTGGATGCTCAGAAAAGACCTCAGCAAATGAGAAAAAGACTCAGACTGAACTCTCCATCATCCTTCCGATGAAAGCACACAACGAGAGTGTTTGAAGAGAGGAAATGTACGGAAAGAGAAAAGCCAGAAAGAACAGCTGTATTTTTTCAGGGTTTCTCTAGAAAGCAAGTCGATATTTGTACATGGCAGAAAACGAAACACCAATTCCTAGAGTGGGCAAAATGCCACTCTAACAGATGGCAGAAGTGCAGGCATGCAAGAGAACAAGTTTATGAATTGATGCATGGGCATGTTTTCTGTCCAGGAATGTTGAAACAGCAGCTTTTGGAGAATTATTTCAACTCCTAAATTTACAGAACCATGTCATTACCAGCCTAGCTTCAAGCCTGCTTCAAATGGAGATAGATTTTATTTCTTGAAAGACTTTTTGCTTTCAGTTACTTTGATAAACACTCAGACATTTCACATACTAATATTTATTTGAATTAAAGAGAAGTTGTTCCTTGCTGTAATATTAATATTTTTGATATTTAATATTTTAAGGTGTCTACGTCTAAACGCCATACCTTAGGTTTTTACCTGTATACAGGGATATTTTACATGTGTATCAATGAGTTTGCACTGATTTTTAAGGCATTTTGGAGCTCAGAATTTTTTTAAAAACATCATAATTATGTATTTGTGCTTGGCTATAACCTGTTGCTGTATACTCTTGAAAAACAGAAGGGGAAAAATAAAGAGACGACTTTGTTGTCTTCTACCCAGTACACCTTCGTTAAGACAGCCACTCCCTCAGTTCACTCTTTATAAAAGTATGAATCAAATTGTGATTTGTTTCAATATTTAAGATATAAAATGCACTTGAAAAACATCTTCAGTCCTCAGCTCTTCTGGTCTGCAGCCTTAAAATCTTTCTAGACATATGTTTCATTGCACTGATATAAAAGTATTTCAGCTCAAAAAAGGGGAAAAAATAAAAACACTTAAATTTCTCTGAAACCTGTTCACACTCCTCTGAAAAGCCCTTACAGCATCTCCACTGTGGGGTGTGTTTGAGTTCAGCTGAACAGGCACCATTTCTTATGAACTTTGTTTGACTTACCGAAGAACGACATCTACTGCACATGAAAATTCACATTACTGCTGCAACCTAAATAATATACTGCATTTTTAAACCACACATTTAGTCTGGAACAGGCTCTGCACTGGAACAGGCTCTTCTGGGAAGTGATCACAGCATCAAGCCTGTGTTCAGGCAGAGTTCAAGAAGTGCTTGGACAATCCTTTCAGGCACGTGGTGGGATTTTTGGGGTGTCCTGAGCAGGGCCAGGAGTTGGACTTTGATGATCCCTATGGGTCCCTTCCAAGTCAGGATACCCTAAAATTTTAAAAGGCTGAAGACAGGCCTTAGCATTAGGATGAACAGTATGTGAAGGCCACGTGATCCTTCAACAACACAGGCAGAAATACAAGGGCTGGAGCTCAGTGCTGAGAAAATGGAGTTCAGTTGTTTTGAAAGATTAGAGGTGAACTATAAGTCCAGACTGATTAACATTTTAAGGAAAACAGAAGAGAAAGAGTAGTATAGAAAGGAACACTGCTTTCTTCTGATCAAAAAATGAAATAAAGTTACATTTTCTCTCTGAGGATTATGTAGTAACATGCCACCTACATGCCAGTTTCAAATCCAGTTTTAAGTTTATCATTGTCCACCTACTTGAGGAGTAAATACAGACATAAGGGAAAACAAAGATATTTAGGGAAAAAAACAAACACAAATATCAGTGCACTCCCTGGTGTGCATGGTTTTAGTGAAATAAGAAAATAACAGAGTCAGATCCTCAGCTTCTATCTAGCTCATACCAGTCAAAGATGTGGCACAGGTAACATTCCCACTCACCAGAATGGCTACCAAAGGCAAAAATAACTCTGAAAGCACCTAAAGGACTGCTGAGCAAAGGACTTCAAAGAGGAACTTCCCGCTTGACTTTCAAATCAGAATAGGAAAATAATCTTCCATAGCTACTTTAAACAAGGTCTAGTTGCTCCCAATAGCACAAATATGTAAATAATCATCTGAAAATACAAAAAGGGTGGACATAAGCTATTAATAAGACAATTACAGTTTTAGTTAGTTAAGTGACACCGCAAAAATTGTTGTTTAGAGCCTTTTCAGAGCTCTTGAAACCAGTCATGGTTAACCACTCACTTCAATAACCAAACCTGTCTTTTTGTTGCCTGGCAGAGCAAGGAGCAATCATACAACTGGGAAGTGCAAGGAAAGAGGTCCAGAAAGGGGCTACTGACTCGTTGCATCCTGCATGTCTTTCAGATATAACTTTAGGTTAAATGGTTACTCTAAGAAGTAGCATGGTTGAGTATTTCTTCATGCATATAGGAGATGTTAAAGAAAGGCAAGAACAATTATAGAGTAGAGCAAAGACACCTGAAAAACAGATTTAATTAATGATTGGGATACAGGAAAATCATCTGGAATATATAGGTAAAGCTTTCAATTAGCAATGGCCCTTTGGATTAAAAGGAAAGTTTCTTTGCATCACAGTGGGTGACAACCGCAGGTGCAGAACTGGTCCAAGGGTCATTTCTTGTCCTCAAAGTCCTTGTACATCTCCTGGCCTAGCTGCCTCCAGCTGGCAGGCTCTGTGTAACCAGGGCTGGCACGTGATCTTCAATCCCGTAATGATGAGTAAAAACCTGTGTCAATTTATGATGGTATTATTGGAGCCTAGGAAATTTAAGCTCCTGATGCAGCTTCAAGATCTCCTCCTTAATTTTTTTTTTTTTTCTCTTTGAGCTTATTGAAGAGTCAACCAACCACTGATATCCTTTAACTTCCTCTCCAGTGATACTGCTGGCACGACAGGTAAGATTATTGATCTCAAGCTACCTCAAGATTTCCTCTGCAAAACTAATCTTCGTGCTCACTTTGCAACAGGTCTTTCATCACTGTGCTACAGCCACATTAATAATGAATGAATCCATTATGATCAATGGCTCGACAATGAATATCAAATGACTTCTCCATTATTAAGATCATTACAGGACACTAGAGGTAACTGTTCAGTGCCATTCACAGCAGTTTAGCTGTATGATCCCTTTCTCTCTTAATAGGGTTTCTATGACTAAAAGACCCCAAATCACACAGAATATTTAACCTGAGGTTCAATGATTTTACACCTCATACAATAAAACATCATTAATCAATAGGGCAGTAATACATATCAGTGTCTCTTTGAGAAATTTAATATAATCTTGCTGTGTATACAGCGCCTATCGGCACCGTCAAAAAGCGTTCTCTGAAGATCTGCAGCATGGATACTAATTGTACCAAATCTAACTAAAAACTGGCGACTGAACAGAACCACTCCAGTGTTGACTTTAAAAAGCTGTTCCTTTTAAGCATGTTTTTGTTTATTTTCACCCACTTTCATAGTAAATAATGCAACTGATTAAGAAATGAACACAGAACATTAATCATAGCGCTTAACTAGATATTTCCTAAAGGTCACCCCACTTTGAAAGACGGAGCTTTCCCATGTTCTGCCCTTGATTAATGGCCCATTTCCCGTCTCTCCCATGCACCCTTGGATCCCCACTCCGCAATTCTCCCTTGCTCCTGGCTCTCGTGCGAGTGGCGTGCCTGTCAGAGTGACATGAGAAATGACTGCATAACCTTTGCTGACATTCAGCAGTTCCCAGTCTTTCAGTTTTCGCTCGGCACGGCTCTCCAAGAAGTCTGCTTCAGGTTTACAGTTTCCCAGGCAGAATTTGCAATGACAGAAGAGAAATGATTGCTCTAGATTACATTGCCAACAGAGCTTTGACAAATGTTACACAGCGAAAAGATCTTGCCCAAGATAAATAGGTATCAGTGAATACTGTGGCTAGTTCTCACTCATGCAATCTCAGTTTCAAATCTGCGCTCAAGGATCAGCTTTGGTAACGGTGCAGCAGTGGGATATATTGAGGCAAGAAGGATTTGATGGGGAAGTGTGATAGAAGGATTGATGATAGCAAGTTGGAGAACAACCTGGTGTCTGGATTCGAGTCCCAAATGTCGTGGTTTAAATGCTATTTCTGAACAGACTCCTGCGTGGAATGGGGCTACCACAGCCCAGATACCTGGTTCTTCACCTATCTATGCATCTGCAACTTGTTCCTGAAATAGGTACACTGAAAAAGAGGAGCAGTTTTCTTTCATAATTAACAGATTTGAGGGAAAGATAAACACAAAAATCCCACTCCTCAAAGTTCCATTGTTTTACATCTCACTATGAACTACAGATATTTTGCAATTCAGAAAGTCTACTAAGAGAGATCCCAATGGCTGAGTCAGGAGAGTTCCTAGGTCTCCACACCAGATACCAGCTCACAGGAAACTACCATTAAAAAAGGCATGCATCTTTGTTTCTCCAGGAAAGAACTCACTCATTCTCATGGGAAATATTGCTTTTTTATCCCAGACCGTGGTGAACATTCTTGTAAGGAAGAAAAGAGAAATGCTGGAAATTATTGTGATTCCTTCCAAACCATACAGAAAGATATGGCAAACCCAGAATGCAACCCGTAATAATCTTGTGCTCAGAATGGTGATTACTTACATGCAATAGAGCTCTTTTGATGCAAATTAACTAATTGACTAAAGTAGAGATGATGCCATTAGCAATAATTTGTCCATCAGCCTTTGATACTGAATAGGGGTCACGCTGGAGAAGTTCCCTGTCTTCCTATTTTCAGGGAAAGACACATTTCTCTCAAACCCAAATCATCTGTCTCTGAATTTTTATGCTGAAAAACACAAGCACAATTCCTAGACTCTTTCTCCAGTTGCTCTAAACAATTCTATCTCTCTTGGAGGGAAAAAGCAACCAAACACACCAAAAACCTCTAGACAATTAGAGTGATCTGTGTGTGGGAACATCACAGTTTCTGGTCGACAAAAAATCTCAGTGGTGCACAGCAAACATCTTAATGAGTTTGAGAGAAGTGATTTAAGAGAGAAGGAATATAGAGAATTATCTGGATTTTTTTTGTGTTGAGAAGTACTCCTGCAGAGAGTACCATTGCTTCAATCCCTTCACTGATTTTTTTTTACAAAGTATTGCATGTCAGGGCACCTCTCTGTGAGCAGCTTGGCAGACTTCAACTGAACTCTGAATTGGTGCAAAGATGTTGCCACAGAGAATGTGTGTCCAGGATTAGGGATATATTGAGCGATAGTTTACTACACCTGCAATCTCAGCCACATAATTTATTTAGCAGTGTGGAAAAGGAGGATCAAGACCTCTGCTTCATACAAGGTTTGAATAGAGAATAATTCAGAAAAGTTGGCCATCATTGCTGCCATACGTGGAGGCCCTAATCTTGAGTCACTTAAAGTGACACCAGAGAGCAGAGGTTGAATCTTGCAATCAAATCTACATTTTAAGCCTTCCACCAAAGTTAGAGTTTATTCCACAAAGGAGGTGATCATGGCATCTACTCTTAAAAACTACCCACTAGGGAATTGCCCATGATTTATATAAAGAGGGTTTAGACAAACACACAAGTGTTTCCCATTTCTCATTTCTTCAGGCTAAATCCTGAGGAATACTGAATGCTTTGGAGCACGCAGATGTTTCGAGTGCTCAGCATTATTTGTGCCCTTACGTGTGTTCAGCAATGAAAAGTGACAACAAACAACGTCCAAAAGGACAATACAGAAGCTCATACTGCTAATATTTCATGGTGGAATACTCCAAAATTATGTAGTTACTGCTGAGTACATGGACTAGGAACAATTTGTTTTCCATTATAATTGATCACATTCAGAATATTTGTGAAAAAAAAAAAATTAATCCTAACAGAAGTTATGTGTTAAAAATAATCAAACAAAGAAGCCTCCGAAACATAAAATATCCATTTTGGACATAATTTTTCTGAATTCTCAAAATTCAGTTCCACTAAAACACTCCAAGGTTTAAGCACACAGGATTATGACTTGAAATCAGGGTCCAGGAAAAATGCACATCAATAACAACATCAATGTTTATGAATTGAATGGTCTAAAAATTTCTCTAACAAAGACATTTTCAAAAGACAACAGAACTTCCTATACGAGCACTGAAAACGCACTCCAGAAACTGCAACATTAACTGTGTGGAACAAAATTTTTATTTCAGAGCATCGAGGAAGTAAAAAAATGAGAAAATTTTGAATAAACAATGATTAAAATGTGTGTGCTGTTGCTGTAATAGACAGGATGCTTTTGCTGTCTACACATGGCCAGTTTAATTTCTGACTTAAATTTTGACACCAAAAGCAAAAGATATTTTTAGTAAAATTGTTCTAGCATATTAAAAAAAAAATTCTTTGTATTCTAAATAAAGATTTCATGGATCAACTCTTGCATGCTGTTTATATGCAAGTTTCCTACATTTTGCATTGCTGAATAATTGAGAATATTAGCTCCCAAACCATGAAAAATTCATTTTATCATGATGTATTATTAATCAATTTAATTTACAGTGATCTGAAGAGTCCCACTTTCCATTATGGTGCTTGAAGATACGTTTAGACAATAGTTTGGTCTGTATTATACCACTATGTAACTCTTTCTCATCTGATAAACTTCTCAAAGTGGGTCATACTGCACAAGCATAGTAATGGATAAAATGGATAAAAGAGAACTGGTTGACATAATTTATTTGGACTTCCAAATCCTTTGGAAAAAAGTGTCACATAGAAAAACACTGAAAATTTAAGTAGCTGGAGAACAAAGCAAATTATTTGAAATTATCAAAAGCTGCTTAGCAGACAGAAAGGAAAACACTGCATCTAAAAAATGTTTAGTACATGAAGATACTTTACTTTTACCATTTAAAGGAAATACGCTCTTACTATTTAAAGCTATTTTTATTTTCACTACATAAACATATTATTATATTTCACCAAGTTTATGCTAGTCTTTTAACGTTTACTACAATTTTATTATAAGATAATCACTAAAAATCAGTTTGGAAAATAACAACTCCTGTTTAGAATTTATTTGTCTAGCATTAAAAGAATGTCTTCATTCACTCCAGCTTCATGGGCATTTCTCTCCACTTTAATGCAAATTGAAAAGGGAAATATGAACGATAGGCAAACTCTCACGACTTGGATTTATTCTTTGGTATTTTGTGAAAAGTCACTGGTTATTGAAGTCTCCGCTTATATGTCAGATGACAATTATATCATCTGGCCATAAATATAAATAATTAAAATGCAAGCTGATAATCGAGAACTGCTGATGAATAGTAGAAACCTTTAGAGAAACTATAAAGCTTTATCAAGAAGAAAGATTGTTAGAAACATCTGGTAAACCTTGAATGCTAAAAAGGTCACGCAGGCAAAACAATCTGTACTGGGAGGGAGAAGCCTGAAACTTCCCTCATTCACCTTAGAAGAGTTTAACGTAGCTGGGAAGGAAAGCGAAGCATCTTGGAGTTGGTGAGCACAAGGACGAGGTCTGCTAAATGTGAATTTGAAAAAGTTGCGTAAAAATCCACGTTTTGAGCAGCAGGGACAATCCTGCAGGATGCTACCAGCAGGTGAAGTTTCACTGGAGCAAAGCAGGACCCCAGCAACGTCTGACTCAGACAGAGAATGTCTGAGAGCAGGCAGTGAGAATAGTCCAGGGCGTGCACGAACTCTCCTGCAAGGAATAAACGACCAAGCTGGGATAACTTTGCTTAGAAAGGAGTTACACCTAAAGTGCAGAGGCACAATACAAAGGCATTAAATAATAAATGGCAGGGAAAGAACATGGATTGCTGGTCTCCTGAATTTGTGGCACACAGAAAATTCTTTTTTCTTTTTATAGGAAATTTTAATGTTGGATACTCAGAACAACAAAAAACCTGCACTAAATGTGTAGAAAAATAGTATAACACATCCTGCCACCCCTGGAAGGAAAAAAGACAATATTAAAAAAATTCACAGTGTTAAAATATTTATACAAACAAGCAGGGAAAAATTTCAGCAAAAAGCTGACCATTTGGCCAAATAACCACATGAATGAAATTAGGCAAGAAATTCAAACAGAAGTGTCTAGAAGGCTACTAAGAAATGCCCACAGGCTGGGGAGGAGAGGGTGTGCCTGTGCCAGGGAGAAGCCCTGCTGCTCCTGGGGCTGGCACCACACTCAGGTAGCTGGGGAGACTTCAGGCTGAGCTAAAAGCACCAGTAAGTGATCAGGGAGGGGGCAGCACTCTGAGGAGGTTTTATTTAAAAAACAAGAGGGCTACAAGCCAGAAACCTACTCCTTAATGCAGGCTCTCCTCCATTGAAAGATGGCTTCATCACAAATTTGTACCTCCTTAAAAATAAAATGCTGGCATCAAACACACATCTTGTCACATCTTCCCTCCTAACAGAAATAACTGCAGACCCTAATCTTTCCCTAGCTGCTTTTTTTAAAAAAAGAAGAGCAACATATGGCTAAAAAATATGTGTTATAGATGGGAAAGCAGGAGTAGGCTAAGCGACTTGTGAAAGCAAAATACCAGCACTCCCTGGTTATTCCCAGGGGATGCTCCCAAGGTTTATCCCCATTTTCAGGAATGGTGGGACCTCAGACTCTGCAAGGGATGGTCATCATTCTCATGTACTCCCAGAGAAACAAAACACACCAGCTACTGCTCCCAGCCTTCCAGTACCTGAAGGGAGCCTACAAGGAAGCTAAAGAAGGACTTTTGGCAAGGGCATGCAGGGATAGGATGAGTGGTAAAGGCTTTAAACTGAAAGAGGGGAGGTTTATTTCAGACTTTAGAAAGAAACTCTTTACTGTGAGGGTGGTGAAACGCTGGAACAAGCTGTCCTGGAGAGGAGGTAGATGCCTCATTGCCGGTAACATTCAAGGTCAAGTTGGGCAAGGCTCTGAGCAACCTGATCTAGTTGATGACGTCCCTCCTCACTCCAGAAGGGTTGGACTAGATGTCCTTTAAAAGTCCCTTCCAACTCCAAGTATTCTATAATTCTGTGATCTGATGAGAATAGCAGACTTCAGCCTTGCAGTGAAGTATCAAAGGCTTGTGGTTATAAAATAAACTCAAATCAAATATGCATTCCAGGGTGTGTGCATTCATGGCATTGTATCCCTTCATGAAAGGAAAGCGTTTGATGGGCAGTTCTATGTGAGGCAGAGTGGAGTTAATCTCATTGCCTGCTCTGGATCTTCGTGCACGGGTTTATTCGCCTTTGGTAGCAATAAGATACTTTAGGTTAAAATAAAATCCTGCATTGGGTAAAAACATTACAATCTCACTGTCAAATTATTTGCACGCTCACCTTAGGTATACAAGCCCATCTCTAAAAAGCATTGCATGACACCCTGAAGTTGTTTGCAAAGATATACAACTTCCCTGGATTAGATAAAACCGACACTTGTGTTGCTTCAAGTCACAATATTCATATCTACTCGAGGAATCTACTTGTCTCTTCTTCTGTTGCCATTGTTTGGTAAAAATGGAACCAATAATATAATATGATTAAAAAGTTTATTCCTATAACAGCAAGCAAAAGTTATCTATTATTGACATACTGAAAAATCCCTGCCAAAACTTCTTCAATTTCACCAAGAAAAACAGTGATGTCTAATGGTGCATATTAAGCCTCTACTTCCAAGGATTCCCACAACTTATATATAACCAAATTGTGCAAAAAACTGCTGGAGCATTTCAACTATACTACTGTAATTCCTGCCACAATACACAAACACAGATATATACTTTTTGGGAGAAATAAAGCATCCCTTTCTCCAAAAGAAACCTATGAATTTTATTGTGAAAGCAGGAGACAAATTAATTCCGGATAATTGCCAAGAAACTGTTAGATTATATCATTACATCCATTCCATATCCTCACTTCACTATGCAGTGAAATAAGCATGTTTTCTAATTAATTTCTGTATTTCATTTGCTATCAAACATGTACATCTGAGAATGGTTGTTGTTCATGACTACCCACAGATGACCTTGAAAAACTTCTATGACCAAAAATGTTTGCTAACACAATGGGAAGAGATGTATTTTCAGCAGTACCATAGCACAGCTACAAGTTAGTGCTGATTTGGAGATTACAAGACAGCTCAAAAAATACTGACACTATCCGAAACAGTTTTTTTTTACAACTCTGTCGTATCTTTCCTGCTTGAAGAAAAAACTGTTCAGCCCTTGGTGAAATCCTTCATGCTGAAAAAAGCCTATGTTCAGGTTACATTGCTTAGTGAAGATGCTCCACCTTATCTGTCTCTGTAGCTTTGTAAATCCTTAGGTTATTTAGAAAAAAAGAATACCAAAATTGAGCCAGACCTTGTCATTCTTGCCCCTTACCCAGGAAACTCAAGCAGTAAGAACTATGATGTATTCATCCTATACCTAAAACCACAGAAATGTCTACATTTCCAAAGTCGTGATATCTTGGTAAAGGATTCAGCCCTTTTTACCTCCTCCCCATAAAATACTGCTACTAAACTCTCCCATAAAAATAGAATATAATAAAATAGAATATAAAAATAGGCTGTAGTGGCAAAGATAAAAACCTGTGTCACATGGCACTTCCTTTTGGCAAAGCAGCCTGCAATAAGTGCCCACAAGAAGAGACCATGGCCGTATTTATATCCCCCAAACACACTCTCCTAGCCACAGCCCTCTGTGCATCTGCCAAGGCAGCACACGGATGGCTGACACAACAGCAGCTCACACTCTCGGGAAGGAAAGGAGGGACACTTGAACTGCTCCACTCCCACCATCACAGTCACGGAGAATCACAGAATCACTCAGGTTTGAAAACACCTGTGAGGTCATCGAGTGCCACCTTTGACTGATCTCCACCTTGTCAACCAGACCATGGCACTGAGTTCTACATCCAGTTGTTTCTTCAACATCTCCAGGGATGATGATTCCGCCACTTCCCTGGGAAGTCCATTCCAATGTTTAACAGCCTTTTCTGTGAAGAAATTCCTCCTGATGTCCAGACTGAACCTTCCCTTTTGCAGCTTGACTCTTTGTCCTCTTGTCCTGTCACTGGTGGCCTGGGAATAGAGACTGACCCCCACCTGGCTACAACAGCCACTATCCATTGTCCTTGTGGCCCCCAAAGAAATCTCAGTTGATATGACCTGGAGCTAATATATCTCATAGCATGTGTGTCCTGGCTTGCAGTGTATTCTGTTACCATCTCCATGAGCTGTTGGAACCAGGTGGGGTGGTGTTCCTCGCCTCCTCCCCCCAGACTATCTCCTGTTCATGGGCCAGCTGTTGGAACCAGGTGGGGCAGGGTTCTTTATCTCTCCCATGACCCATCCTCCCTCCAGGGGATATCTCCTGTTCATGGGCCATCCAGTCTCACAGCATTATCCCATTGTGAGCTGCTCCGCCCAGGGGGAGGAACCAAGCATTCCATCCTGGATATAAGCTGAGCTTTCCAACACCACAAGCAGCCCTTACTTGCTGGATTCCCAGAGGACAAGAGCTACCACTGGACCTTCAGGTGAAGACCATACCTTTCTTCAGGATCACCACTTCAACAGGATCACTTCATCTGGACTGCTACCAACACCCTGACTGACAGGGTGTCAGGTTGTATTCTGACTCTGTCAGTGGTTTCTTTTTCATACTATTTAATTTACTTTTTTTTTTCTCTATTAAATTGTATTTCTGACTTGGAGTCTCTCAGTGGTTTGTTTTCAAACCAGCACAACGTGCCATGCAAGATTTGCCTACTGCACTTTCAGTGCTCCAGCATTTGCACCAGTTTTCCCAAGAGCTGTTTTATTTCCCTACAGGGAAACTTGTGCCAGGTATAGAAGCTCCCTTGCCTCCTAAGTTTGAGCCACCATTATCACTTGCAGTATTGTTTCCCACATTTCCACTTTCAGCAGACAAATGCAAAAGTGGGGAATTCATTTTTTTTAAGATCACCTTTCCTGTCCATCCCTCAAAAGGGACATTTGCAAGTCACATAACACATGTGAGCATGCTGTATGCCACACACTTCACTGAATAGTGCTGGCATAGAGCACTTTTATGTGGTGCTTCATGTAACAGGAAACAACCCCAGATTATAATCTCCAGATCTAATAAAGCCCCTGAGGCTGGCATCAGCACTGGCTGCATTACGAGCTGCAAACTGTCAGACAAAAGGCGAATGCTCAAAGTACCCCAAACCCCCTCCTCTCGTGGGGAATGTACCTGGTGCCAGTCACTCACCAGAGATGCAGTCAGCGGCTCAGAAAAGCTCCCAATAAAATATTCTTTCTGTGTGCCACACCAACATCTATCATTGTCAACTCCGTATAACACACAGAGCTATATTTTTTATTCTTCAGCTTAAAAAAACCCCAATGAATCCCAGGCTTTCAGTTTTACAGGATGAAACACCTTGAAAAATTATGTCACTAGAATGTTTCAATATTAAAAAAAAATCAATACTGTGCTACTAATTGTAGGCTGGTATCAACCATCCTCTTGTCTTGAAACTCACACGATTTAGATTAGACATCTTTAGACCTTATTGTAGTTATATTATAATCTTTTCCAAATTCTGAGAAACTCACTATTCTCACAGATAAAACATTTTAAGATTATACCAGGATGAATATATTCATCCTTGACATTTTTATGTGCCAAAAGCCAAGTGATTTAGGACGCAATCTGAGCTATAAGCAGGTGGTTCTATTTGAAATCAAACTGGAAGAGGAGATGCTATTATTTCATACACAAATCTGTATTATGACACTTCCTCCTATCTTCCCATCACTGTGTTTTGTTTTGTTTTCCTGTACAGAGGAAAAAAAATTACGTCTATTACCTTACAGAACAATGGGAGGGGGATGAAGGTCTCCCTAAAACCGGGAAGAAAACCAGAACACTTTCTGTGCAGTCATGCCTTTATGGGTTGTGAATTGCTAAAATTCGGGAAGCCTGAACACCTTTTATATCAAACCAAACTGCTTTCTTAAGCATACAAAAGGTTTTGCATAAAGGATTTAAGGAGAGAAAGACATCCTCTGCAATGGAATCAGCTTTAAAATATCTGCAGCAGAGGAGGAAAAAAAAACCTGGTGCATTTCAGAAGATAATTGCTGGGGGTAAGGAAGAGCATCCTTCAAGTGTCTCCCAAACAAAGACTCTGCAGCTGAACACAGAGCAAAATGTTGACTTTGGGCATACTAGGAAGCACCCTGTGGAGCACAGAACTGATGAGTGAGTAAACACCTCAAGACAATCACCTGAGATGTGCTAAGCTGAGCAAGAGAGGAGTTTGGGTTTGTTTGTTTTTCTCCAAGGCACTGGATCACTTGCTTTCTGGAATTCCCTACTCTACAGCGCTCAGAAGAGAGTCAGGAAACCTCAAAGGTGGAAGCCCTGTGTCACAATAGCTCTACAATTTCTGTCAACTTCCTCACTTCTTCCCTGTAGCAAAGATAAAATGAAGCACAATTGCTTTTCAATCTTTGAACAGAGTTGTTTACTGTAGGGTGAAAGAAAAAGAAATGGCAAGCCAGACTCTGGCCCAATTCAGCGTTGCAAGAAGCAAGTATAAAACTAATTGAAATCACTGGGCTATATATATTTTAGGCCAGTGGAGAAGAAAATGTAATACATAAACCACAGGGTTGGAAATTTATTAGAGAGAGCTCACCACTTCCAAGTGAGGTCTATAGATAGAAGTTTTTATTGGCCACAGTACATTTTACTAGCAGTCAACATTTTAATTGTTTTGATGTTTAAGATCCAGCCTGATGCAATAAGCTCAGTTTGGGGAATTTTTTTTGAAAGCTTCTTCACAGATTTTAGCTGGAATACGTTTTATGGATGCAACTGTAAGTAAAAGACTAATATTTTTCAGAGTGAGTCCATTTTTAATGCAATTTTATCTACTGACTTGCACACACACTGACAAAGCTTTATGTATAAATGATGTGATCCTTCAACACCACCATTAGAGTGAATGACTGATGCAGTTTCAGCTGGGCAGAGATGTGGGAGGTTTGATGTTACAGCTATTGTTTCGTGCTCCTTCTTGTGCCCACCCCCAGACTCCTGGCCAAGCTATTCCAGTTTAGCAGAGACTGAGCTACAAAAAGGAGAAGTAGGTTTAGTGGAACGATCACACACTGTTTCATCTGTCTACACCTGAGTGAAAGCACAGGGCCTGATGCAGAGCTGTGGTACAAGGGCAGCTATTGCCCTACATTACACGAAAAAGCTTTTGCCAGCACAGCCATCTGGCAGGCTCGAAAAAACCCAACCTCTGGCTCTTCCAAGTCCTCCCCAGTTGCAAACGGAGGTGCCTACAACTACCAGAGGCATAATGCAAGGAGCAAAGCTCTGTGCATATCACTACTGAGCAATTAATTTATCTATACCTCCTCAGGCTACCAGGATGCCCAGTGGGAGGTTATACATTTTCACTTATTATGGAAAAGGTAACCGTAGTTCCAGGACTTTGACCTCAAAGTGATTTCTGTAGGTAATTCTCTGCCCTCAGGTCTTCTCTAGAGAGGGAGATTCATCTATGTAAAAGTTGAATTATAGCGTTTGGATGAAATGTATTTTCCTAAAAAAATAATAAAAAAGAAGAGAATAGAATAGAAAATTCCCATTTTCTTCCAGATGATCTAAAGGCACTGATTTAAAACCAAAGTCCTCCCTCAAGAAAATCTCTGTTGAAAAGACACCGTGTCAAACTGCAAATGGCAGTTCTGAGCTGCCGAGGCCCTGACACATCTGCTGCAGAGATCTCCCCACACAGCCCCAGATCTCCATAGAATTCGCTTAAGCACATTTTCGAATCTAGCTCAGCACTGCAGGCTGCTGAGCTTCTTTGGGAACCCTGTTTGGGAGAGGCTGGCTGCTCTTTCCTGCAGGGGATGAGCAAGTGTGTCTGCTCATTTGCAGAGGGCAGTGAAAGCAGGGGGCTGAGATAACCAGGTTTGCTACCCAGCCAGAACCCTCCCAGAGACAGCTTTGGGGCTCTGCTCAAACACAGATAGAAGGAATTCACAAAAAGACTCAACATTTTTGTAAAACCAAATTTTATGTCACTTTTTCAACTAACAGTCAACATTTTCCAAAGCCATCTAAATAGAGCTGGGTTCAAATTTCTATAATTAGGCACAGAATATCTCCTATGCCTATACAATATATATACAATACCTATACAATATACCACAATATACCTAATACACCAAACTATCCCAACATACCATACCAAAATTGAAGGTTTTTACTGGATCCCCCCAGTTTTGTAGTGATTTTCAGTATACCATCAAAACTATTAAAATAATCTAATTCCTTCACTTTCTATGGTCACAAATTTAAAAATTAAAAAAAAAAAAAAACCAAACAAAACTTCTTTAAATCTGAATGATACAGGTTTGATCAGTAGAGAGAACAGATACTTCAAGATACAGTTTCCCACTGCTCTTTGAGGATACTTTTTCCCACCCAGCGGCACTCCATCTGCTCATCTAAATGTGCATTTCCATGATTAGTAAAACAAACACATCAAAGTCTATGATATGCA
>VZTA01020997.1:0-18910 GCA_013398855.1 Mohoua ochrocephala
GTTCCACAGGGCTCTATCCTCGGACCTGTGCTCTTCAGCATCCTTATTAATAACCTGGACAGAGGACTTGAAGGAACACTAAGTGTGACAACCAGACTAAATTGGGAGGAGCTGTCAACTTGCTGGAGGACAGGGAGGCCCTGCAGAGAGACCTTGACAAATTAGAGAGATGAGGAATCATCAACTGTATGGAGATTAAGAAGGGCAAGTGCCAGATTCTGCACCTGGGATGGGGCAACCCTGGATGTACAGACAGAATGGGGAGTGAGAGGCTGGAGAGCAGCACCATGGAAANCTCTGCTCTGCACTGGGGTGGCCTCGCCTCAAGTCCTGGGGGCAGTTTTGGGCACCACAACATAAAAGATTTATAAAGCTTTTAGAGAGCATCCAAAGGAGGGCCATGAGGATGATGAAGGGTCTGGAGGAGAAGCCATATGAGGAGAGGCTGAGGTCACTTGGTCTGCTCAGCCTGGAGAAGAGGAGACTGAGGGGAGACCTTATGGCAGTCTACAGCTTCTTTGTGAGGGGAAGAGGAGGGGCAGGCACTGATCTCTTCTCTGTGGTGACCAGTGACGGGATCCAAGGGAATGGCCTGAATGCGTGTCACGGGAGGTTTAGGCTGAATATCAGGGAAAGGCTCTTCACCCAGGGAGTGTTTGGACACTGGAACCGGCTCCCCAGGGAATGATCACAGCACCAAGCCAGTCTGAGTTCAGTAAGAGTGTTTGGATAATGCTTTCTGATATATGGCATGATTCTTGGGGCTGTGCTGTTCCAGGCCAGGAGTTGGACTCATTGATCCTGATGGATCCCCTCCAAATCAGCATATTCTATGATTTTATGATTCTATGATCACCTTTCTTCACAAAGGAAAGAAAGCAACTAAATATATTTATACTGTAATAGCAACCCTTTTGCACCTTTTAATTGTTAAAAACTATTGAGAAACCAAATATAACCATAATCCATAATTCTGAATCATATTAAGCCTGATGCAAATTAGATTAGTATAGAATTGTGTATTCAGTGGTATCCACTATAACAACGGGAAAAGACATGAAACAAGGCGAAATCAGGCCGTTACCCTGTTACATTTAACAAGTAGGACATACAAATTATTAAATGAATGCAAGTTAATGCATTAAGTTGCTGAGTAAGTGGACTAATTTTTAAAACTATTTTAGGTTTATTTTAAATATAACTTAGGGTTTTCTCTTTTATTTCTGAAAAAGATCCATAATTTTTCCAATTCCAAACATTAAAACCAAAATATAGCCTCATTTTAAATGTTTTTTTATGAAAACAAGTGTTCCCTCCAAGAAAAGACAGGCTGCCCAGTTTAGCTGATCTGTTATCAGAATATGTCCCTGGATTGAGATAAATGAAACCTGTTGATTCTAACACTCACATCCATTGTTATGCTTTTAGAGAGCAGTCTGAAGTCACTACTGACACAACGGTGTATTCTATATCATAGGAAGGGACTGCAGAACCCAAAGTAGGGTTTCATTGATTCAAAAGACCAATAAAAAATAAAGTAGGGGAAACAGGATGGGAATCAAATATGAAGTTTGTCCTAAAATTTTCAGTGAAGATTAAATTCTCTCATGTATTGTGTGTGTAAGCAAATAAATCCAGAGTTTATTTTAGTTTTACTATATTTCCTCACTCCTCTAGCCAGCTGTTTTCTTTCATCTGGAAAAGGGCCAAGATGGAGTTTCTGCGGGATGCTCAAGGGCTGTAACTTAGTTTCATGGCATAGTGAAAAGACAGTGTCTGATCTGCAAAATCACAGTGGCATAGATCATATTTTTTGTTGCCTGATTAGAGACTACTGAACATATTTTAGATTTTATGACTAGATTATGTTTCTTGAGAGGAAAAGAAAGGAGCCAATAACATAAACCACAAGAAGCTGATGCAGACTGTTCTGCAGCTTTAAGTCCATTGTCACTCTCAGGCAGTGAAACACCTACCTTAGTGACAGGGATTTTAAATCTGTCTAGGCCAGGTTGCACTTCTTTTTCCTTCAGTCACACCAATTAATTCTAAATTCAGAATAAAGTTTTGGGTAGTTGGAGATTTTCTTCTTAACATGAGAGTGAAAAGTGAAGTGGTGAGTTACACAAAAAACACTGCCCAGTTGTGACAAAATGAATTCAAACAGACAGTACTTTGGTTGTGAATTCTGCCCAGCAGTGAAGGACAGCGTAAGATGCCAAATATTAAAAGCCGTATTGCTGTCAGGTCTTAGATTTTTAGGGAGAGCAGTTTCAGGCCAAAAAATAGAGTTATGTTTATGCAAACAGATGAGCTTCTCAGATGTATAAACAAGAGTAACAGCAAAAGCATTAACCCTAGTACTTGTATTGTCACTGTATCTAGACAAGGCTATCCTTAGAGTTATCCGAAGGCAAGGATCCTCCATACAAACACAGAATAGAAATAGAAAATGAAAGAACTTTCCATTATGAAAACTTGCCCTATTTGGAACAGCCTACAATACAAGCAATAGGTGAAGAAAATGCATGGGAGAATTTGAGGAAACAATTAGCCTGTACTGATCATTGTGATAAGCAACAAACACAACACATTATTCCTTTAGCTATGTCATGTCTTTGTAGGCACTGCTCCCAAGAAAAGGTTTTAAGGAAGAGTTTTTAAGCAAGTAGCACAGACATTACAAAGATATCCAGTCTCCTGCCTTAATTGGGACTGCCAGGGTGGAGAATTAGAGATGTATTCATTTGAATATCCTGATATTTATTCATATCAGTGCAGTCTCTGACTTTACAGTATAAATGAAGACAAAACTGCTTACAAAATCAGTATTTACCTCAACAATCCAGAAAACACTCTCCTACCATAGAATTGTGAGTTACCAATAGACACATACATTAAAAGAAAAATCTAGTATATACACGACTATGTCAAAAAATCTGAAATGCTGTAATAACTTATAATACATAATTGGGTAAGCAGATCCCCAAAGAGACCAAAGTCTACTCTCCTGAAACCCGGTGCTGTGGTCCTGCTTTTTGCCCTTCACCCTTTTTGTAGGATCATGAACCCACAGCCTTATGGTCCCTGTAGCCAAGGCTGCCCCTGACTTTCACATCCATGACCACGCTTGTAAGTAGCAGGACCAGCAGAGCACCCTGACTTCTTGGCTCCTCAATCACCCATCATCCACATGCTCCAGAAAATCTCCAGGACTGATTGAACCCTTTTGTTTTGTCCCTCCAAAAGATATTAGGGTGGTTGAAGTCTTCCATAATGACCAGGGCCTGTAAATGTGATGTTTCTTCCAGTCATCTGAAGAAGGCCTCAGCTACTACCTCTTCCTGCTCAGGATATCCATAGCAGATACCCACTGCAGCAGCAACCATGCTGGTCCACCTGCTGACCTTCACCGACGAGCTCCCATCTGGCTATCCCTGGACAGAGCTCCATGCACTCCAGCTGCTCTCTCACATAAAGGGAAAACCATTCTTTTTACCTTCCCACTCTGTTCTTTCTAAGGAGCCTGTATCCAACCATTACAGCACTCCTTTCTTGGGAGCTCTCTCACCATACTTCCCTGATCCACTGACATAGCATTGTGACGGCACACAGACTTCTAACTCCTTCTGGTTTGTTTGGGGTTTTTTTGGTTTTGGTTTGTGGTTTGTGGTTTGTGGTTTTGTTTTTTTTTTACAGCATGCACTAGAGGCATTTCACAAATTGCATTAGGGGTGTGTGGAGAGGTTTTGGTAGCAGGGCGGTTACGGGGGTGGCTTCTATGAGAGGGTGCTAGAAACTTCCTTTATGTCCAACAAAGCTGGCTCTAGGGCAGATTCACTGTTGTTGGCCAAGGCTGAGCCTGTCAGCAGTGATGGTAGTGGTCTGGGATAACAGAGATAAGAAGGGGAAAAATTACTGCTCAACAGCAGCTGGGAGAGAACAGTAAGAATGTGAGAGAGGAACAATTCTGCAGAAAGCCAGGTCAGTGCAGAAGGAGGGGCTGGAGGTGCTGCAGACACTGGAGGCCAGATTCCCCTGCAGCCTGTGGGGCAGCCCGTGGTGAGGCAGCTGTGCCCCTGAAGCCCATGGGGTCCACAGGGATGCAGAGATCCATGTGCCATTTGTAGAGAACTTCGTGCCAGAGCAGGTGAATGCTCAAAAAATTCTGCGACCTTGTGGAAAGCCCATGTTAGAGCAGGCTTACGTCAGGACCTCTGACCCTGCAGAGAGAGAAGCCTTCACTGGAGTAGGTTTGCTGTCAGGACTTGTGATCCATAGCAAGGGGGTCTCATTTTGGAGTAATCTGTTCATAAAGGATTGCACTCTGTGGAATGGACCCATGCTGGAACAGTTCATGAAGAACTGCAACCTACAGGAAAGACTCATTCTGGAAAATATGTGGAAGGCTGTCTCCTGTGGCCCATGGGAAGGACTAACATTGGAGCAGTTTGCAAAGGACTGTCTCCTGTTGGAAGAACTCCAGGCTGGAGCAGAAGATTGCAAGGTTCTTTCTTTACAGGCATCAGAGACAGCATGTGACGAACTGACCACAACTCCTGTTTCTGTTCCCCTGCACTGCTTAGGGAAAGGAGGTAGGAAATTTGGGAGTTAGGGTAAGTCCAGGAAGAAGAGAGGGATGGGGAGAAGGTGTTTTAAGATTTTTTTGTATTCATTATTATTTTATTCTCATTTGGTTGTCAAAAAATTAATACCACAAGTTAAATCCATTCTGCCCAACAGGGCAGTTGATGAGTGATCTATCCATCCCTGCCCTTATCTCAACCATTTGTTATATTTTTCTCCCTCTGTCCAGTTGAAGAAGGGAGTGACACAGTGGCTTTGGTGGGCACTTGACATCTAACCAGGGTCAAACCACCACAGAGAGGCACCCAGTTGTGCTATTTCAGACACTCTTTTTCAGACACTTCCTTCTTTTCATGCCTGTTCTCAAACAGATTGCATTTCACTCCTGTTTTGTTAATTACTGTGTCCAGTTCTGCTCCCATCACCCCAGGCCTTTGGCTTGCCTAGTCCACACACAGCTTCTTTACTTGCTGAGAAATCTCTCCTTCTCCAGTTGCTCCTAATTTAAATCTCTCCCTACCAGGTGTCTTACAAATCATACCAGGCTGTTGACAAAGATAGATTTGTCCTACATAATCAGGTGGATCTCGTCTCTTCCAAACAGCTATTGATCCCCGAAGAGGGTTCAAAAAATGCTATGGTTCTCTTTATTTTCAGCTTGAAATACTATACACCAGCTTCACTAGCTCAAAGACTCTTCTAAATCCTTCGTGTCGTTTTCAGACAATACAAAACGTGTTTCAGTTGATTCATTAAATTTACAATACGGATGTCCTTCTCAGGTTTCTTATGCAGCACAACTATTTCTCTGTATGAAATATTAAGCAACAGGACCGTTAGTTTTAAAGGAGATATTGATTCCACAATTACCTCTGTTCTTTCAGTAAACAATCTGGAGATATCAAGTATTCATTCTCAAACACATGGTTTCCACTGTAAAATGATGGTATGCAATTACCACATGCAAAGACCCTCTGGGCAACTCATTACAAGCACAAACTGTATGAGACATTGATATCTCATCTTGGTATGATGTGATCATTAAGATTACAGAATTCCTATAGCCAAACTTAAATAAAGACATAAAACTCCACATGCAGTTTTAGTCACACATCCAGATTGTTCTGGCAGACTTAGATGCAAATAAAACTAAGCTTTTATTTTTGATCGGGGTAGCCACCTATGCTTTTCCCATCAGAAATAATTCTACATAAGCTGGTGAAAGGATTAGGTTCCCTAACATGCCACTTTTCCTCTCATCTATCTTTATTACAACTGTTATTGTACTTCCAATAAAATCAGTTGGATTTTCACTGGTATTGTAAAAGAAGCAAAATCAGATAAATTACTTCAGCAGCCCTCTTAACCTTTGTAAAGCACTGTATGCAGCTAAGCATACAGTGGGGAGGGGAGATGTGGGGATCTGTGCCTTTACAAGGCTCTGATGTGACCTGGAGCAGAGTGATGCTGTTCAGAGCACACAGCACAAGTGCCAGGCCACCAGAGCCCTGAGGAAACTTTATCTCTCCTACACATCTGAGCCTACCAAGCCTGCAGTCAAAGAAAACTTTAGACAGCTTTTAATATGGGAGACCAAATGGCAAAATGGTTAGCTCAGGGGACACAGTGTTGCCATAGCAAAAAGCCCTGTGTCCCATCTACCACTACCATGAGCTTTGCATCTGGAGAGCTTCCATTTAAACCTCACATCAAGGTTCACCACTGCCTTTGGAAAGGATGTCAGTATGCAAGCACTGCTAACAGAAAGAGGAAAGGTTCCATCCAACTGAGACACGGCATGAAGTCAACATTTTTTGAAACTGATGAAACTTCTGCTAAGACTAGAGCAGGTTTCAAGTCTCTCAATATTTTGACGAAAATGAGCTGTATTTTCTTCAGAAACAAAGGGATTCTGAGTGCTTTAAAGAAAATATTAATTTATAGCTGTTGTTCAATTTGAGCCAGCTGCCTTTCCTCAAAGGGCTGCTTTCCTGATAGAATTTAAATAGCTTTTAAAGAGTAGGACATTGTTGCTACTTAAAATACATGATAGATTTTGCTGCAGGTGTTTGTTTTGCCTTTTTTTTTTTTTTTTCCCCCCCCCTGGTTCCTTTGTCATTCCTTTCTATCCGTGGCTGGTCACTCCAAATTTAGCTAGCAGCAGTCAAAGGCAATGGTCAAAAACTGGTTCACACATGCAAATCAGGTGGTGATCCTTCCCTTTTGCAGATTATTTTCCTCCTCTCTTCCACCTTTTTTTTTCAACCATACTAAGCATGCCTGTTTGACAAAGGAGTATTGAATATTGATTTTCAAGATAAGTTCTTTACAGAGTGAAAAAAATAATTAAGATTCAATCAAAACAGTAATTTTTTAACATGTCTTTTTTAATGTGCTAAGGGCATCTGAGTAGAAATCATGTCCATGTAAGTCTTTGGATTTGCTGAAATTTTTATGACATGTGCTATCAGATGCAGGAGCTAGCTGAACTTTGAATAGAAGAATAATCCTACTTTTAAGCAAACTAGCTTATTTAAATGTAAAGAGGTCAGCCTACCAAGAGATGCCTAGAAGCGAAACACAGCTAAAGGCTGCGTAGTGCGCTTAAGAAAATTAAAGCAGAGTGACTGTACATGCAACACTGCAAGAAGTTTCTATTGCTATGACCATTTCCCATTCTAGCTAGACACCATAGGTGTGCTTAAATTGGCAGGGAATTGCATTGTAATTATGACATGTAAACCATTACCTGGTGTAAGCCGCTCTCTTGTGTATGATCTCCGTTTCACTCTGCCTAAGTTTTTACAGAAGGATTTGCCATTGCCTGGAGGCTAGAAAGTTTGAAACAACCAAAGGTTTAGATTAAGTATGGCACATCCTTATACCCAGTGGTTTGCAAAGATATTTCATCCAACCTTCAGAAAAGTGCCTCTAGCACTTGAAATGATAGTCAGATTTGTCTTTTCTTACACTCTGTGGGGATTAGGCTTCTCTTGAAGTTCTCTGTTAAGGAGAGATTTTTGCTATCTTTCTGATCAGCTTAAATATGAATTGTTTCCCTTTATTTACTGTTCTTAATCATAATTTTGTATGGATTGTACATTGTATACAAACTTGCTCAACTGCTAAGGTTCGATCTTCAGCAAAGACTTAAAAGGCACACTCCCTTAGTAACTCAGCCTTCTTATTTTTAGTCTGAGAACTTTGCTTAAAAACTTTGTTCCTGCATTTTAGGAACTTTAAATTTTGATATCTGCTTGCAGATCTATAACTTTGCCTAGGCCTTTTTTTTCCCCCTCCTGTTCCTAGGCAATTGCTGTAGCTGTCAGCACATTACCAGGTAGCTAGGGCCTTAGCTAGCATCTCAGGCAGCTTCTTAATGAAAGAGCCATGCTGATGCTTCCATTTATGCATTAGATCATTGACTGATCTAGGACTCACCCTAGACCTGCAAGGTACAACAGTCTTATTTTAATCAGTTCCCAGAAATGATCATTCACAGTGTAAGAGCCCTCGAACATGGTGCATGCCGCACCACTTTCTCCAAACATACAACACAGTGTCCTAAACTATTACGTTTCTAAATGTAGATTTCTGAGGAAAGGAAACAAATATAATCTTTCAGCAGAACCATGCTATCCACTTACAAACAATCAGGGAGCATGCAGGAAGATGTGCATAAGATAATTTCAGTCTTTTACTGAACAGTGGATAAATCCCAGGACTGTCTCCTAAAATAGGGTTAAATTCAGCTTTAAAGGCATAACTTTGCACCAGCATCACTCTTAACAAGAAAACCCACTTATATTTTCATTATAAAGTTTAAATTGATTTGATTGATAGATAATTACAATGACTGTGGTACAAGAAGAAAGGACACTGCAACTGTGCATTTGTTTTCATCTGGATGAGCATCAGGGGAGGATTGTTCCAGAGTGCTGAACGCGTGCCAGACTGGACAAGTTTGGTGTCTCCAGCCAATGCTTGTGTGTGTGTGTGTGGTTGAGGGCGGGTCAGGCCTTGCTTCTGGTGGGACAGTGCCCTGCCCCCAGACCCTCCAGCCTAGGACAGCTGTCAATCAATCAATCAGTCAATCGCACAGCAGGGGCAGTGCTGACCCACCTCCTGACTGGCCAAGTGACCAGAAGTCTCACCTGAGGGATGGGCCCATGAAGGGCCAACAGTTTAGAAGGGGTTGACTATGAAGTGGCCATTCATCTAGACCCTGCCTTCACCTGGAGTTTCTAACTCATGCTGGAACCCTAGGAATTGGTGTGTTTTTCTGCACCTTTTGTCTTTCTCTCTCTTCTCCTAATTCTCTTTTTCACGGAACATTTTTGGGTAACTTAATATTTTACAGGTCTAAGGGCTTCTAAGTTGAATGGGCTAAGCAAATGCTAAATTAATGCTAAGTAATGCTATAATAAGTGTTTTATATTGAATTTGGTGTTGTATTTACGCCTTTGCCAAAGTTTCCTTAATTTTCTATATTTTTGCCAGAAAACTTTTCTGTCATGTTTAGCTCTTGAGAAAATCTGATCGATATTTCTCCTCTGTGTCTACCCAAAGCAAAAGAACCTTGGTTTATCCCATACATTAAGTGTCTGGGGTGTAAAATTCTGCAACATATTTATAGGGCTTTCTTCAAATCAAAAATATGTCTTTCTTTTTTTTTTTTCCTGTGTGTTTTTTTTTTCCTTCTTTCCATTGTGGATGTAATTTACTATTAATGTAAAAGAGAAAGATTTTTCTACAAACATAAGCCAATAACTATGCCTTCCAAGAAATGTTCATTAGGGATTTACTATAGTTCTATATTTCAGTTGTGTGTGGGTCGTAATATTCACCTGTGCACTTTTCTCCCTTCATTTCTTTATATCTGACTTTGAAGAAACATTTTTTTACTTATTTCTTTTGAACGATGTTCATCCTCCACCATAACAATGGATTGTCCCAACCCCATGTGATAGTTTCTGTATATGTTTTCTATACATCAGTCATGTAAGGAAATGTTCTAGTTTGTTTTATGTTTTTCTGCATTTCTCAGTGGTTTCACTTGTATATGGTGAAAGTTTTGCCCCACTAATATCAGCAGTATTGGCACTGGCTCTTAAACTAACCTGTAACTGAACTGAAACTGTGACCTACCTTCCTTGGACACTTTGCAATGTTTTTGTCATTCTTTGGTATTAAGAAGATACCAAATCTCTGTAAAACTTCAGACATAAAAATTATGCCTTTGTGGAGGCAGCTGATCACTGATTTTGACCTCAAGCTGATCTTGACCTCAAGATTTTGCACAATATTTTTAATGCTAGAGCTTGAAATCACACCTCAGTTGTAAACATTCGTATTTCTTCAATGAGTTGAAAATGAAGTGCTGAAATAACAACATTTTATGGCTTCAGAAATGCTCTCAGTGGAACCTAAAATTTGTCATTTGGCCAGGGGAATATAAAAACTACCTCACATTCAAAAGAGGAGCCTATACTTCTTTGAGCCAGAACTTTACTTTGACAAAAATAACAAGCACACCAGGACTCATAACAGACCTTAACAGTGAGGTTTAAACTTCTTGCTAAGATTTTACAGAAATATTCAGATTTTTAGGTATATGTGTGTATTTTACCTAGTCAAGCAAAGCCATATATATATATCTATATCTATCTGACTGTAAGCATTGTGGTCTGACCTCAGCTGGTGGGCAAGCACCCAAACAACTCCTTGTTACTGCTGCTCCTGCAAGACGGGGATAAGGAGAGAGTATACAGGGAATAAAATAGACAAGACAAACAGGTAAAAAACAGAAATTAAAAAAAAAAAAATAAAAAAAAAAAAAACATCTCCCCCTCCCCCGACAATGACAACAAAAACCCCCAAACAAACAAAACCTACACAAAAAAAACAACAACAAAATAAAACAACACCAGAAACAAACACACAAACCCACCCACAGAAACAGAGAAAGCAACCTGCCAGCAATGACATTGCCAGGGCTAAAATTCACTTGCCAGCTCTTCTCAAAGCACAGCTCTTATTAACACCAATCCCAGGGAAGTAAATTTAGAAACATGTACGTGAAAATGTATAAGGTGTAGTACATAATAAATGCAGTGACATTATCTAATAAGTATTGAGATTCAAGCATTTTTGCAGAAAAATGTCCCCCGTGTCTGTTCTCATTTAATTGGTACCCTCTCCCCAGTGTTTTGTCTAAAAATCATGGGCTAATCACCTGCCCAGATACATTTTTTGAGAGTACTTATCGGAGTTACTTTCAAATTGTTCCAAATTTCTTCCTTGATCTTTTTCTTTTCCTTTTGGAACACAAAACAAATGACCAATTAGTTTCCTATTCTGGAGAAAAAAATAAAATCTGAGAACCTCTGTGCCACCTGCCTGAAGCAAATTTGCACTGTTGAGTTATACCAGAGGATTTTAAACTTGAAGTAATGGCATACCCTTGACCCCAGCAGCATGAATGGCTCAGCTAGAATTGCAAATGATTTTTGTATGTTGCCAGTACGACACCTTTTATATCACACTGTAAAAAATGAACGTGAAGTAGTGATGAACTTGCTGCTGCTGTCAATCAAGGATGGTTTTGTGTTACAACGAGGGCACAATTTGGATGTGTCACACTGCTCTGAAAACGCAAGGTGGAGTATAAAATACTGGGCGGAAATGGAAAATGATCAATTAGAAACATTGCTTGAAACCACTAAATAAGCATCAGCAAATTGAGGAAATCTGCAAGGATGACTTTCATCACAGTTCATAGTTAGTATTTATGGATTCAGATAAAATGATAGGTAACATAGTAGATGTATGTGATGCCATTTATTAAGGTTCTCATTTTCATATCTCCTGAATAACATTACTACATTATACCATAAGTCTCTATAGTTATTTTACACTCCCGGATTTTTATTTAAAATAAAAATGCAAGTTTTAACTTAATTATGCCATCCATGAAGGATGGCATGCAACACTTCTGAAGGATTCTTTAGTGCAGAAGGACCACTACAGGATCTATAGATCATCTGAAAGGTTTTGTGGTGTGTCACTGCTGTGATCTTAAAGGGGACAGGTCATGCCTGAACTACTGTTGATACAGACATAGACTGGTAAAAAATTCTTTAAGTACCTCGTAACATTCCATCATTCAGGAATAGCTGAGGACAGATGTTTTCCATCCAACTGATAGTATTTTCACACTGCTTTCATTAAGCTGTCATTTTAAAAACTGCTTCAATTTGAGTCCCCTTTCTGCTTTGTTAGTTTTAATGTATCCCTCTGCACCTGGTATGACAGGAAAGGTTGCCTTTGTTCTTGTGTATAAATTTACTGGAAATTAGAGCAGACTCACACACACAATTACCTACACTAAGTCTGAATGTAATCATGCAGTACCAACAGGTTTGGGCAAGAACAGTCTTAAGAATTTACACTTATTTATGTTCTAATCTGAAAAGCTTTCTAATGTATTAAGGCATTGTGAATTCAAACATTTATGCAACTTTGATTTGAAGGAATCAGTAACTTTGATTTACTAATGCTGTAAAACACATTGTTCACTGAGCACAGAAAAGGAATGCTTCAGCTTATCCTGAACAGACATAAAATAAGATTCAAAAGCAGCAGTGATTTAGAACATATAGCAAATAAATGTGTATAATTGAACCAAATAAACCTTTAAAAAGTTTGGAAAGGTGTGAACACTTGGGTCTCAAAGTTTGCAAACGCTATGGATGTAATTTTTTCTTTCAGAAATTCCATTTTTGTTTTTCTTGGTCTCAGACATTTTATGTTCTTGTAAAATGTTGCACTGAGGAGCTATAAACTTACAAGGGCAATAAAATATATGTTTCATAAGAAAAGAGTGTTTTCAGAACTTGTGCTGCAAAACAAGAAATGGGAAATTACATCATATACATTCAGAAAAACAACAACAACAACAACAACAAAAGGAATGTCTCACTTCTTTTTCATGAAAATGTAGAATAACTTCAAGTAAATCCCAGGGTTTTGACAGGTTTAGAAGTGTCTCTTTACATCGCTGAGACCAGGACAACATAGCTTAAAGTTTAGTTCCTTGTTGGAAATCAGAGATCTGCCCACTCAGGCATACATACATGTGAATAAGGATAATGAGATGGCATTACTTTCCTTCTTGCAGTCACACTGAAACAGGGCTGATGGAGAAACTGGGAATCTGGCCTCTCTCTAGATATGCTTCCAGCAGAGAGCCACATGCTGTACCTTGATCCTGATGCTACCAGGTCACATCCTGCAGCAAACACCTGATCTGCAGAGACAGGTGACCTTAGTCCAGCAGCAGAAAAGTGCCGAGGACTGTGCAGTTCCCCAATATACATCCACAAATTTATATGCATCCAGATGTTTTTAAAACTATCTATGGATAACTGCAGAGGGGCTGGGTGAGGCAAGATGGGAGCAGGGGCGGGAAGGAGGGACGGGAAAAAAAAAAACAAAAAAGGAAATAAAAAAAGTTTAAGAGGAAAAATTTCCATTTATATCTGACTTCTATTCCTATAAAAAAAAGATGAACCAACACCAAGGATCCAAACCTTGTCCCAACTAACTTGATAAACACTTTTTTGTGCTACAATGAGTGATGACAACAGTATCCTGTCTCATATGAGTACTCTGAGGATGTATGGATTTTAAGAAGTACCCAGATACTTTGATAGTGAAGAATCAAAATTTTAAAAATATGAAAAAATTCAGGCTGGTTTTCACTGGAAGTATAAGAAATGTATATAAATAATTGACCTGCCTTTGCTTATTTGTTTGAAGAAACTATAAACCTACCAGATAGCAGAAGCTATCTGACGCTCAGCTGACTGAGCATTTTGGTTTGTTGGATGGTGGGGTTCTTCTTGTTAATATTTTCGTCTAAAGCACGTGTTTAGTTTTCACAATTTAACTGCAATAGGCCTTAATAGAAGTGTTGTTACATGTGTAGAGAGCTGATTAAAGGATAATAGCTCACTTTTACTATCAGTTGTACACCATTCCATGAGGTCATATCCCCACCCTGTTTGCCACAGATGAAAAAAAGACTTGAGAACAGACTCGTGAGATGAAAATCAGTTCTGAATGTTTCATCTATTACATCAATTTGCTTAAGGCCAGCATCTGCTTCACTCTTGAGAAGTATGATTTGCTGGAACCCTTCTCCCATGTGTAGCCTGAACAAATTAATGTTCTTAGGCTCAAAAATTTGGACAGTCTTGCACAGACTTCATAAATACTTTCCATGTCTGTGCATTCATAGCAAATGTAATATTGCATTGCACATTATTTCAGCAAATACTTACCCACAGAATAATTTAAAAAAGGTTTCGCAGTAGCTTAGCAACCGGTAAAATCCTCTAATATCCATGCAGAGAGTATTTATTAAATCTTCTCCTGTAGAATTACATGAAAACTCTTTAATACAAAAAGAAACAAAACCTGATTTTAAACCTTCTTAATAAGACTAAACGTTAATTGAATTTCTCCCATCTTTGAGTGAATACAATGTGTAATT
Organism: Mohoua ochrocephala; assembly: GCA_013398855.1. Taxonomy (NCBI): domain Eukaryota; kingdom Metazoa; phylum Chordata; class Aves; order Passeriformes; family Acanthizidae; genus Mohoua; species Mohoua ochrocephala. Next base: position 14,144 of record VZTA01020997.1, read on the forward strand.
ATTGATTGTCATGTATTCCTTCCAGGAGTGCTTTAGTCTGATTTTTAATACATATCTCTATTTTACAATTCATTTTTCTCATTTTTTCTCCTCTTTTAAAGTTAAAATTCTTTCATACAATTCAATTTTACAGAAAGTTTTTACATTCTGTCTTTATTCCCACTCCAGTCTTTTTATCAATATTTTTACCTTTTCTTTGAACACATTCAATTACACTATATGGGGCTTACTTAATGCCATATCTTTTATGTTGCAGCAGAGAGACTTTAATATATGAGGTTCTAAAGCTTAATAATTTCCTTCACACAGCATTTCTTTCACTCCACGTAACATAAGTTTCACTGATGGCCATAATTTGAAAACCAAGTTATTGTCTCCGTTCTTCATATCCACAATTATTTCAGAGTTCTACAATGTAATATTCCATTGTTTGGATTAAATGAAGTAACATTAATTTCTCTCCCCACAGTTCATCTGTATGCAATGATTCACACACTGATAGTTACACTAGGCACGAGCATCTGAAATAACAAAAAACTGCTTTTCAATTTATGATTTTTGCTTTTCCTTAGAACTTTAAAAAAACTTTGAACAGGATTCATTTGTCCTGTGTGTGATGCGTTTATGTCCCTTAATCTGTTACTGACACACAGCTGACTTGCGGCTTCCGCATTGCAGAAAATACAGGTCTGGTTATTCACACAAATTTGTCCAATTATGAGTGTTTGTCCTCATCCCATTTGACATATGATGACTGAGAAGAACTTTATTGTCCTTTACATAGATGTGCAACTAAAAATGGCTCAAATGATCCAGTTTGCAGTAGAAGTAAAATGAAGGTCTAAATATTCTGAGATGAACTTTAAAGAAGGAGGGGCTGAAAAAAACACATCTCAGTAATTTTCTGAATGGCTGAGACGTATATTCTGTTCACTGCATCAACTGTTGTGAATCTGCTAAGCTGAGAATAAAGTGCAGGCCTCTCATCAGCATTTTAGGACAGCACACTTCTTATGGACCTGCTGGTGCCTCATCACGATGTCACACTGCTGCTGCCGTTCAAGACTTGCACATCACGTTGACACCTCAGCTGCGCCTTTTAAACTACTTTGGAAGGAAATGAGGCTTCACATACCTTTGAGGTGTTTATTCCCCCCACTCAGTGTACTACAGAAAACTCAGCCTAAGTCGGAAGTCAAAGAGCAAAGCATAGCTGACTAAAGAGTTGTGGTACGGGGAGAGGATCCTCATGAGGATACTGAGTTGGGACCTTATATTCTGTGAAGAGTATATAGAGAAATATGTTCCATTTGAAACACTGACACTGCTTCTTTCAGCCTTGTCCTTGTATTATTAGAAAGAAAACCACATAAGGCAATTTGAATTAAAGCAGAAATGTTTTTCCATACAATAAAATATGCAACTCAGTAGCAACTACAAGCACTTTGGTGATTTACAGAAAAATTTAAGGTGGAGCAAACTTAGACCTGGTTTTCAACATCTGACAAAGGCTAAAATGATTAATGAGTGTTTTGTATATGTTTTGTATATTTATTCGCTTTAGTTTCCAGCAGACTTAACTTTGAATAAACTGCCAAATTTCACTTCTCATTTATATGCCTCTCCTAATAGGATTCAGCAAATAATCAATTGGGATAACTAAATCAAAGCTGATTTGAGGCACGTACAAATTCCCATTTTACATTTACTTAACCATAGTTCGTTTTGTACTGTTTGTCTATTAATTCTGTTGTTGCATCAGTCATCCCTGTGAGGCCCAGGTAACTTGTTTAGTTGCCTGTGTTGAACTGGGTGATTCTTTTTTAAAGCTTTAAATGATTTGAAGGAAATGTTTTTTGTGTATATCGTTTAAGACAGAAAAAAAATTGCTTTCTTACCAGGTCCTAATAGCTGAAAAGGATTAAAGTGTCCCATCTACTATATATTTGCGAATATATTAATTCAATTAGTGGTCATCATTCAGGGAAAGGCTGATAGGTGCTTCTTGAGTTAACATCTGCATTAAACATTAGTCTTTATTTAACTGTATCCTATCGGTTTTCTCTTGTGCTTCATAGTTGTGCTGACTCCTCTGTAAGAGCCTGCTGCGGTTTAGGAATGGTATTCTGAATTTATTGCTTCCACTAAAACCCTCCAAACCAAGCACCACTCACTCACGCACTCCCTCCTTCTCCCTCTCCTTTGCGGAATGTCGAGAGAGTCCCAACTGGAGGCCCAAAAGGTGAAGATCATGGGCTGAGATATGAACAATTTACTGGAAACAGCAATAAGAAAAGGTAAAAAAAGGTAATAAAGTAAGAAAATGAGTAGTAAGAGCAACAATATTAATTATAAAAGTGTTCTAGAGAGAGGCGAGTGATTCCCATGCAAAACACCCACCACGGAGCCCGACCTGACCAGCACCACCCTGCCCTGACCCATGAGAGAGCTCTTACCGCAGTGACTCTAAGTTTTGCAATACTGTTATCTACTGTTGCAACAGAGACAAAGAAAAAGTTCTTCAGTCTTGCCATCCAGAAAACAGGCTTACTATGACCTTCAGGTTAACAATCCTTATGGCAGTGCTATTTTTATCTTAACTTGCAAGGGTTTTGCAGAGAACATAATTAAATGCACAGCCATTAAAAATCAAGTCCTAACAGCAGTTGCCTCAGACTGTCGCACGAAATGCAGGAATCCTGGCTGAGGGTTACCTGTAGGAGCCAGATGATTTGTGGATAGGTGGACACTTCAGACAGCATTTTGTTAAAAGCTGGAATTAAAGGCTGAGTCCAACCACTAATCCCAGTGCCAATGCTGTAACTGATTGCCAGAATTTAGCCATAGAAAGCCGATTTCTGTAATTTCATCCAACTGAAACTCGAGACTATGTCATCAATTACTTAAGACAGAGACTGAGACTCCAGGAAGTCCTTAACTATTCAGTGATTTTCAGTTTACTGACATTTCATTTCCTATTTGTGCAGCTAAAATGTTTAGATAAAATAGAATGCAAATGGTTCAGATAGGGTAAAGATACTGATAAAAATATTTAATTCAATATTACTGAGATCCACAGATACGTTTACAAAGATCTGAGGATCCAATTTTTACTTAGTTTGCTCTGAGACAAACTGAGTCAAAGGCAAAATATTCCTAAGTGTCCAATTTGCATCCAAAACAAGATGAATTGAAAGAGAGATGCTCAGACATGCTTGAACTACATCCAAATTAACCTCATCAGATCAAAGGAGGAGAAAGTGTCATAAATGTTTTCTAAAATAATGCATCTTTAGAAAGGAAACAAACCTTTACCTTTTCAAATGATTCTGCAACTTCCTAAATACTCTGGGAAAAGAGAAAAAATGTATCTACAAGATATGCAAATTAAAGAACACAATATTTTAACATCCTTTGAAAAGAGGAAAAATACAGTTCTGTAGCTTTTCAGGAAGAGGATACAACAACGTTTTGATGCTTATGGGTGTAAACAGGTGCTTTCTGGATGTGTGTTTCCCTCCCATTTTAACCAGTCAGTTAAAAACTTGTGTCAGTCAGTTTCATATCTGATATCACCTTTTGAAAGATAACTCTGCTTTGCCTTTTCTGTAAGAGTAACCCTGTTAAGTGGCTGTTTTTGCACTCCTGAAAGCACCAGAAAACAGTAGCCTACAAGAAAACACTGCCTGAAACCATCCAACAGCTTGTCCCAGAAGCTAGCAGCACAGGATTAATGGAACACTTTTCCACCAGTGGTATAACCCCTATAGCCAGGAGAAATAATGTGAAAGAAAGATTACCATTTTTTCCCTTTCTGTTTGAGGTAACTCTTAATCCTGTTTGAATCATTGGAAACTGGGAGGTTTACAGACAATCTGGTGGTCAAAGTCACTGTCAGATATCTTGCTTTCAGCATGACAGTGTTAAACCACACTAAGAACAAACTGTTATTCCTGTTAGCTTTTAATTTAAATGCACTCTGTTTCATTTTAAAAAAATAAATAAAAGGGGAAAAAAAGCACCAGTTTTGATGCACAACATCTGGGATTTGTAGTAGGCTAAATTATACAAGAAATGGATTAAAGGTTGCCCTGGTTTCAACTGGGATAGAGTTAATTTCTTCTCAGTACCTGGTCCAATGCTGGTTTTGCATTCAGTATGAGCGTAGTGCTGGTAACACACTGATGTTTCAGTTGTTCCTAAGCAGTGTTCATTCTAAGGACTTTTTCAGCCTCTCCAGCTTTGCCACGAGGAGGTACACAAAAAATGCTGGGAGGGGGCAAGGCTGGAAGAACCTGGATTGGCCAGAGAGATATTTCACACTAGAGAATGTCATGCCCATCATATAAACCGAGGGAGTTAACCAGATTATTATTTATTTATTGAATAATGCTTATAATAATAGTTAACTTATTTACACAGAATGGGGAGGGCTTTGATCGGGGTTTGAGGACGGGAATTGGCCTTGGTCAGCAGGTGGTGAGTAATTGTATTGTGCATCTCTGTTTTTCCTTTGGGTTGTATAAATGACAATTATTTCACTTTATTTCAATTATTAAACTGTTCTTAACTTACAAGTTTCTTGTTTGATTCTCCTCACCGTTCCCTTGGGGAAGGAGAAGGGAAATGAGCTAGCGGCTTAGTTGCCAGCTGGCCTTAAATCACCACAAAGGTAAAATATGTACTTTTCTGACATAATTGCGTTTTTAAAATTTATATTACATTATATCTACATGAAATATCTGTAGAACTTGAGAAACTCTAAGT
>VZTA01020998.1:0-21848 GCA_013398855.1 Mohoua ochrocephala
ATTTCCCATTTCCTGGGAACATTCCTGCTGGACTGAGCCGAAGATTTCACTCCCATTCCCTCTTCCCCCCCTCACTCCCCTACAAACACAACCCAAGCAGCCAAGATCCAAAAAAACCCCACGGAAAGAGTCCGAATTCCCCCCTTTTCAGCAGAAATTCCCATTTCCTTGAGGAGAATCCTCTTTGACCGAGATTTTTTTGGGAACAGCCGGTTCGGATGCCAGGGAATTCCCCCTCTCCTGCTCTGTTTTCCCAGGAGTTTACATTTCCAAGCATGCGGATTGCCTCCACCCCCGGCCCTGGCACCACGGCAAGTCGGGATACATCGTCATTTGCAAGCTCATCAAGGTAAAACCCCACAATCTTCTGGGGGAAATGGTTGGCAGGAGCCACCAAAGGGGATTTGCTGTGGTGGGGTGTGAGATCAGACTCCAGGAAGTCACTTTTTCCATGGATTTTCAGGAATTTTGGGGGTTTGAGGGGTTTTTTCCCCCTTTTTCCTGATTCCTGTGTTTGGAGCTGATTCCAAAACCCCACTCCTGAGACTGGAGATTCCTCCTTGCACAAGACTTTGGTGTCCATAACTGGTGGGCTGTAAAATCAGGGTCCAGAAAATAATTTTTTCCATGGATTCTCAGGAATTTTTGGGATTTGAGGGTTTTTTTCCCCTTTTTCCTGCTGATTCCTGTGGCTGGAGATGATTCCAAAACCCCACTCCTGAGGCTGGAGGTTTCTCTTTGAAGGAGACTTTGGTGTCCATAACTCTGGTGGGTGTGAAATCAGACTCCAGGGAGTCCCTTTTTCCATGGATTTTCAGGAATTTTTGGGATTTGAGGGTTTTTTTCCCCTTTTTCCTGCTGATTCCTGTGGCTGGAGCTGATTCCAAAACCCCACTCCTGAGACTGGAGATTCCTCTTTGAAGGAGCCTTTGCTGCCCTTAGCTGTAGTGGAGTGTGAAATCAGACTCTAGAAAGTCACTTTTTCCATGGNTGGTGTCCATAACTGGTGGGCTGTAAAATCAGGGTCCAGAAAATAATTTTTTCCATGGATTCTCAGGAATTTTTGGGATTTGAGGGGTTTTTTTTCCCCTTTTTCCTGCTGATTCCTGTGGCTGGAGCTGATTCCAAAACCCCACTCCTGAGACTGGAGATTCCTCTTTGAAGGAGCCTTTGCTGCCCTTAGCTGTAGTGGAGTGTGAAATCAGACTCTAGAAAGTCACTTTTTCCATGGATTTTCAGGAATTTGGGGTTGTTTTCCCTTTCCTGCTGACTCCTATGTGTGGAGCTGCTTCCAAAACCCCACTCCTGAGACTGGAGATTCCTCTCCCATCCCAAACCCGGCCGAATTTTTGCCATCCCACACCTCCACCCCCCCTCCCCGCAACAAACACCGAGCTTCCAACACCACACCTTTTGGGGGGGACGAGGAGCATTCCTACCCTCTGAACCCCATTTCTGGGAATAACTCCATGGATTTCTGGAATTTTCCTGGCGCAGGGGAAGGTCCGAGCCATCGCTGAGAATTCCACCTCCACCTGCCCCTCCCCGGGCTACGACTGCCACGTCTCCAAGCACGGCCCCACCAAGAGCAGCCCCTGCCGAGCCTTTGAGCAGAGCCAGGTACCCCCCGGGGGGGCCAGGCCTGGGACTGGGGAGCACCCGTGGCTCCCTCATTCCTGCCTCAGCCATTCCATGTGTTTTCCTCCTTTCCCAGTACTACGTGTATGAGGTGAGCGGCGGCAGCACGGCCGAGCGGCCCAGGCAGGTGTGTCCTTACATCTTCCTGGCTTGCCAGTACAGGGAACCCAAGGACATGCCTGTGCTGGCCATCCAGAACCTGTAAGCATTCCCAAACTTCCTTCTCATCCCAAAATGATTCCTTTTGTTGCCTGCTTTGCCCCATTTCTAAATATCCTTTTTTTTATTGTTTTTTTTTCTTTATTTCTCTCCCTTTTCTCCAGAGCGGAGCGTAACCACAAAGGTAGGAGCTGGGGATTTTTTGGGATTGGGGTTGGGTTTTTATCTCTTTTCTCTCTTCTCCTGCTTTTTTTTTTCCCCTCCCCTGAGCTGTTGTTATCCCTTTTCCCTGCAGCCTTGTACTGTCCATGGAAAGGACAACTGTCCATCCGGGGCCAGCTGTTGTGCACCATCGCCCTGAGGACCCCCTACAGCTCCACCATCCCAGCCCAGCTGTAAGTTTGCCCCTTTTCCAGCAATTTTTGGGTGTTTCTGTGTCAGTTTTGTCTCTCCTGCCCTCGTCCCTCTGCTGCTGGAATGCTGGGGGCAATCAGGAAGGTGGTGGTGGGACACAGCTGGGAGAGGATGTGAAATCCTGGAATGGTTTAGGTTGGAAAGGACCTTTAAATGATTTAGTTCTGACACCTTCCACTAAACCAGATTGCTCCAAACCTGGCTTTAAACATTCCTGGGATCTGTGATTTGAGGGTTTTCAGGATTTGAGGATCCTGGTTGCAAACAGCATCCTTAAATTATCGAAACTGCACCTTTTCCCTGATTCCACAGGACTCCCAGCTCTCCTTAATCCCGAAATCCTTTGGTCCCTGGCAGAAGCTGCATTTGGGGAAAAAAAAATCCTGGAATGGTTTAGGTTGGAGGAGACCTTTAAATGATTTAGTTCTGACACCTTCCACTAAACCAGATTGCTCCAAACCCCATCCAGCCTGGCTTTAAACATTCCTGGGATCTGTGATTTGAGGATTTTCAGGATCTGAGGATCCTGGTTGCAAACAGGATCCCTAAATTATCCAAGCTGCACCTTTTCCAGAGCTCCTTTCCCTGGTTCCACAGGACTCCCAGCTCTCCTCAATCCTGAAATCCTTTGGTCCCTGCCAGAAGCTGCATTTGGGGGAAAAAAATTTAGGGAATGGTTTAAGTTGGAAGGGATCTTTAAATGATTTAGTTCTGACACCTTCCACTAAACCAGATTGCTCCAAACCTGGCTTTAAACATTCCTGGGATCTGTGATTTGAGGGTTTTCAGGATTTGAGGATCCTGGTTGCAAACAGCATCCTTAAATTATCGAAACTGCACCTTTTCCCTGATTCCACAGGACTCCCAGCTCTCCTTAATCCCGAAATCCTTTGGTCCCTGGCAGAAGCTGCATTTGGGGAAAAAAAAATCCTGGAATGGTTTAGGTTGGAGGAGACCTTTAAATGATTTAGTTCTGACACCTTCCACTAAACCAGATTGCTCCAAACCCCATCCAGCCTGGCTTTAAACATTCCTGGGATCTGTGATTTGAGGGTTTTCAGGATCTGAGGATCCTGATTGCAAACAGAATCCCTAAATGATCCAAGTACTGAGCAAGCCGCACCTTTTCCAGAGCTCCTTTCCCTGGTTCCACAGGATTCCCAGCTCTCCTTAATCCCGAAATCCTTTGGTCCCTGCCAGAAGCTGCATTTGGGAAAAAAAAAAAAAATCCTGGAATGGTTTAGGTTGGAAGGGATCTTTAAATGATTTAATTCTGACACCTTCCACTAAACCAGATTGCTCCAAACCTGGCTTTAAATATTCCTGGGATCTGTGATTTGAGGGTTTTCAGGATTTGAAACAAACAGGATCCATAAATGATCCAAGCTGCACCTTCTCCCTGATTCCACAGGATTCTCAGCTCTCCTTAATCCCGAAATCCTTTGGTCCCCACAGGCCTCCCAACCTGGACATCAACCACGTCATGGGATTGTCTGACCTGAGGAAAAAACTGCCAGAAGCTGCATTTGGGAAAAAAAATTACACTGGGAATGAAGGTGAGTGGGAAATATTCCAATGGGATGAGCAGCTCCTCCTCGTGCTGTGCTGTTGGAATTGCCACAGGGAATAATCCCACCCCAGGTCTGTGTGGGGTTGCAGCTGATAAAATGCCAAGAAATTGAAAGGAAATAGGAGGAAAACCACCCGGGATCGTTTTCCTGCCACATTCCATGGGCTCTCCTGGCGTGAGCAGCCCATTCCTGGGATAATAGGGCAAGGTGGGAGATGTTGGTTGAGAAGGGAAGAGGAATCCTGAGGAGTTCTTTTAAAATCCCGGTGCTTCCCACCAATTTCACCCCCATCCTTCCGGGATGGCAGCGCTCGTTGGTTCCAAATCCATGGAAAAAGCCTCATTCCAACACCAAATCCCTTCTCTTGTCCCCAGTCTGCTTTCAGGGTGTTTACTCCAGTCTCTACGAGGTGGAAATATCCAATAAGGATCAATCCAGAATGGAACAGCTGTTGGAAAACCTCAAGGAAAAGGACTTGGTGAGTGTTTTTCTGGGAGAAAAGTGGCCTGAAAATGGAATTTTTGGTGACATTATCCACAACTGAGGCAAAATGGAATTAATTTCCTTGCTTCCAATGTCTTTTTCCTACTTTATTGCCCTCCAATGTTTATTCCTTCTCTTTATCACCCTAAGGTGAACCCCCACGAGCTGGGAATTATTTCTGGAAAATTTTTCCTTGGGATCTATTTTTATTTTAGTTTTATTGTTTTGTTTTCCCCCAGCACATGAAAAAAATGTGTGCTGGAAAATGTGGTTTTGAGCCTTTTTATTCCCACTGGGATTATCCTGTCACCTCGTGTCTCCAGGAGAAAACCCACATCCCTTTCTGCTGGGATTTGGGATTTGGGATTTGGCTTTGCTCTTCCTGCTTTTCTCTCCCTGTTTGATGCCTCCTGTAAATCCAGGGTTGTAAATCCACAGCTGGGCACAACCTCCCCTCACTCTGAGCTGCCTGGAAGTGCAGCTTCCCACCTGGAATGTGCCACAGGAAGTGTTTGTGGATCCCTGAAGGAAAAGCACTTGGATTCCCTGAATTATTGAGCGATGACTTGGTGAAAACGGGAGGAGAAAAAAATGGGGATTTAACAAAGATCTCTCCTTGCTGAACTCCCTGGGAGGGGGTTGGGGATTAAATCCATCAGGAGCATCCTTCCTCCATGGAATTGCTCCCAGGGCTGGAGCCCCTCTGCTCTGGAGCCAGGCTGGGAGAGCTGGGAATGTTCCCCTGGAGAAGAGAAAATTCCAGGGAGAGCTTCCAGCACATTCCAGGGCCTAAAGGGGCTCCGGGAGAGCTGGAGAGGGACTGGGGACAAGGCCTGGAGGGACAGGACCCAGGGAATGGCTTCCCAGTGCCAGAGGGCAGGGATGGGTGGGATCTTGGGAAGGAATTCCTGGCTGGGAGGGTGGGGAGGGGCTGGGCTGGAATTCCCAGAGAAGCTGTGACTGCCCCTGGATCCCTGGCAGTGCCCAAGGCCAGGCTGGGCAGGGCTTGGAGCACGCTGGGATAGTGGAAGATTCCCTGCCCATGGAATGGGATGATCCTTAAGGTCCCTTCCCACCCAAACCATTCCATGATTCCATGACTGACCTGGATGAATCCGTATCCCTCATTCCAGTGGGTCACAGCCCCTTTGGGATGTGCTCCTTCCCTCCCTCTTGCTCTGCTATCGAGGTCCGTGAGTGAATCCACTTAGGCAGCAGCTCCCAAAAGTGGGAAGGCAAAATTCCCTGGATTTCCTTTCCCTTTCCGTGCTGCAGGACCTGGAATTAAAGGAAGGGGTGGCTTTGGCGCCTCTGGGTGCTGATCGATGTCCCTCAGTGCTTGACTTCCCTCCTCACATCCCTGAAAATCACCCTGGCACTGAGAATTCCCAGCTATCCCACTGAGCTGGATCTATCCAGTAGAATTGCTGGCTCTTATCCCTTCTCCTCTGGGGCTTGAGACAATTCCAAAGGAGGAGCTCCTGTCCCGAATCCCGAATATTACCCTGGGATTTGGGCAGCATTCCCAGAGGAACGAGAGCTTGAATCCAACGCTGAATGCATGGAATGGGATCAGGGAACTTCACTGGAAGCCTGAGGGTTGTCCCATTCCCGGAAGATCCCTGCAAAGATGGAAGAAGGAGATCCAAGTGTGGAGAAGGAGAAGCCATCCAAGCCCAGCTCAACACCTAAACACAAGGAAAAGCTGATAAGAGCCCTTATCTCTTCATCCATGAGCTCCTCCAGCTCTGGCACAGAATTCCAGGCCTTTCTTAGGCTCTGCCAGTTTTTTTTCCCGCAGATCCATTGATGCTGGTGCTGCCAAAATCCAGCCGAGCTTCATCCAGGTGGTGGCTGGAACGTTGTGTTTTCCAGATGCTGGGAATAACTCCCCCTTTGGGCTGCAATTCCCGGCAGGGACGGATTATGGATCTTCATTAATTACAGCCGGCTTAACTAAGCCGGGCTTTATTGTAAGGAACAGCTTAAGGGAGGAATTTGAGGCCTGGACAACAACATAAAAGGAACGCTCCCGATCCCAAATCCCGGCTGATGTCCATGGGATGAGAAGGAGCCGTGTCCTGCTCGGCAGGGAAGGAGCTGGGGGTGTTGGCACAGCTTCCCCGGCAGCCAGAGCGTGGTGCCAGCTGTGCCGGGTGGTGCCAGCCGTGCCAGCAGTGCCAGCTGTGCCAGCCGTGCCGTGCCGTGCCGTGCCAGGCGTGCCCGGGAGGGGCGGAGCTCTGACCTTGTTCTGTGTTCCTTGCAGGCGATCATCAAATATTTGCAGGAGCAGGGAGTCCTCATCCTCCTCACGTCCTCAGCCTTGGCGCGAGAGGATGGTAAGGCCAGGCTTGGGGCTGGGCTTTAGTTCCTGCAGGCTTTTGGAGGGGGGGCACCTGAACTAAACCTGGTTTCTTAAATTAAACCTGATTTCTTAAACTAAATCTGATTCCTTAAACCAAAACCTGGTTTCTTAACCAAATCCTGATTCCTTAAACCAAATCCTGGTTTCTAAAACAAAACCTTGTTCCTTAAACTAAAACTGGTTTCTTAACAAAAACCTGGTTTCTTAAACTAAACCTGGTTCCTAAATTAAATCTCGTTTCTTGAATAAAACCTGGTTTCTTAAACCAAAACCTGATTCCTTAAACTAAACTTGGTTCCTTAAACTAAACAGGATTTCTTAACCAAATTCTCGTTTTTTAACCAAACCTGGTTCCTTAAACTAAACTTTGTTCCTTAAATTAAACCTTGTATCTTAAACTAAACCTGTTTTTTTAAACCAAACCTGGTTTCTTAAACTAAACTTTGTTCCTTAAATTAAACCTTGTTCCTTAAACTAAACCTGGTTTCTTAACCAAATACTGGTTTCTTAACCGAATTCTGGTTTCTTAAACTGAACCTGCTTCCTTAAACCAAAACTGGTTTCTTAACCAAATCCTGGTTCCTTAAACTAAACCTGGTTCCTTAACCAAATCCTGGTTTCTTAACCGAATTCTGGTTTCTTAAACTGAACCTGCTTCCTTAAACCAAACCTTTTTCCTTAAACTAGACCTGGTTCCTTAAACTAACCCTGTTTTCTGAAACAACTCCTGGTTTCTTGAACCAAACCTGGTTCCTTAAACCCAACCTGCTTCCTTAAACCAAACCTGCTTCCTTAACCGAGCGCGGTTTCCTCTGCAGGCTCGGAGCCCAAGGAGCCCGTCAGCCTCCTGGCCCTGTTCCTGTTCACCTCCCCCCGGGCCCTGGGCCCTACAGGTAGGAGCTTCCCTCTTCTGCCCTCACATTCTGTTTCGGGCTGAAATCCTCGCTGAAAGGTCAAATTTCCCTCAAAACCTCCTCGTTCTGCTCAGAACCAGCAGAGCTGAGCCCAGAGCGATGACAGAGGAGAGAAAATCTCCATTCCTCTGGCGTTCCGAGCCGGTTTAAACCCGGCTCTGAGCTTTGCTGGCTCCCTGCGCGTGATGGGAGTGACAAAAAAATCACTTTCCTGGCACTTTTCAGTCCCATCCAGTCCCGGAGCTGTCTGGGATGTGCTCCGGGAACCTGGATCCTGCCCAGCCTGGCTCCCATCCCGACGGGAGCCGTGCTCAGGGAGGCAGAAGGACACGTGGCGCTTGCTGCGACACAGCTCCAAAGGGGGAAAAAAAAATCAGGGAATTGTTCCCTGCTGAGATAACCAAGGAGAGGGCACGGCCTGGGGAAGGTGAGGAGAGCTGGGGAGAGGTTGGGGAAAGGGAAAAGCCCCCCAAAAAGAGGGCGAGGGTTTGGATTTCTCCGTGGGATCGAGAAATTGTGGATGCGGAGCTGTGGTGGGGGTGTGAGGGGAGGGAAGGGAGGGAGGGAGCGGGGCTGGGCTGGGCAGAGCTTTGCCGCCATCAGGGTGAGTCAGAGCTCTGGGAGCTGGGAAGGGAATCCAGGCTCTTTCCGTTCCCAAATGTGCTGCTTTTCCTGCAGGACAAACACAGGGAGCCTAAAAAAATACGGAGGGAGACTTTTTACGAGGGGGTGGAGGGACAGGACACGGGGAACGGCTTCAAACTGACAGGGAGCAGGGTTGGATGGGATATCGGGAAGGAATTCTTCCCTGGGAGGGTGGGGAGGGGCTGGGCTGGAATTCCCAGAGAAGCTGTGGCTGCCCCTGGATCCCTGGCAGTGTCCAAGGCCAGGTTGGATGGAGCTTGGAGCAGCCTGGGATAGTGGGAGGTGTCCCTGCCCATGGGATGGGCTTTAAGGTCCTTTTCCAGCCCAAACCATTCCAGGATTTTATGAAACAAGAGGCAATAAAGAGGAACTTCCAGCTGGCTTTTTGTGGGATCATCCCAGGGATGAGCCAGGAGTGTTGCTGCCAGCACACTCCGGTGTTCCCGTCCTCCCACGGGAGCGGAGGCTGGAAGTGCCCAGGACACACCCAGCTCCCTTCCCTGGGAAAAGCTTCCCTTTCCCGAAGGGAAAACTGGCAGCGCATCCGAGCACAGATTGCTTTGTCCTTTTTGGGGTTCACTTCCAGCTAGAAACTTTTTCCTTCGGGATCTGAGCTTGGAATTCTGGTGAAGGTGTGCTGGTGGCTCAGCAGTACAGGACGCAAATGGTTGGATGCAGTCACCTGAAATTCCAGGATGGGGCGGTGGGGGATCTTCCCTGGTTTCTTTCCGGAATATCCTCAGCTTGGAAGGGACCCCCAAGGATCAAATCCCGGCTCCAGACCCTGCACAGACACCCCAAAAATCCCACCCTGTCCCTGCTGGAGTTTTGGAAATGTGCCCATTCTCTGGGGAGCCTGCTCAATGCCCCAGCACCCTCTGGATATTCCCAATATCCATCCTGAAGCTCCCCTGGCACAGCTCCAGCCATTCCCATGGATCCTGTCCCTGTCACCAGAGAGCAGAGGCAGCGTCAGGGACATCTGGGCTCCTCCTGAATGCCAGGTCAAACCTGGGATGAAGTTGCTGCCGTGGTGCCTGGAGCAGGGAAGTTGGAGGAGCAGAGGGATTTATTCCTGAAATCCTGGGAGCTGGGAGAGAGGAGAACAGGGAGATCCGTAACTTGTGGAGGGATCTCGTGGGAGAAGCTGATAGAGACCAGAGAGGGCACCAGGCACGAGGAGCATCCCAGAGGGATGGGAAGGTTTGGGAGCAGCAAAAGAAAAGTGGGGAGAGGATAGCCCTGAGTGAACATTCCTGGTCATTCCCTGGATCCAAACATTGATGGATCCCAGATGTTTTCCCTCTGGAGCAGCAGGACTTCCCCGCACGTGCTGTCCCGTTCCAGCCAATCCTGCCCCTCTCCTGCCTCCCACACCTCCTTCCCTGGGATTACAAACCAAAGGCTTCTCCTTTCCATGGAGATCAGCAGGGATTTGGGATGAAAAGGGAGGATCAGCCCTGCCACGGGGTGCAGGGGAGGTGAGGAACACGCGGGAATCGCTCCCGGCAGACTCGAAGGATGAATAACATTCCCCATTTCCATAGTTCCCGTTTCCAAACAAGCCCTGGATCTGTTCCTTCCTGTCCAGACAGCGTCAGAAGGAATGTGGGCAGGCATTCCCTGGGCAGGCATTCCCTGGGCAGGCATTCCCGAGCCAGCAGCAGAGGCAGGAAACTGGGAATCGGCTCCCAGGGACACCCAGGCTTGCCGGGAAGCGAGACCGGCACTGCCGGTGCAGGGTGAGGAAAATCCCATGGCTGGGAGGGGACAAGGAATTCCTCTGCCTTTTGCTGGGAAGAGAGGCAACCGGGAAGGGCTCTGGAATTGTCCCGTAGCCAAAAGAAACCTTGGAATTGGATCAGGACACTCAGCCGGGCCAAGCCTGTGAGTGCAGGGCACTGACTCCGAACCCCTGGATTGCAGAGGGAAAAGCTGGATGAGCCTGGTTTGCGTGGGAAAGGAGCTGGATGAGCCTTCCCGGTGGGAAGGGATTTCTGGGACACGGCAGGGCCAGGCAGAGCCCGATCCCACAGTGCCACCTGGGAGGGTGGCACCCTCGGGGGGTGGGACCTGCTCGTGTGGATCCCTCCGGAGAGGTCGGGAAGTTTGGTGGGATCCATCTGGAGCAGGTTTGGGAGCGCTGGATGGGAGAGGCTGGGATAAGAGGCTGTGAACTTCCAACCTTTGGGATCACCAAGGACATGGAGACAGGGTCACCATCCAGCTGGATGGACACCGGGAGAATCTAGGATGTTCCAGTCTTTGGGATAACCAAGAGACAGGGTCACCATCCAGCGGGACAGACATTGGGAGAGAGCAGGAATTTCCAACCTTTGGGATCACCAAGGATATGGAGACAGGGTCACCATCCAGCTGGATGGACATTGGGAGAATCCAGGAAGTGCCAAATTTTGGAATCACCAGGGATATGGAGACAGGGTCATCATCCAACTGGATGGACACTGGGAGAGAGCAGGAGCTGCCAAACTTTGGGATCACCAAAGATATGGAGATGGGGTCACCATCCAGCTGGATGGACATTGGGAGAATCCAGGAAGTGCCAATATTTGGGATCACCAAGGACACG
Source organism: Mohoua ochrocephala (assembly GCA_013398855.1). Classification (NCBI taxonomy): domain Eukaryota; kingdom Metazoa; phylum Chordata; class Aves; order Passeriformes; family Acanthizidae; genus Mohoua; species Mohoua ochrocephala. The sequence goes on from VZTA01020998.1 coordinate 10,780, forward strand.
GAGACAGGGTCACCATCCAGCTGGATGGACACTGGGAGAGAGCAGGATCCAGGAACTCCCAATCTTTGGGATAACCAAGTGCATCCCATGCTGGCAGCAGGTGGAGATGGAGCTGCTGGAATTTCCATCAGGACAGGGACATAACCCAGGGAATGTGCGAATGGTTCCACCCTGCCTGGAAAACCCAAAATTTAACCAGGTTTAAAGTTCAAAAAAAGACAAATCCTGTCAATTTCCAGAGCTCCCACTGTCCTAAACGTTGGATTTAGTGGGAATTGCTGCAGTGAAGGATCCTGGACATGGAATTTCTTGTGGAATGGGGCTGGTTGATACAACACCGGTGTCTCATTTTAGTTTCATTCACTTTTTTGGATTCCCACATGGAATTCTTTGTCCCCTTCGGCATCAAACCAGGACATCTTCCCTGGGGCCGAGCTGATTCTCGGAGCTTTTCCCTTCCGTGCTCTCCTTGTGTGGCACAGGGAGATGATTTAGGGAATTCGATCTTTTCCTAATGGGATTTAAATGATTTTTTTTTCCTTTTCCTTTCCCAGCGGAAAAACGGGATCCAAAGGATGGGAAGGAGGGCGGTGACGGGAGTGACATCTCCTTAAAAATCGCCTCGGTTCTGCCTGGCCTTCGCTATGCCTTACGGAAAGCCGCCAATTCCTCATGGAATTCCTCGGGCGGCGCCAGCACCTGGATCAAGGAGCACCTCCGGGAATATGCAAAACTTCAGGAAAGCTCTCCGCCCGCCCCCGGCCAGGACAGCGACGTTCCCGTTCCTTCCGCGCTCTCTCCAGCCGAGGATGAAGCCGCTCATCCTTCCCAAAAACTCTCGGAGCGATCCCTGGCCCAGCTGCAGCGTTACCTCTCCGATCCCAGCGGCTTCGCCCTGGGAATGTCGGCGGCCTTGGAATGTCTGAGCGGCGCTGGCGGAGATTTGGGAACCGATCCCGGGAATTCCTCCTCAGCCGTGCCCCCAGATCCCGCTCCTCCCGACGGGAGAGACAAGAGCGAGGCTCCGAATCCCACTCCGGAGCTGGAGCAGGCCGGGGAGGGATTCCCAAAAAATGTCAGCTCTCCCAGCAAGCTCTGGGGCCAGCAGAACAGGAGGAAATCCAGCCGGATCCTTGGGAAGAATCTGTCGCCCCTCAAGGCGCATCCTGTGGAAGACGACAGCAGGAACAGGGAAGCGGCCAAGAAAAAAATCAACGTCGCTTCCTCTTTTCCCAAAAAACCGGGATCCGCAGGCAATTCCAGCGAGCCCATGCTGAAATTGGCCAATTTGCAGTTCCCGCATGGAAGGAAAAGAGGTGAGTGCTGGAAAAAATGGGATCCAATTCCTCCTGCTCGAGGGTTCTCTAGGAGCCATCTCCTCGCCTTTCCAAGTGCCTGGAGCACATCCTGCATCCAAACAAATCTCCACGGTCTCTTCTCCTGGGAATTATCCCAGGGAATGTGCCTGAAGCTGGGTGCAGTGGCCTGTGCTGTTCCCTCCCTTTGCTTCCAGGTCAAATAATGGATTTATTCCCAGGATTATAATCAGGATAACAAGAAGTCAAATAAATCCTAAAAACGCCTCCCTCTTCCCGATTCCTTTTAAATCCAAATCATTCCCAAATAAAAATAAACGCCCCCCTTCCCCCCTCTCCTTTTCCCTGTCCCAGGTGCAGAGGTCCTGGCTGCAGAAATTGTCCACAAATCCCAGTGTGAACCTGCTGAGAAGGAATCCTCAGCTCCCGATGGTCCCGGCTTGGAAGCGAAGAGACCAAAAACTCTGGAAAACCCGGAGGCGAGGAAGGTTCCGGTTGCCGAGAGCGGAGCAAAGCCGGGGAAAAGTAAAACGCCCAAAAGTTTGGAAAACAGAGCGTCGAAACCTCGGGACAACAACCAGGCAGAGAGTGGTAAGAGAGCTGTTCCCTTGGGAAACAAAATTCCTTGGAAAGCTGAGCCGTCGGATGGCACAACCGGGTAACGGCAGAGATAAGGGAAGGGGGGATGGATTGAAACAGGGAAAACGTCAAATATTGGGAAGGAATTCCTGGCTGGGATAGAATTCCCAGAGAAGCTGTGGCTGCCTCTGGATTCCTTGGAAGTGTCCGAGGCCAGGACTTGGAGCAGCCTGGGATAGTGGAAGGTGTCCTTGCCTGTGAGATTGGGACTAGATGGGTGTTGAGGTCCCTTCCCCCCACAAAGCATTCCATGATTCCATGATCCCTTGTTGCCTTTGGAGCTCCCAGAGTGGATCCAGCCAATCTCTCCCATGGGATGGCTCCTGCTAAATTCCAAAAATCCCCCCAAAAAAGAGCATTTGGCTGTGAGAAACCCCCAATTTCTGTGTCTTGCTCCGCACTTCCCAAGGAAGTTAAAACTCCTTGAGCCCAGCTGGGATTCCGTGAGCTTTTATTGGAAGGGAGATTTCGGGACTGGTTTTCCATGACTTTATCCTGGATTTATGCCCACGGGCCTGGAGCCACGGTGAGGGGGATTTTTAACACCAAAAATGAAATCTTTTGGAATTATTTTTACGTCCTGGCTGCCTTTGGGAGCCTCCAGGTTCCTGTGTGTGCTCCTAAAGGATCAGGGGGGTTTTAGCTCTGGTTTAGGGATTTTCCAGGGTTTCTTTCTGTCCCTAAATTATTGCCAGGATAACACAGAATTCATCTGTGAAAATCCCAAATCCTCAAACTTTGAGAAAAATCAAAGCAGGATAAAAAGGATTAGGGAAAAGCTAAAATTTTTCAGGTTGGGATTTTGTTCCCGCTGGATCCTGTGCCTTTTATTCCTGAGGGAAAAACCATCCTGAACAAACCTAATTCCCAACTCTGGATCGTTTCCTCCCATCCATGACCTGCATGACCATGGAGATGTTTCTGAAAAGTGTGGAAAATCCATCTTGGAAAGACTTTTTTCCTCAAGAACCCACCTGGATTCCCCTCCTCGGGGCAGAATTGTGTGGCTTTTATTTATTTCTTTACTTTTGAAAATTAATTTTTTTGTCCCACTGGTTTTTTCCCCTCCCTCAGAGTGGAAGGAGCCACTCTCCGACCTCCCAAGCCAAGCCTCTTCCCAATCCCACGGAGCAGAAAGCCAAAGGAACGAGGTTTATCCCGTCGGAATTCCCAGCCTTGGCTTCTCTCTGCAAGGGGACAACTGTGAATCCCACGCCTTGAACCTGCTGGCTGACCTGGCCCTGGGCTCTTGTATTCCCCCCTTCATTCCCAAGGATTGTGGGATCATCCCGGCCTCCTGCAGCCCTCCCAGCGATTCCAAGGAGCAGCAGAGCCCTTCCAAGCCCAAATCCCCGCGCGTCGCTTCCGACCACAAATACCACAGGGCGGAAAAGCACGGGAAAAAAGCCACCTCGACCGGCAGAGCGTCCCTGAACCAGCCTCTTCCCGAAAAAACACATCCCGACGATTTGGCCTCTCCTCCCAAGGAGAAAACCTCTGGAATTTTCAGTAGGAACAGCGTGAATCCCACCCCTGCCAAGCTCCAGGCGTTGCCTCCCCGGGAAGCTCCGGAAGCTGCCGAGGTGAACAAGCACTCCATCATCTCAGCCGAGCACTCCTACGCCTCCCCCATGCCCGAGCATCCCAGGAAACACCCCAATCCCAAAGGGAATCCCAACCCCGGGCCTGCTCCCTCCAAAAACGGCACCAGGAACGCTCCGACGGGTCCTTTGGTCGGGAAGGTGCTGCCGTTCCGGCACCAGCAGAGCAGCACCTCGGAGCCCAGCAGGAGCAGGAACTCTCTCGGGAAAAAGGAGGATTTTGCCAGGAGCCACACGGTGAACGTGTGCGGGAATTCCCTGAAGGTGACGTGCCGTTGGGAAGAGGAATACCTCTTCCACTTGGACAGCAGGTACACCAACGATTCCCTGGAGAAAACCGTCATCCGTGCCCTGCACGGGTAAGTGAGCCTGGAATGTCTGGAGGGATTTGGGAGTTTGATTTTTCCCTGTTTTCCGTAAGGATCGGTTTTGTTGGCGTTTGCCAAGTTACGGCTGCTGTGTTTTTCCTGGGAATAAAAGGAAGGATTTGGGAGGGTGGGAGGAGGGAAAAGGTGGATGTGACCCAGCCATGTGTGCTGGACCCAAAAATCCGCCCTGTCCTGGGGTGATCCCACATTGTGGGCAGCAGGAAAAGGGGGAATTCTGGCCCTCGGCTCCACTCAGGTGATCCCACGTGGGATCCAGATCTGGGATCCCAATATAAGGGTGTGGAGCTGCTGGAGAGAGTCCAGAGGAATCCATGGAGCTGCTCCCAGGGCTCTGGAGCCAGGCTGGGAGAGCTGGGAATGTTCACCTGGAGAAGGGAAGGATCCAGGGAGAGCTTCCAGCACATTCCAGGGCCTAAAGGGGCTCCGGGAGAGCTGCAGAGGGACTGGGGACAAGGCCTGGAGGGACAGGACACAGGGAATGGCTTCCCACTGGGAAAGGGGAGATCGGGGTGGGATCTTGGGAAGGAATTCCTGGCTGGGAGGGTGGGGAGGGGCTGGGCTGGAATTCCCAGAGCAGCTGTGGCTGCCCCTGGATCCCTGGCAGTGTCCAAGGCCAGGTTGGACAGGGCTTGGAGCACCCTGGGATAGTGGAATATTCCCTGCCCATGGCAGGGGTGGCACTGGATGGGCTCTGAGATCCCTTCCCACCCAACCCATTCCATGATTCTGCAATTCCCATGGCTCCGCAGCTGGAATTGGTACCTAAAGCCACGACCCCAAGTCCTCCATCCCTCCTTTGGAGCTCTGAGTTCCTCTTTTTTTTTTCCTTTTTTCCATAAAAAAAGAGGCTGGAATCTGCATGAAGTGATCTGTGCCCTTCTTCCTTGGGGTCGAGCCCTGCAGGCAACCAGAGATTAATTAATTCCCAGGGATGAATTAATTCCCAAGGATGAATTCCCAGGCATGAATTCCAGGCACGAATTCCCTGGAGCCCAGGTGGAGAGGCCGGAAATATTTCAGGCTGTCTTTTCTTCCCTTCTCAGGCCCTGGGATCCCGACCTTCCCGACGACGTGGAAGGGATGAAGCTGATCCTGCACATGTGGGTGGCTCTGTTCTACAGGAAGCCCAGCAAGCTCCTGAGCAGCTCCCGCAAGGTGGTGGAGCACAGCAATCCCACCAAATTCGTCTCCATCAACAGCTCCGGGGGCTTCCTGGAGCTCAGCGACGACAGCCAGGACTGCTTCGGCTTCGAGACGTGTCCCGCGGACTCCGGCTCCGATCCCGACCAGACTCCCAGCAGCTCCCTGGATCCCAGCACCCCTTCCCAAGGCTCTTCCCAACCGGAGAAAAGCCCCGCGGATTCCCAGACGGACGCCGATGGAATTCCCGGGGCCGTGGACAGCACGGTGTCCTCCTCCTCGGGGGAGCTGCCCTGTGGGGGGGAAGAGGAGGAGCCTTCCTCCACCAGCTGTCCCGAGAGCCTTTCCCTCCGGGATGATGCCAGGGAGAGCCTGGATGCAGGAGACGGGGAGCCGGAGGTCGTTCCCGAGGAGGGCGCGCGCGACGTCTCGAGCGTCACCGCGGTGAGTTCGGGCTCGGGGGGCGACTCCGGGGCTCTCAGAGGAGCGGGATTTTCCAAGAGGGATGGAGAGGATGCACTTCCCTGGATACCCCTATCCAGGGAATCGGGGATGCTCTCCAAGGGGCAGGAATCCCAAATTGAAGCCATTAAAGTTGTCCGTTTCCGATTGAAACGCCGAGTTTGTGTGAGGGCTGAGTCCTCAACGGAGGGATCAGGGGAGCTCCCGGCATCCCAGAGCAGAATTCCAGATCTAGGAGAGACACCACCAGCAGCCCAGTTATGCCAAGGGACACAGCACAGCCATTCCCACGGGGATTTGGAAAGCTGGGATTGGTTGCCTTGGAAGTTTTTCCTCCACACAGGTGGCAGTGCAGTGCTTTTCATCATTTCCCTCATCCCTCTGGTGAAATCCATGAAAATTCCATTCTGGATAGAGTTTTAAATTCATTTTCCCACTTTTCTCCGGGAGTGGAGGTTCTTGGGATAAACAAAAAACGTGGGGCTCTGCTGACATTTTTCCGAGCCTGAATTCTTGAATTAAAATAATTCCTTTAAAACCTCCACTCCAAACAAAGGAGCAGCTTCCATAGGGCTGGAACCGTTTTGCACGAAGGAAAAAAATTCCAGTGTTTTTTCCTGCACAGGTGTCTCATCTCCTGCATTTTCCCATTAATCTCTGGATTGTCTTGTTCCAGGAGGAGCCAGTCAAGGAGAACCTGCTGGATTCCAGGATCACCCCTAGCCCTTCCCGGGAGCTCGGCTGTTCCAGCAAATCCCCGGCTGAGCTGGGCACGGAAAACCCCGGCAGCCAAACTCCAAATTCCAGCTCAACTCCGTGGACAGAGCCCCACTGTGTGCCACAGGAAAATGGGGAGCAGCAGGAAAACCAGTGGGAATCGGGCTCAGGGAGCGGCCCCGGCCCTCCCGAGGATGGGGAGGGACTGGGAGATGTTGGACACCCTCTGGAAGTCGAGGATGGCAGCTGGGCCGCTGGTGCCGATCCACAGCCTGCCTGTGATGATTCCATGCCCTTGGAAGCAAATCCTGGAAGTGCAGAGCCTGGGGGAGCCACTGAGGAAGGGGAGGAATCCCAGGAGCCCTCGGAGCATTCCGAGGGGAAAGAGGAGAGAGAGATGGAGGAGGAAAAGGAGGCAAACGTGGAGTTTGAGGATGAAAGCTCCTTCCTGGGACCCGTGGATTTGGTGTTGTCCGAGAGCAGCGACGCCGAGATGGAATGTGAGCACGGCGAGCAGAATCCAGGGAATTCGGCGTCTCCGGAGGAGTTCGGTGCTCCTGAGGAGGACCCCGTGCCCAGCCCCACCTCCCTGGCATCCCCCTGCCCCGACAGATCCACGCCAGCGCTGTCAGACGGGACCGGGACCGACCCCGGAGCGTTCCCTGAGGAGACGTCACCGAACCGGGATGAGCTCCCGGATCCCTGGGACACTCCGGCCACTCCGGATTCGGAGACGAACGGGGTCGGTGTGGCCAGCCCGGCCAAGGTGGGGTCACCCCACAGTGACAGCCGGGAGCTGCCATCCCCACGTGATCCCAGCCCCATCCGTGGGGCACAGCCCGACAGCGTCACGGGAAACCCGGCAGCTGCTGGAGACGCGCTCGGGAATGGCTTGGAGCAGAAAAACCGGGATCGTGCTCCCTCTGCAGAAAGGTGGGAGCCTGCCGGGAGCACGGCCGGCCTGGAATCCCCCTGCGGCCAGGGAATGACCCTGACCCTGTCCCCTGACTCCAGCTCCGTCTGCCTGACCTCTCCCGATGGATCCGTTGATCCGTGGGCTGCTCCGGAGGATCCGCCCATGGAGAGCCTCCAGTCGCCGTCCCAGAGCGACCTGGGAAGGAGCAGCTGCTTTTCCCAGGCGTGCGGGGACGATGCCGATCCTGAGCTGAATTCCCTGGACACCGAGGAATCAAACCAAGGAGGGAGCGGGGTTTCGGTGGAAGAACGACATGGAAGTGCCTCTGCCAACGGCACAGAGGAGCTGGATGATCCCATGGGAGCAGGAGATGGCCGGGACTCCCCCTTGGACTATGCAGACATAGGAGATGATTCCAGAGCTGAGGAGAGGGAGGATGAGTTCCCCGAGGCAGAGAATTCCCCTGGGAATGACGCGATGAGCGTGGAAATGGCGGCCGACGCTCCACAGGAATCGGAGATCCCTCTCCACCGTCACCTCCTGGAATCAGAGCCCTCCTCCTCCATCCGGGAGGGGATCTCAGCCATCAAGGAGCTGCCCAGGCAGCAGCAGAACTTCCCAGATATCCACAGAGACCCAGCTCCCTCTTCTCCCCCTCGTGCTGGAGACTCAAATCCCTCCGTTCCTGCGGCGCCAAGCCGGCGGGAGTCGGTCCTGTGCCGCCTCTGGAAGCCGTGCCGGGAAGGAGGAGCCGCCCAGGTGAGCGTGGCTACCTGGAGCCTGGATGGCTCCTTAGATCCCAGCTGTTCCCAGGAGGTGATAAAAGCTCCCTGCTCCCCTGCGGATGAGTTTGTGCCAGCTGAGCCTGGATCTGCTCCTCCTTCTCCGTGCGATCCGTGGGATGATCCCGAGGGCGCTGAGCCGGGCTCGCCCCTCCCTGAGGCATTCCCGGGGATGCTCCCTCCTTCTCCGGACAGTGCCCGGTGGTCCGGGAGCTGCGCTGGGAGCCAGGCAGGGGATGCCGGAGGGAGCCCCGGGGAGGAGCCCATCCCGCCGGAGGGTTTGGAAGGAGGCAGCATTCCCAGTCCTGCTCCCTCCCCAGCCCGGGAGCATCTCCTGTGCGAGCCCTGGGCTGAGTGTGAGCACAGCCCCGAGGGATCCGAGGCGTTCCCCGATCCCGACTGTGCCGGCACCGAGGCGGGAGAGGGAGAAATCCCTGCTTCTCCCGCACCTGGAGATGGAGAGATCCCCGCTTCTCCCGTGCCAGGAGAGGGAGAGATCCTCGCTTCTCCCGTGCCAGGAGAGGGAGAAATCCCTGCTTCTCCCGCACCTGGAGACGGAGAGATCCTCGCCTCTCCTGTNCTGGGAGAGGGAGAGATCCCCGCTTCTCCGGCGCCGGGAGAGGGAGAGATCCCTGCTTCTCCCATGCCAGGAGATGGAGAGATCCCTGCTTCTCCTGCTCCGGGAGATGGAGAGATCCCTGCTTCTCCCATGCCGGGAGATGGAGAGATCCCTGCTTCTCCTGCTCCGGGAGAGGGAGAGATCCCTGCTTCTCCCATGCCGGGAGATGGAGAGATCCCTGCTTCTCCTGCTCCGGGAGATGGAGAAATCCCCGCTTCTCCTGTGCCGGGAGAGGAAGAGATCCCTGCTTCTCCCACGCCAGGAGATGGAGAGATCCCCACTTCTCCTGTGCTGGGAGAGAGAGAAATCCCTGCTTCTCCCGCACTGGGAGAAATTCCCGCTTCTCCCACGATGGGAGAGGGAGAGATCCCTGCTTCTCCCACGATGGGAGAGGGAGAGATCCCCGCTTCTCCCACGATGGGAGAGGGAGAGATCCCTGCTTCTCCCGCGCCGGCGTCGCCGTTGGACGAGCACAGGGATCCCTGTGGGGAAAGCCCGGAGCTCAGCGATGCCGAGGATATTTTGGATGAGCTCCCAAGGGAAGAGCTGCTCCCAAGCCAGGACGGGCACGAGGGCTCGGCCTTTGAAGATCTGTTGGAGAATTCCTTTGGCGACTCAGACCAGGAATATTTTGAGGGGAATTCACGCTCCCCACTTCCAGCCAGGAATTCCTACATCATGAGATCCACAGATGCTGCAGGAGCAAGGACTAACTGGGACAGCTCCTCCAGGAGCTCCGTGCGCACGGAGGAGCGCGGAGAGGACTGGGATCAAGGGATCCCCAGGGATTACGGGAGCTTCGTGGTCACCAGGCAGTGGCAGGAGAGGATGGAAAATTTCCAGCTTCCAAAGAGGCGCAGGCACCATTCCCGGGAATCTCCTCTGTTCCGCTCCCTGATGGGGAGCTGGAGGGGCTTTGAGGAAATCACCCAGAACACTTTGGACATGGAATGTCTCCGCTTCCATCATAAGCTAAAACAAATCCTAAGGAATGGCAAACCTCCCTTTTCTACCTCCAAAAGCATCTTCCCAAAAGACTTCTGTGCCCCCATCCCGCCGTCCCCACGGAGCAGGAGCCCCTTGCAGGTGACAATTCCATCCTCGGACACGTGGCTGGGCGGGCTCCGCTCCCACCGGCACGGCCGGCGCAGGGATAACCGGGACACCGGGAGAGCCAGATCCCGGGCCGGGAGCCGGGATCGCAGGGCTCCCTTCCACCTCGGGAAGCTGCGATACGACCGCGCCCCGCCGGACTCGCGGGGGGACGTCGCCGTCATCCTGGACGAGTATTCCGAGTTCCAGAGGGTGGTGCTGAGCAGGGCCGAGGCCGGGAGCGAGGGCCCGGCGCGGGGAGAGGCCGGGAACGCTCGGATCGGGACGGGCCAGCCCGGCAGGACGGTGGCGTTCGGGGGGATGATCGCGGAGCTGCGCGGGGCCCTGCGCTCCCACCTGCGCCGCGTGGCCGACGGACAGCCCGGAATGTTCTACCTGCTGGAGACAGGACAGGAGCCGTTCTTCGACAGGGTGAAGGTGGGAGCTGTTCGTGGATTGGGATGGGTTGGGATGGGCGGCTCCGGGAGAGAGATGAGGGTGGCAGGAACAGGGAAACTTGGGCAGCCTGGCGTGGATGGTTTGGTTCCATCATCCCGGGAGCCACCTCGGCTCCCAGCGCCAGGAGTTGGAATCACCAGTGCTGAGGTTGGACAGGAGCCTTGGGATTGGGTCATCACGGAATTGTGGAATGGTTTGGGTGGGAAGGGACCTTAAGGATTATCCAATTCCAGCCCCATGGGCACGGACACCTCCTACCATCCCAGGGTGCTCCGCCTGGCCTTGGACACTTCCAGGGATCCAGAGGCAGCCACAGCTTCTCTGGGAATTCCAGCCCAGCCCCTCCCCACCCTCCCAGCCAGGAATTCCTTCCCAAGATCCCATCTAAAACTTCTCTGCTTTAGTTTGGAGTCCAACCATTCCCGGCACTGCCAAGGCCACCACTGCCCCTGTCCCCAAGTGCCACCTCCACGTGGCTTTGAGTCCCTCCAGGGGTGGAGACTCCAGCCCTGCCCTGGACAGCCCATTCTCCTTCCTCTCCCCACGTTCCCAGGAGAACATTCCCAACCCAAAGGCGGTTTCTGTTCCAGGCCTTGCTGAAGGATGAGGGGTTTGTGAGGACGGAACCCCTGAGCTTCTGCGGGGCCCAGCGCCGGGACAGCGAGCGGCTGCTGGTCATCGTCAGGAACGAGGACATCTCCTCCCACATCCACAGCGTGAGCCTGAACCCCTCTTTTCCTTCTCTCAGCACCGTTCCTTAATCCCGGCGTCCCTTAAAAAAGCTGGAGCAGCCCAGCTCAAAGCAGGGAGGTTGGGCTGCTCTTGTCCAGCCGGGCCTTGGCTCCCCCATTCCAGGGAATATTCCATCCCCGACACTGTTCAGCTTTGGGGTTGGGATGTGGAGACAGGAATGTTGGGATGGGATCCGTGGGATGGG
>VZTA01020999.1:0-16005 GCA_013398855.1 Mohoua ochrocephala
CATTCCATGATTCCATGATAAATGCAAAAATAAGGAGTTGGCTGGGTTTGGCCAAGCTGTTGCTGCATTTTAAGAGCTGGATGCAAATTTTTTCAGTGTTCACATCAGGCAGCATTCCCTCAAAACCCTCTGATATCTTTATTGGATGCATTTATTTGGGATAATTTCCCGATGCAAGGCCCTGTTGACCAAACAGCTCATCCCCAGCAGGAAATCAAGAATTTGCCCCGTTACCAGCTCATTCCTCCCTTTCCCCCCAATCCCAGAGAAAAAATGAAATCATCAGGGATTTCAATCTGGAAATGTCTCCTCCAGATAATAATAAGGATTTCTCTGTGAGTGTTTTATCAGCTCTTCCAGCACACTCCATCACCGCAGGAACACGCAGCTCGTGTCTATCTTTATAGATATCACTATCTATCAACTTCTTCTTGAATACATATTCATAAACATTATTGAACATATATGCAGATTTATAGAAGGATCCTTAAATCAATTTCCCTTTCGATGGCAATTTCAATTTGGCAATAAAAAGTCGATGTGATGGATGTGTCTCTCTTTTCCATGCAAAAGCTCAATATAGATCTTTCAGTATCAATAATTCCAGCTATAAAATACGTATCTATAAAACACTCAGTGCTTAAGACTGGATTAAATTAGTGAGATTAATTCTGATACCTATGAAAAGAAGTTAAAAGGAGTTAACTGTAAATTTGGCTCCTTTTTTCCCCTCTCTCCTTGCCCTGGCAAAGAGAGACACATTTCATTTCCCACTGATCCAGCAGCCAGCAGTAATTGGTCTGCAATTTATTGTGAGCAGACTAAGAAAGGCAGGAGAAAGGAACTTCAGAGCAGAACTGCTCCTGGTTTGCCAAGAAACATTCCAGGCAGCCTCACACAGCTGGAATTATTTCCTTTCACCACCTCCAAGCGCTTGGAGGATGTGGGAATGCAGGAATCCCCTCCCAAAGCCCTGCAGTGGGTCCCAGCCAAGGGAAGTCCTACACTCAGAGCTGTGTATGAGTGGAGAGATGATGTCAAACGTGTCCAGAGAAAGGCAGGGAACTGGGAAAGGGTCTGGTGGAGCAACTGGTGGAGCTGGGAGGGCTCAGCCTGAAGAAAAGGAGGCTCAGGTGCCTTCTCACTTTTTACAACTCCCTGACAGGAGGTTGTGGTGAGGTGGGGATTGGTCTCTTCTCCCAGGAAAAAAAGCAACAAGGCAAGAGGAAACCACCTCAAGCTGCACCAGGATATTAGGAAAAATTTCTTCACTGGAAGAGTTATCAATCCCTGTCACCATCCCTGAAGGGACTTACAGGATGTGCAGGTACGTCACTCGGGGACGTGGTTTGGTGATGGTCTTGGCAGTGCTGGGTGAACTCAATGAACTCAGAGGTCTTTTCCAACTCAAATGATTCCAGGATTCTCTGGAATTTGCCTTGCACAGCCTCTCTTTCAGTGCCCCTATCTCTGTGTTTCACAAATAACTCCATCAGGCCAAGCCTGAGACGTGACAGGACACGATGACACCAATGGGAAGAGACCCACCTGAGCTTGGTGAAAATCGGGCAAGAACAAAAACCTGACTTATTCTTCAGCTTTCATCTTCTGCAAGCAGAAGAGGAAAGGGAATTTTAGGGAGTTCTAGCCTCTAGGGACACATATCCTGATGCCATCATCAGCAGAGGACTGGGCAGGGATCTCGCTGGAGAAGTCAAGAGGGTGTCTGTCCTTCCAGGAACTCAAAATCCACCTGCGAAGGGCACTGAGAGACCATGGCTTGGCTCCAAGGGAGGCACAGGAAGAAAACTGGTGGATTTGGGAAACTGGAGTAGGGAGGAGACCAAGAGGGTTGTTTGGGAGGAGGTGGAGAGGTGATGAAAAGAGCACCTGCACCACCACTGTCCACCCCTAGAACTGTTCTTTCTCTGGGCAGAAGAAAGCCACAGTGCCCAGGGCAAGCCTGTTTCATGTTCCTGGAAAGTCAACATCTAAAAAATCTGAATAATTAACACTGTTTCATCAACAAAAATATAGGTTTCTGCTCAGGATAGGTGAGGGTAACTCCACAGGATTATCCCAGCATAGGAGGGCAGAGGGATTTTCACTGCATAAAAAGGGAATTGAATTCAACCTCCAGCTGACAACAGAAGCTGAAAGCAACCGAATCCAATAATTTTCTATCCTGGAAATTTGTCCCATGACCTTCCTGGGTCCTGATCCATATCTGGGTTCAAATTCCCACCTCAGCTTTGCCACCCTGTAAACCTTTTGCCTCTGATAGGACATTACACCGAATCCATGGATGGGATCTATCCGGGATTCAGCAGCTGCTGCCTCGTACTGAGCCCTGGGTTTCCTTTCATGGCTCATTACAATAAGTTAGATTAGAACTCCAGCTAATTGCTGTTGCTGTAGTAATTTGCAGGAGATGTTGTTACTGTTTGTACATCATGGAGTTGGCATAATGACATGTTGTCTTTCCTAATTATATCAGCCAAATAATTCCCACTAAGTACTGGCGTAGTGTTTTAATTAATATTATTACCTCCGGATCTGTCACAAAGCTCAAAACTCTGGAGCTGGAAAACGACTTCTTTTGTTTCCTTTCGTACCTTCAGGAAAGTTGAGTGGAAGCCTGGAGGTCTTGGATCTTTTCTCCAAGCAAGAGAGAGCTGGGTTTGATTGTCACCTTCACCAAGGGCATAACCGTGGGCAGGTGAGGCGGAATTTCACTGCCTCTGTGAAAAGGGGAGAGAATATTTGAATTATTTCTCTTGTCTTCAGCAGATGAGATTTCAAAGAATTCCTGACTTAGAAAACGAAGCTTTAGTGAATAGGAATTAGGCAGCAAATGGGTTTGTGCTTCAGGCCTAGGCTCACCTCCACTTAGGTATTTAAATTAACAGTTAGCAATTAGTGATTGGTTAAATTAGGATTCAGTTACCCAGGCTGCGTTTGTAGGTGAAGAGAAACAGAAAAACATCTCTGGAGGTGACCTTGATCATTAGTTTGCTGTTTTTCCTTATTTAAGTAGACTTTAAAGTTATTCTTTGGCACAGTTAAGTGACTAAAACAAGGTGGGATGGGGTGGAGATCTCAGGAACTTGTGGTCAGTGGTCCAGGACCCGTCCACGTGTGCATTTCTCACTCCAGGTGTGCTCAGGTGAGGTTTGTGTTCCTGTGCTGGGAACTCCACTGATGTCCAGACCAACCTTCTCCACAGAAACTGTGTAATCAAACCATCAGCCGTAGGTGAGCAGCCTGGTCTGGTGGAAGGTATCCCTGCCCATGGCAGGGGACTGGGATGAGATGATTTTGAAGGTCCCTTCCAACCCAAACCATTCTGTGATTCTATGATTTGGTGATTCACAGAATCACAGAATGAGTCAGGTTGGAAGGGACCACCGTGGTTCCTCTGATCCCACCATCCTGCTCCAGCAGGGCCATCCCAGAGCACAGGGCACAGGATTGTGTCTCCAGGCAGTTCTGAAATATCTCCAGTGAGGGAAACTCCACACCCTCTCTGGGCAATCGGTTCAGTGCTCGGTCCCTGGACACTGAAGAAGTTTTGTCTCATGTCTGGGTGGAATTTCCTGGGCATCAGTTCTGGCCCGTTCCTCTTGTGCCATTGCTGGGTCCCACAGAGCAGAGCCTGGGCCCTGCTCTGAGCCCTCTCTGCAGACACTGACATGGATAAGGTCCCCTCTCAGTTGTCTCTTCTGGAGGCTGAACAGGCCCAGCTCCCTCAGCCTTTCCTTATCAGAGATGCTCCATTCCCTTCATCATCCTCATAGCCCTCCTGTGGAGCTACTCCAGGAGCTCCGTGTCCCTCTTGTCCTGAGGAGCTCAGCACTGGACACAGCATTCCAGCTGTGCCTCACTGAATCTGTGCTTATTGCTCTTTGACTCATTGGTTTGAGTCAGAAGTGACAAAACTGGCCTCGAAACTGGAAGGGGACATCCCGAGTGCTGAGGCTGTTGTGACTCCCAGGGTGGGAATGCATTCCCTGAGTGATGGGAACAGCCAGCTACAGGAGCTTGGTTCTTCACAGCTTCACAAGTATCTGCTCCATAAAAAGCTGCCGATGGTTCTGTCACAGTGTGAGCCCTGCAAGATGTGCAGGGGACAGTTTGAGTTCAGGAATTCGCACTTTGGGGATGAAGCACCCCGTGGTCAATTAAGGGGTGTTTTAGAGCCAGCTGGATCTCTCTGACCTTCTCTGGGCGAAAGTCTGTGTTTAAAGGGCTTTGTCACCTCCAAAATGAGGACACGGATGCACTGAGAGAGGGAGGTTTAGCTGAAATAAAGATGAGGCGAGGGAGCTGCTGGGCCAGGCTGTCGTGATCCCACTTGTGACACCAAAATAATGTTATGATAACTGAAATAATGTAACGGGCTGATTATTCAAAGATGCCTCTGAATTAAGGTGCAAACGAGGCCATAAAAGTCGCCAGCACCAATTTTATTTACCAGCAAGTGTGAGGTAAAGGGTGGGAGAGAAAGACAAAGAGAGACAGATTAAATAAAAAGAGTCACCCCCACATGGTCTCCATCCCATAGTGTCCCACCGGCCCTTCTTCTTTGGATCTTCTCAGTGTGGACATCCCCAGATGTTCTTCTGGAGGTACCGCTTTTACACAGTCCTGGGTATCCAGAGGCATCTGTTCCATTCCCACAACTGGAATGGCCTCTGTGTAGGCAGCTGTTTCCTTTTCCCACAGTTTACCACGGTGGGAATTTTTGTCTGGATCAGTTACCCAGATCTGCTTCACCAGCCTTGGAATCTTCCCATCGTTGTCTCTGCACTGTGGGATTTTGTCCGGTGTGCAAATTCCAAACCCTCCCCTCCGTTTAGGTCTGGTATTGACGCCCTCCTCTTTGCCCTCTGGGATTACCTGAAGTTCCTCTTGTGTTGGCTTTTCTTGTGGGAATTTCCTTCTTTGACTGTGCTTTGAGATGAGTTGTCAGAATTCTCTAAGTCCTGGCAAAGGCAACAATGGGAAGGAATTTGGGAGAATGCAGCAGCTTCGTGTCTTTTTTGACCCAGCTACTGCCTTGGGGATCGCCCCTGGGTTCTACCCAGACCACATTAAAACAGATCTTTTGCCAGCCAGGAACTTGTCCTCCCTGAGAATATAAATCATATTCTGTGACTATTTTTTCCCCATCTATCAGAACAGTACGGACAATGGATTTTCTGTTTGCCTAGAATCCTTTTTTCGGTTCGTTTTGAAGCTGCCTGGAAGAAAACCAGGTAGTGGCAGAGTATCACACAACCTTTGGAGGCCAAAGGCTTTGGTTAAATCAAAACATTTCATTTAACCAAAGAAGAAATGGGCTCCTTTGATTTTTACTTTTTAATTTCCCTCTTTATGATTTAACAGAATATACAGTCAGTGGGAGGGAAAAAGGAAGAATAAAAGTAATTTGAAAATGAAGAATGAAAATGTTGTTGCTGGAAAGGTCAGAGAGGCAGTTTCAGCTTGATTGGAACATTTTGCTCAGGGTTTTTTTTCCAGTTTCCCAAGAGATACTTAATCAAAATCCACAAAATGTTCCTTCCTCAGTGAATCAGGAGGGCAGTTCTAACCCATCTATTTAACATGATCCACTTTCACTCCCCGACACCTGTGCCTCAGTCGTGCCACAGAAGGGGACAACGACTCCGATCCGACAGAGGGACAGAGCCCGAGTGCTTTTAGAGAGACCACTGCTAAGCCAGGCTGATAAAACAGCTGATTTAGCCAATTAACACTCATTAGTTTGTCCAGGCGAGGTTTTATCCTGATCCAGAAGACTCCTTACATTTTCCAGATGTGCTCTTCAAAAGGTTGTGTGATAAGGAGCCCAAGAACATCTCCCAGGTCGGTACCAGTCCAGATGGAAGCAACAGTGGGGAACTTTTCACAGAATCGTTAACGTTGGAAAAGACCTCCAAAATCATGAAGTCCAATCCTCGACCAAATCCCACCACGCTCACCATAAAGTGCCACACCTGCTCATTTTTCAATGCTTCCGAAGATTGTGACTTTGTCATTTCCCTGGGCAGCCAATTCCAATGCTCGACCACCCTTTCAGAGAATAATTTTTTCCTAAAATCCAACTTGAACTTCCCCCGGTGCAACTTGAAACCATCTTGCACCATTTCTTTGTGTGCAAGGTCTCTGATTGCAGTGGGTGACTTCCACTGAAATTGGGTTCATGCCCAAAGTGTGATTTGATAAGAGAACTGCAGTGGAATGAAATTCCTGAGACTGGTGTGTGCCCAGTGAGATTTACAGAGCTCTTGGAAGCCCATCCAAGAGAGGAGGGATCAGCACTCGCTGTGGTTTTCTGCTGCAACCAGATGTCCAAAAAAGTTGGAAACAATATGAGTGGAGAAAATTGATTTTTCACTCGATTCCTTACATTTCCATGTGGCTGTTGCACATGAACATGGCCAGAAAATCATGGAATCATGGATTGGTTTGGGTTGGGAAGGACATTGAAGAAGATCTAACTCCATCCACCCTGCCATGGGACACCTTCCACTATCCCAGGTTGTGGAAGCCCTGTCCAACCTGGCCTCGGGCACTTCCAGGGATGGGGCAGCCACAGCTTCTCTGAGCAACCTGTGCCAGGGCCTCACCACCCTCCCAGGGAAGAATTTCTTCCCGTTATCCCATCTACATCTACTTTCTTTCAGTATGAACCCACTTCCCCTTGTCCTGTCACTCCAGCTCCTTGCAAATAGTCTCTCTCCATCTTTCTTGTTGCCTCCTTCCAGTGCTAGAAGGCCACAATTGGATCATCCCAAAGCTTCTCTTTTCCAGGCTGAACATTCCCAACACTCCCAAATTTCCTCACAGGAAAGGTGCTCCATCCCTCCAATCTTGGCTGGTGACACTGTGCCATTGCTGAGCTTCCCAGGACATCAATTCCCTCAGTAACCCGCAAAGAGCTTGATGCCACCAGAAATGATAAAGTGAAAACAGAGTTCAGTTCTTCCTCACTCTTTTTAACACCCCAAAATCTCTGTCGTGTCTTTTCTGCAGGCCTGGGGGGCGGCTTTAACTCGTGCAGAATTCTTACAGCTCATCAAAAACATTCTGGGCCATCACAGGCATTATGCTGCAGTTGAAAAAATACCCATTTATGAGCCTTGCATGTTGTTAACAAAATAACAGCTTTCATATCCCATAATTCAGGGTGTTTACAGAATAAGCTGAATCTCATTAAATTTCGAACCAAGAGCTGGCAAAAACCCAGCTTGGCTGAGGTTCCACTCTGTACAAAAGCTGAGAATGCACCTCAGAGGTGAACAACAGGCCTTGACTTCAGAAAAAGAATGGAAAAATTGAATGGTTGTTGCTTTTAGGGGTCACAGATTTCAGCTGAACTGAACAAAGTTCAGTTTTACCTATTCGTGATGTTTTTTAATGACTGCTGCAACAGACACAGATTCAGGAGATCTGGATCTCATTCCTGAACGTGTTGGAGATATCCTGTACAAAGCACTTCCCATCAGTTTGCCCAACCATTAACTGGAGGTGACAACCCTGATTTTAATAAGGTCTTCAAAAAACTGCTGTCAGGCAGCCTGGCACTGAGATCCTCCCTGCTGGAATAACTGCTCGGAAAAATAACAGCACCGGGCTCATTTGCCTAAAACAGGCTGAAAGCTTTTATCCCAGTGCCTGAGCCAGGAAATCAATCAGGAACTGATTTCCATCAGGCTGCACCGAACAGGGGAATTTATGGATCTGCCACCTGTATGGGAAAGTCCCAGGGATAAAGCTGTTCACAGCTCTTAGAATCATGGAATTATTTATGTTGGAAAAGGCCTTTAGGATCATTAAGTCCCGCTGTGAGCCCAGCATTAGTAAGTCCAGCACTAAACCGTGTCCCCAAGTGCCAAGCTTTTAACATCTCCGAAGGTTGTGACTCCACCACTCCCCTGAGGAGTCTGTGCCAAGGCTTGAAAAACCATTTGAGGTCAAGAAATTTTTCCTAATATTTGACTTAAACTTCCCCTGGTGCAACTTGAGGCCATTTCCTCTTGTCCAAACGCTTGTTACTTGGGAAAAGAGCCTGACCCCACCTGGCTGCACCTTCCTGTCAGGGAATCGTAGAGAGCCAGAAGGTCCCCCCGAGCCTCCTCTTCTCCAGGCTGAGCCCTCCCAGCTCCCTCGTCCTCTCCTGGTGCTCCAGACCCTTCCCCAGCTCTGTTTCCTTTCCAGGGCTCCAGCCCCTCAATGTCTTTCTTTTCATGAGGAACCCAGAACTGATCCCAGGATTTGAGGTGTGGCCTCACCAGTGTCAAGTACGGAGGGACAATCCCTGCCCTGGTCCTGCTGGCCACACTTTGGCTGTCACAGGTCAGGATGACATTGGTGTTTTGGATGTCTCCTTCATGTCCCTGTTATCCAATGGTGTCTCTACCCGAGTCAATGGATTGGAATCGCAGCACAAGAGTCTGAAATTTGCACACCTCAGTCACCCCAGGTTGAAAAGAGATCTGACTCCCTCAACGTGATCAGGATCACTTTGGAAATGGACTTTGGAAAGGGCTGGAGAGACAATGAAGTGGGTGGGATGTATAAGGAAGAAGGAGAAGGAGGAGGGAAAGGAGGAGAAAGAGAAGAAGAAGAAAGAGAAGAAGAAGTAGACAAAGAAGAAGGAGAAGAGTAGGAGAAGAAGGAGGAGGAGGAGGAGAAGAAGAAGAAGAAGAAGAAGAAGAAGTAGACAAAGAAAAAGGAGAAGAGTAGAAGAAGAAGGAGAAGAAGGAGGAGAAGGAGAAGGAGGAGAAGGAGAAGGAGAAGGAGAAGGAGAAGGAGAAGACAAAGAAGAAGGACAAGAGTAGAAGAAGGAGTAGAAGAAGGAGGAGAAGGAGGAGAAAGAGAAGGAATAGCAGTGACAAAACAGGGACATAGAAAAAAAGGACAAATAGCAGTGAAGGAAAGAAAACACCTCGGGATCAAAAGGATTTTCAGAGCAAAATGAAGCAGACCAAGGGAAAGAAAAGGTTTGAGTGGAAGTGAGAGAAAGGTGGAGACCAATGGCTTTCTCCATAGGTGAAAGCAAACCAAAACCAAGCAGAGCAGCCTTGACCAAATGAAGGGAAAAAAAAAGATTGGTGTCAGCCTAAAGGACTTTATTTCATCCCCAAATTATTGCTGTGCTTTAATTAGGGCTTTTTATCTCTGCTCTTTAACCTCCCCACCTTTTTCTTCACAGTAACATTTAAAGAACCAGTATAATCAGAAATGAAAATGCACTGAAAGTTCGAACACATTGAAAGGATCCAGGTGAAATTTTTCAGCATTTCTGAACCCAAAGTTTTCATCTGCAATATATTAGAATACATGGAAACTGAAACACTTTATTCACAGCTCCAACTTTCACCCATCTGCATTTTCTTACGTTGCTTTGTGAAGGAAACCATTGATCCATGAAGGCTTAATTACTCATTACGGCCATCCTGAGCATCCTGTCTTAAACCAAGTTTGTCTAAATTTATTATGAATTTATTTATTATCACATAGAAATGCTGATGTCTCTACAGACACCCTCCATCCAAAGGGTTAGACTGGTCCTGTTTTAAGAGGGAGAAATGGGACGTTTCCAAACTGCTCTGTCAGGGCCGTGTTGTGGGATGCAGGGATTGATGGGGGTCACCTTGGCTGGTGTTAATTGCAGGGCAGGGTGAAATCCAGGCTTGGTAAAATCCCCTGAACAGTGGATAAATGGGATGTAACTGGATTAAATGTCTGTATTGACACAGCCAAGTAAACATGGAATGGGACAAAAAAACCCAAACCAACCAAAGCAGGTGCAGCTTAGGAGTTAAAACCAGTTGTAAACCTTTTGCGAAAGACGGTTGGGATTAATCCACTCTGCTTTATGGGGAAGGGTTGGGATTAATCCACTCTGGTTTATGGGAGCATGGAGTCAGGCTGTGTCATCCCAGTTGGAGTTTGGGCCAGAGAAGACCTCCAGTCCTTCAAATTTTCTTCTGCTGAATGACTCCCAGAGCACAGCTGATCTCTGCTGCAGTCCTAGCCCAGACTGGGCGTTTTGATCACATCCTGATGCTGTGTCCAAAAAAACCACAAGGGGAATGCATCCCCTTCCTAAAATCCACTGCCCTGCTTTCCTTAGGCAGGGAAATATGGATATAACTCTGGATGTCCTGGTGTGGACAACTGCAGGTGAGGCTGGACTGCCCTGTGGAATGATCTGATGCTGCTGATGTTGAAACAGAACCCCTGGAGACGCTTTTAATGTGAGAACAGCAAAATACTTCGGGAAGAAATCTTGGTGGAGAGCCAAGATCCACACTCCAAACTCTGAGTGCTTCTCTTGCAGGAGGAGATGAACAACAAAATGCCTTCCTTGAGGAACAGCCATCTGTTTTCCTGTGGGTTTTTGTTTGACCTTTACTTTTAGTCCTTTGCTTTCCATCCTCACTTGTCCAGGCAAGTGCTGGCTTTGCTGGTCCCTGGGATTTCTGGGGAAGATGAGTTTCATCAGGATCATGTTCTCAATCCCTTCAGGGAGCACTGAGCACAGACCAGCAAAGGGAGGCTGAATTCCCGGTGAGAGTGAAGAAGTGGCTTCAATTATGCCAATTTAGAGCCTTGGAAAAGCTGCTTCAGGATGTGGGGCCCCATCTGGGCTGGGCAAGGTTTGCAGGGTTGGGAGGCTGCGCAATTGATCGTCCTCCATCCCAACCCACATCCAGATTCCACGCACTTCCCAGGCACAATAAAATCAAACCATGAAGGTTCTGCTCTACTCAATCGCTGTATTTTTAATTCTTTTTCAGTGCTTTATAGGCTTCAGATATAATTCTGTGCAAGAACTTGTTCAGGAGACGCCATCAGGAACTGAATTCACATGGAAATGTGACTTGGAAGCTTATAAACACATTAAACAAGCAAATGGAGATGTCCTTATTCAGAGGGAATTCTGACCTGATTTATTTTAATTCTCTTTCAGATTGAACTCAGAAGGCTTGAGTTGAGCTCACTAAACTTGTGAACATGAGGTGATGGTCACAAAAACAATAAAAGTAGTCACAGGTCCAGACCTAAGATCTGAGCTGGGTCCTAATTGAAAGACAGACTGTGCAACCTATGGAAGGTATTCCTAAGATCTGGACTCCAGTGGGTTAATAAATCCATTATTTCCCGCATTTAAGCACCCAAAGTATAAAATCCATGCAGAGACACTGAAATCTGGGTCATTTATTCTGCTGTTTATTCAAATTTTACCTAGAAGTAATAATGATTAATAGATTGTTTGATACATATTTCACCAGTGGTTCCTGAATTAATTCAACTTCTCATAACCGCGGAGAATAATTGAATACCCTTGTTACTCATGTGTTCACAACCCTCCCATTGTTGTAATTGGGTCACTCTGGTGCTCAGATGAAATAAGGTTTTAAAAATAAGCCGCATTCAAATGGGTGAAAGGGAAATCGTGACATCAAACCTCAGCAGAAAGGGCTTGTTAACAATTCAATAAACAGCCTACGTGTCATGCTGTTACTCAGTACTTGGATGAGGATGTAAGAAATTAATTTTTGGGTCAGAATTCTGTTCTTTCAGCACAGGATTCTCTGTCCAGCAGGGAAATTTGGAATTAGGGGAGCAAAAAACCTCGTCCCCTTTCTGCAGTTTATTCCCATGCACCTACAGCTGTTGTATTGGGGGAAGTGGAGGGCAAAGTCGTGCCAATTCCACTTTGTGTCTGTTTTGAGTAACTTTTGTCCTTAAATTTTGTTGTCTGACTCCAGTGCCTTGGACAGCAGCAAGCCCCGTGTTCCATCCATTGGATTAAGAAGCAGTTTGGCTTTTTCTGCTCTTAATTTTGTTGAAAACCAGTCCCCATTTGGTAACCTCACCCTCTTCATGATTTTTGTAACCCTCAGCCTCATCCTCCACTTCCCCAGATTTCTTCTCTCCAGACTGAAGCGTCTCTGCAGCCTTTACATTCTCTCCTCTAAAGGCAGGTTCTCCGTATTCCTGATTATTTTACTTTATCTGGACTTTCTCTTATCCCAAATGGGTCTGTTTTGAGAGGCTATTATGTGGGTTTAAATAAGTCCCTTTTGCCCAGGCCTCTGGCAGCAGCAGTCGCGTTATTGAGGCGGCCAGCACCCCAAGACCCACTCTCATTCACAGGTTCTTTAATAATGGCTGATTAGGTCTATTATAGAATGGATTATTAATTAATAGACACAAAACTAACAGACAGAAGACTTAAACCAGTCTGTTACTGCACAGGGATAAGACAAAATGGAATACCAGTANTCCCTCAATTTCCAGAAAAGTAACCACGAAGTTGTGTCCAGGCTTCGGGGAGAAATCGTCTCGCACGTTCCAAAGGAGTGTGTGAGAGACTTCTGCCTCTGTGATAATTCCTGTGGGCTTTTATAGACACCAGAACCACGGCTTTTGGTCACCGAGCTTTATTCTCTTTTATCTCTTTCCACATCTGCTCCCATACCAAGATGTGACTTGAGGCTGGGGCTCAGACTCTTGGGGGTGCCTGGAGGTGACCCCTCACTGGGCTCTCTGATCCCTTTGCTGGGCTGTTAATCTGGCCTGAGTTATCTCTTCCAAATGCCCTGGCCATGAGAGAGAGAGGAGGACGTCCTGCCACAGGGACAGGGAACAGAACTGCACAGACAACTCAGTACGAGAGGGCATCAAAATTCTGCGTAACAACAAAATCCCTCCCTCTCTCTGGTTTCCAAAAACATCCACGGTGACTCCCAGCTTTTTGCCAGCATTTTTGGCTGCTGTGGCACACAAAGCCAGGGATTTCAGGGTGCTCCCAGTGACAACTCCAGGATGGCTCTCCTGAGTTTTCACGGACACTTTGGAGCAGAGAGGAGCACGGGTGTGGTTTAGATTGCATTTCCATGGACAAATAAATTTATTTTTCCTCATCTAGACCAGGTTATTTAGGGATCCATCAAACCTGGGCTCAACAGCCACTTTGCTGTTCACTTACTTCAAATCCCTGTGAGGTTCCTCTGGAGCTCCATTTGGAATTTCATCCCACTCTGCTGTATCCTGAAAAGTGGCTGTTCAGTCCCACTTTTCCTTTTAAACCCTCTGGAGAAAGACTGGAACCTCTTCTCCAATCCCGTAGCGTATTATATTTTTAAATGGTCCTTTTTGAAGGAATTTTTGAAGGGATTTTGGCTTTTTGAAAGTCCCAACTGGTCTTCCAGCAGGATCTTGCTCTTCCTGAACTGCTGCTCACCTGCCTTTACAGAGCCACGTTGGCTCTTTCCCAACAACCCATATTTGCCATAAACTCCCTCTTTCCTGTAGAATTCTGATTTTCCAGGGAGCCACGCAGTATTTCCAAGACATAAAGAGCATAATCCTTATTATCCCATCTTTTTTTAGATAGGAATTAGATCAGTTGTTTCCACCTCTGGCAACTGTGGCCATTTGTAATGCGAGGTTTTACATTTCAGCCCAAATTTTATATGTGAGTTCCTTCAAGATTCCAGCCTGGGAGATACTTTGGCATTGAACTGATTTGTTTAATTTGGGTATATCAGGAATTAACAGGCAATTATAGAGGAGAAAGCGGGATTGATACAGATATTTTTGCTGTGAAGGCAAGAAGTTATTTAAGGGGAGGTTTAGGCTGGATATTAGGGAAAGGTTTTTCATCCAGCGGGTGGTTGGGCGCTGGAACAGGATCCCAGGAAATGGTCACGGCACCATTCCAGAGCTCCAGGAGAATTTGGACAACGCTCTCAGGCACAGGGTGGGATTGCTGGGATGTCCTGTGCAGGGCCAGGAGTTGGACTCTGATCCTTGTGAGTTCCTTCCAACTCAGAATATTCCATGATTCCACGATTTTTCAGTATCTTCTGTCTGCTCAGCCAGCTCGAACGCAGCAGGACCCTCTGTTCTCAAACTGAATATCAGCGCATCAAACCTTTGGTAGACAATCATAAAACTAATTAAAAATTCATTTAGAGCAAACATGGGTATTTCTATTTTTCATTTCAGCACCCAACTGTTCCAAATAAAAATAAATTCTTACAGGCATGAAAATCTTTACAGAATTAGGCTGAATTTAGCCGGCGTTTTCAGCCAAAATTGCAAACCATTAATGTGGGAATATGTTTTTAAATGTCAGGGTATTTCCCCTTTATATTTTCTAAATGAAAAGTTTCGCTTTGGAAATGCCAAATCCCTTTGTTTTGACATTTTTCTGAGTTAAACCTTTTCACCCTTAATTTCGAAATAGCAGTTTTTAATTTTGAAAAACTGACTTCGGTATGAAACAAATGGTTGATTTTTTTTATAGATGGACTAAATTGAAGAAGCACTTCTGAGTCAAAAGAAAGAGTTTAGCTCAATCTCAGATCCTGTTTCACCTTTTGTTTTTCCCCCTTGGGAGGGAGCAGATGGGGGATTTTTTTTTCCCCACACTGATTTTTGTTTCGGTTCCCAGCTGCATCTGTTCTGTCTGCAATACCCAGGTAGCAGAGCTTGAGAGGAATCCCTCTGGAAAACTCATGTAATGTAATAATCACAGAATCCCAGAATAGTCTGGGTTGGAAGGGACCTAAAAATCATCCAGTTCCACCCCCCTGCTATGGGCAGGGACACTTTCCACTATCCCAGGTTACTCCAAGCCCCATCCAACCTGGCCTTGGACACTTCCAGGGATGGGGCAGCCACAGCTTCTCTGGGCAGCCTGGGCCAGAGGTGATCTGATGCTGCCTAATGTAACCCTTGCTCCTCTCCAAGAGGAGAATTATACCCAAAAGCCTGATTAGTGGCTCATTATGGCTCCAGGCTTCTATACAACAATTAGCAGGGCTGGAGGAGATGCCAGAATCTTCCCTCCTCACCTACACCCGTTTCTGGTCCTCCGTCAGCGCAGAGGAAATGCTGGGAGCTGAAGCAGTTCCCATTGTGAAGCCGGATCACCCTCTTAATTTCCTCTTTCTGACTCATTCATCTGACGATTGTTAATTACCAGGTTAATTACCTGCTGAGGTGCACAGGTAGCAACAACAGCTCCTGTTACATCATTCCTCAAAACCGTTTCCTGCTCCTCTGCTGCCGTCAGCTCCTGGCAGAGTGGGGCACCCACTAATTGGCAGCGTCTCTCTAATTGTGTTTGAACAATCGCACGCCTTTCACTCCCACTTCGCTTCCAAAGGCATCCTGCATCTGCTCCAGCTCCATTTCTGGGGGGATGGACCCCGATTCCAAACCTTCTCCATGGTAGTGAGTCAGAGAACAGGAAGGGCTGGGAGAAGAAAAGGCTGATGTGCTTCTCTTTGCCTTCGGTGAAGGGATGAAACAGCAAAGGAATTGCTGAAAGATGTAATTACAGGAATGTGTTCAGCAGGGAGAGGTGGTTTTGTTTGGATGTTTTGCTGGGAAGCAAAGCCTTTGGAAGTGCAAACCTCTGGTAATCCCTGATGGAATAAACTTCCTGCAGTGTCTTCAAAAGGGAAGCAAGAAAACAGCTGGAAAGGCAGGCAAACAAGCCTAGGGCTGGGCTTCTGTCACCTGATTTCGGATCTCAGCTCCCCACACTGATCTCCTTTATTTTAATAATTAAAGAGAGCTGGTTTGTTCCGCCTGGAGAGGAAAAGGCTCCAGGGAGAACTTAAGAGCCCCTTCCAGTGTCTGAAGGGGCTCCAAGAGAGCTGGAGAGGGACTTTGGACAAAGATCTGGAGTGCCAGAACACAGGGAATGGTTTCCCACTGATGGGGGCAGGGTTATAGGGGATAAATCCTTCCCTGTAACAGGAACTGGACACTGGCACAGGTTTCCCAGAGAAGCTGTGGCTGCCCCATCCCTGGAAGTGTCCAAGGCCAGGTTGGACGGGGCTTGGAGCAACCTGGGATAGTGGAAGGTGTCTCTGCCCATGGCAGGGGGTGGAACTGGATGATCTTTAAGGCTCCTTTCAATACAAATCATGCTGGATTTGGAAAATCCAGAGAGCCTCATCTGAGTGT
>VZTA01021000.1:0-23015 GCA_013398855.1 Mohoua ochrocephala
TTTAGTTTGCTCATAATTCTACAAATACTATATAATTATCTTGTTTTGGCAGGAACACTTCTCAGTTTTCATATTAATTAATACAAATTTTTTTGTAAGTGTAACCATAAATAAATGTTACTGTTTTCCTGATGAATAGATGCATACTGGATAACACAATCTCTTGAGGCATGAGAACTTGTACATATGCAGGATTCTGTCACATAATACCTAGCATTAATTCAAGTTTTATTGACCTCAGGACAACCTTGACCACATTGGGCTACATAGAAAAAAGGATTTAGGATTGGAGAACTGCTTGTTACACATATGTCTTGTCAGCCCCTAGGTGCCTGAGGCAATCCATGACCTTGACCTCAGTGCCTGATTTCCCTAGGCAATGCATGAGGGAGGATTAGGCACTTAAAAATACATTGTACAGAATCCAGCATACTGACTGGGGGACTAGATAATAGATGCTGAGGACAGGATTCAGTCGTATTCCCTATCCCTTTGGACACAGGCTGAATTTTAGTGGACTTATTCTTGGATACAGGAAGACACTGGTTTTTGTTCATAATTCCCAGCCTTGACTTCTCAGAGGTTACTTTATGATCTGCAGAATAATCAAATATTTATTGGACCAACAGGAAAGTTAGGCAAGGCAGAGAACTGGCATGTCGAGGGTGTGCCTGCAAGTGGTATCATCTCTCCAAATACTCCTCTGGCTGCATTCACTGGGGCAGAAACTGATGTCCAGTATTACTTCTTAGAACTGACCAAAATAATCTCTAGGTATGCTAGAGATTTTGCTGCTTCTTTTGTACCTATCCAATAAATTTCCTGCTATCTTAAGCTACATGAAACAATTTCAAAAGGAAGAATTCGGGAGCCTGTTGAGAAATAACATATGATTGTTAGGTAGAAAACTAACAAGGGAAGATTATGCTTCAGATTCTGTCTTGAAAGATTTTTACACTGAGTCCTCCACTTATGGGAAGAACAGTGTAACCCTCTGATGAAGCATAGGAGGATCACAAAATTCATATTTTGTCTGTCCATCTTTGTGAAGAGCATAGTAAAGTAGTGTGTGCTCCAAGTGCTTACTGGACTGGGTGCCATAGGCAAAGCAAGGAGAGTGGTACCAGTTGATATGGGAGCTGCTTGCCCAGCTGCTAGGCATTGGGAAGGCTTACTCGTTTATGATGTAGATTTATGATGGAGATGATTTGGACTTTGAGAACTTTGCAATCAAGAAATTCAGCTCTAGGAGATTTTAAGTAATTTCCTGCTTTAACCCAAATTAGGCAGGGTCTTAGGATCTGTACTTTGGACTTGCCATTTATGTTATTCTGTAAGATATAAGACTAACTTCTGCGACCTCCAGGTGCCTGTATCTACATAGACATCCTAGGCACATCCCAACTCTGCATGATGTTGGCTGTCTCTTCCACATGGAAGTTCTCACCATCAGAAAAGCTACAATGCTTTGGACTGCAGCATAGCTGCCAACATCAGCTACTACAAGAATAATAAATAGGTTGTACATCTATCATTGGCTAAATGTATCACTGCTGTCAGCTAATTTGAGAATAACCTTACTCGAGATTAAAATGTGAAAATAATGTAAGACAATGCTATAATTTGATTAATTATGCAGTATGAAAAATGAGTGCTTGGAATATATTCAGCAAATTTGAGTATTCAGGAAATAATTACTGTGGTGAAAATCTACTAAGCTCAGCAGTGCTTTGGTAAGGCCTTGAACCTGCAGTCCTCATTGAATAGTCTGAAACTCCATTTGTATCATGTTTTATAAAGTAGGAAGATGTTTATTGTTTTAAATGCCAAAGCAGATATTAGGAAAGCTATGAAAGAAGATTTGTATTAATCTATGCTGAGAAATATTCTGTTTTGTTTCAGTAGCAAAAAAGGCCTTATTTTTTTAAATATGAGGAATATGCCAGTTTAGCTTAATTATAAAACATCATCTGTCTTTTTGGAAGAACACTTCCATTAGTTTTCAATATATAAAGCAGTATACAATTATTTTGCTAGATTTTCAGACTAAAAGAGCAGCAGCTCTAGTAACTGAAGTTCTGCTTATTTTGTAGGATACTGCCTTTAAAATGTATTTGTGAACATATAAGGTGTGGCGTGAGTTAAAAACAAATTCAAATACACTATAAATATGAATGTAAGTGCAAATACAAAAATAGTACTAGATAATTCTAATATAATAGATTTTCTTAAACAGTTTTTTGTTTAAACTAGGTGAACTCAGAACCTGAAGCAGCAATTTTAAAGCGATCAAGAAGTAAAATTTATTCAATGTAGCTGCTGTCCCATTAAAAAAAAAGGCGAAAAGTGAGCACTTTGTGTCTGAATATTGAGGGTTTGATTCCCTGCTGATAACCTTGCTCAATGCTGATACAGCTTTAAAGTCACAGGAACTACCATCCAATAAAATTTGTGTATTATAGTAATAATCCTAATATCTTATTTTATAGTTTTTATTAAATGATTATGCTTACCACTCATTTTTCTCAGATCAAGACAACTTAAGACTGGACTTTTTCTGGTGGGGATGACTGGCTGGTTTATAGAATTGTTCTTTTTTTTTAACTTCTTTCCAAAGTTATGGAAAGATTATGTATTAATTAAAAAAATAGATTTTTCTTAGAATGATACAAGTTATAAAATTCTTTAGATTGAGGAAAACAGATATTTTCCCTGTGCTTACTAGCCTTGTTTTGTTGTCTTTCAGGAATTTAAGGCAAAATCAAGAGAATGGGAGAAGAATGGGACAACCTGTGAAAATAACCCTGTTTATGTAGATGTGCAACCAAAATTATTGCCCGAGAAATGTAATTTATTTCAGGTAAAATTCCTACCTTCCTGCTCTAGGAAGAAAATGAACTCTTTGCTCAGCTGGAGCTTCCTCTAACTTAATTTTAAAAAACTAAGCTCACAGTGAATCTTATAATGCATGTCTATATTGGTAGTGAATATATGGTAATGCAGAACCATACTGGAAGATCTAATGATACATACAGTTATTTTAATTTTTCTCATGAAAATGAGAAAATGGATAAGTATCATAATGAAAATTATAACATTTCTGTTTTAAAAACCCCAAACAATTACAAAAAACAGTGAATGTTCTTTTTTACTTTTTAAGCATGTTATGGAGATACTTTTTTCTTCCATGCCATTTACTAATATGCAATTAATTGTGACAAGTTATTAAAAAGCATCTTACCAAGTAAGTGGTACATGCCAATAAGGTGTTGACTCAAATATAAAGTTCCTTCAAATCTGATAGCCTTCATTTTCTTGAAGATCATAAATATACACTAGTATCATTTATGCAGAAGAATGAATTTTCATATGCTACTCCAGAATCACTCTTGGAGTTGTTTGTTGGATCACTTAGCCCTTTTTTACCATATTTTTCATCTTTCTAGTTACCATGCAGTTCCTTGGTTGACTTTCTGATTATTTTTTACTTGCCAATTTGCTTACTGCTTTTTTTATATATAGACTATTGATATTGCATATTTTTATTTTTTAAATTAAATCCAGAAAAAAATGTTATTTAATGATGTCTTGATGACCTATACTTCTCTTAAAAGAAAAACCCAGAAAATAATTTACAAATTGACTGGGCCACAAGACAGCTTGAAAATTAAGTAAGGGGAAGCCGATTGTGTTGCTCACTGGTAATTCCCTTTTCCACTGTTACTAAGCTCATTGGATCTTAATCTAGTGAAACACTTCCTTAACAGTTCCTGTGAGACTCTTTGCACATATCCAGAGTTTTCAAAGATGACAGTTAAGTTTTGGGTTTAGCTGCTGAGAGCATTATATTCCAGCAATTGAACTTCCATACAAATGTGTTAAAAAAGCAAGTCTTTGGACAAAACTACTGGACCGATGCATGTTGATTGTACAGTTAGACAAGTCAAAACAGGGTACTCAGGCTGATCATCCACATTTTTCTGTTGAAGCTTTCATTGCCATCAGTGAACACGCTTTGAGGACAATTTCCTTCACAACTGCAACGTAACACCAACTATTTTTTTAAATACAAGTCTGATGGACTGTTACCCTTAGCTGTTTCAAAAGCATTAATTGTTCCTGTATCTTTGCCTCAAATTCCTCTTTTGTTAGGTCTTTGATTTCCAGTTGGAGTCTTGCACTGTATTTCTCACAGGATGCATTGACACTTTGGTATATCAGAGTCCATAACTTGGATGTCAAAGGGACCTTAATTTTTTATCTATAGAAATGAAACTTAACCTGCAAATTTCTTTGGCTTTTTATTTGATATGCAGCCAGTGGCCCATTCTGCCTAGATTCTCAGCCAACATAAATTACAGGGACATAGTCAATAACATCAAAAGCTATCTAAAGCATGACTTTTTGCAGTCCTTGCCAGTGAAATAAGGTATTTGTAACCCTATTTATTTTTACTATGTATTTGCTTGCCCAACTTGATCTCTGCACATGATATATAGTTTCCAGGTCATATTTTGTTGTCATTTTTCACCTAATTCTCAGTCTTCTGAAAGATTAGTGCTGCTTGTTAATCTCCCAGTAGAGGGATTCGTGCGGATAGTTTTTTAAACGGCAAAAACAGTTGCCATAGTAATTATGCTTCTTCACAATGCCTCTGGATTCAGAAACACTGGCAAAACCAATTTTCTGAAGTTTCGTTTTTTAGGATTTTAATTAGTACAAGAAGCTGCATGGAGTGTAGGACTCTGCCGAATGCACCAATGATTCTTCCCCGAGTTTAAGGATAACGATCTCACAGAAGTGCAGTTCCTGTAGTAACTGAGCTGTTTGTACATGACCTATGTAATGGTAGCCCTCTAGTCAAAGGTTAATATCTATCCTGAGGCACACACACACACAACTCCTGCTGAGTTCAATGAATCAAAGAGGAACATTTCTCTCAAATTTTCTCACAGGTAACCGCTTTGAGTAGGTCATCATAATCACCTTTTTCACATTTGAGGCTCATTAACATTAAGTACTAGGAAAATACACAGCAAAGGAGAAAAAAATCCTTGAAAAACTTCTGTGCCCTTGAAGGTTCCTGAAACATTTTTTTTTTTTTACTGAGGGCAAGTAATTCAAACTGTCTGAATTGTGCCATTTTTTCTAAGAACATCCAGGTGAAGACAGGAATAGCCTTATGATTTCAGTAGTAATGGTTTGGTCCTATCAATTTACATATAATTATGGAGTTTAATTTAAAATATTTTCTTGTTTTATAGATGCAGACACAGAATTATCAATTCCAAATACACAAGAAGAAACAAAACCAAGATGAGCTAATTACCTATGCCCAGCCCAGAAGTGAAAATGATGATTTGATTATTGAAAAGCTAAAGGCAATCGAGCATGAAATAGCAAGAAACAAGAATAAACTGGAAGAGGAAAATATGAAACTCCGTGAGGATCTAAAAATGTACCAAAATCAGTGCCAGGTAGTAATAGTTTTTTATGATGACTGTGGTATTAATGTTGGAAAATCAAGATGAGATGCCTACATAAATGTACATTAGGTGTATTCTTTGCAGGAACACAGAATAATCTGGGAACAGTATGGGTTATTTTTTTAGTAAAACAGAAATAAGTTTGATTTGTAGTAGTATATTTTTCTCTTGTCTATGTATCTAGGGGTTTATAACTCTCCTATATCCATAACATCTACGGGAACTTCCCCTAGTTTGGTTCCTTGTGTATAAATGACTTCTGTGAAATCTCTTTATCGGATTTACACCTTATTGTTCATTGCGCCATATAGCTAGTAAATAAGTATATACAAACATGTGTGGTATACTTTGTTAGTTTTGAAAGGAGATTTCGCAGTCAATTTTTAAGAATTTTTAAGCTTCTGGCCATGTAAAGAACCATCAAGTTTTATCTTATCCCTAGTTCACTGTTTTTCGTCATAGCACTGGTCTATGCAGACAGCCATTTGCTCCCCTTCTTTTGGTCCTGATATATGAGTTCTGACAAGACTGAGATAGTACAAGATCTTCATAGCCTTTTTTATTAGCTGTGTTTGAAATATATCAGGAATGAGATTCTTGTTGCTATTTTTTTCTGGCAACATATACCGGTTATGCTTTTGTTTATTTATTTCAGCACTTCTAGGTTCAGTAATATAATGAATTGCCTATAGTAACTTCAAGTCTTTTTGGAGAAAGATTTGTTTCTGTTTATAGACAGTTTTTCAGAGTGCTAGCAGCATATGCAATACGGTTTATAGGAATTAGCATATATGTGGCAGAGGTTAATTTCAGATCGTGTTGTCAGGTGTTGTCAGAACAGCCAAGTTTATCCATGCCATTTGTACATTAGTTCTCTGAGTCTTTTCCCTGTACACAAGCTATCAGTGTGCAAGCAAAACCTCTCTTTTGGGGCCTGTTAAAAAGGCTGCCATCAAAAGCAGTAGGACTAGAATATGCAGTGGAACAAATCATGGCAGTTGGAGCAAGTGGATAGATGCTGTGTGACGGAGAGTGTGGATGTCATTGTGCTGTAGCCTTTAAAAAAATCCTCAAGCAGGAGGAATTTTGGAATCACGTACTCAAGAGAATCCAGGAGCTGTAGGAAGCTAAAAGACAATTTAAGTAGAAGTGGAGCTAGATGTACATAACAGTGTCATCTAAAGGGCAGAAAGTTGCAGGATAACTGTGTTGGTGGTGTGGAATGCTGCTATGTTAGTTAGAAAAGCTGCATTTGGAAATAGCTGCATGAGGGAAACACAGATGTAATGTCAACGTATGGTGAAAAGGGGTAGCTCAGGGAAGATATTTTTTTAGGAATGTCTGTATGAGAAAGAAGAAAATACAAGGCCTGTTGTCAGCCAGAAAAAGCAGGAAGGTTTGCGTGAAGGAGAGTTGGGTGGAGGATGGGAATAGTTGGACACGATATGGGTAAAGGAGGAAGGAGTAGATGGGAATCTTGGTGTGGAGAACTCTGATGGCAATGAAATCAAGACTTGTTGGGCCTCATATATTCCTCTATGGCTATGACCATTTCATGTGTGCTTCTAGGTATTTCTCTTATACTATTAATTAGCAAGTAATAAAGTGAAATGTATGGAAGAGTAGTTTTTTGGCTGTACAGAAAATACAAAGTTTAAAAGATCTAAATGGAGTCTATTTCTCTACCTTATGAATTATCTGACAAACTTATCTGCAGCCATAGCATGAGAGGCAACCTGAAAACATCACACAGGGGGCTTGGTTCTTGAAAAGTCAGCATTAGGTCAGCTGCTGAACACTAATTTACATAAAAATGCACCATCTAATTGTATTTAAAAGGTGGAACAGTGTATAGGGTTTGTTTTGGGAAGGTTTTGGTGATGGGGGACTCCAGGGTTGGCTTCTGTGAGAAGCTGCTGGAAGCTTCCCCCATGTCTGAATAGAGCCAATGACAGCCAGTTCCAAGATGGGCCCACTGCTGGGCAAGGTTGAGCCCACAGCAGTGACAGGGGTACCTTGGGGTTAATGTATTTGAGACAAGGGGAAAAAAAGCCCTGCACAGTCAGGAGAGAAGAGTGAGAATATGTGACAGGAACAGCCCTGCAGACCCCAAGGTCAGTGCAGAAGGAGGGGCAGGAGGTGCTCCAGGCACCGGAGCAGAGATTGCCCTGCAGCCCCTGGTGCAGCTGTGCCCCTGCAGCCCATGGAGGTCCATGGTGGAGCAGAGATCCACCTGCAGCCCGTGGCAGACCTCATGACAGAGCAGGGGGATGCCCGAAGAAGGCTGTGACCCTGTGGGAAGCCTGTGCTGGAGCAAGCTTGTGGCAGGACTTGTGGCCCTGTGGAGAGAGGAGCTCACACTGGGGCAGGTTTGCTGGTAGAACTTGTGACCCCACTGGGGACCCACGCTGGAGCAGCCTGTTCCTGAAGGACTGCACCCCATAGAATGAACCCACGCTGCAGGAGTTAATGAAGAACTTCAGACTATGGGAGGACTCACCATGAGTAAGTTCATGGAGGACCATCTCCCATGGGAGGGACCCACAGTGGAGCTGGGGAAGAATGTGAGGAGCCTCCCCTGAGAAGGAAGGAGCAGCAGAGACAAGGTGTGATGAACTGACCACAGCCCCCATTCTTCATACCACTGCACCCCTGGAGGGGAGGAGGTAGAGAACTGAGGAGTGAAGTTGAGCCTGGGAAGAAAGGAGGCGTGGGGAGAAGGTGTTCTAAGATTTAGTTTTTGTTTCTCATTATCCTGCTCTGATTTGATTAGCAATAAATTAATTTCTCCAAGCTGAGTGTGTTCTGCCCTTGGCAGTAACTGGTGAGTGATCTCTCCCTGTTCTTATCTCTACCCGAGAGCATTTCTCTTGTTTTTCTGCCCTGTCCAGCTGGGAGGGACAGTGACGGGGTGGCTGTGGTGGGCACCTGGCATCCAGTCAGGGTCAACCCACCACAAACAGCCTAGAGCAGAATTAGAACAAGAGCTGATCAGGAAATTTTTGGGACTTTCTTCTGATATCAGACATGGCAAGCTAGTAGAAGCAAAACTTTTCACAGAAGGAAGGAAAAGATTTAATGATTTTTTCAATTTGAAACAAACTCTTTATATGAGATACTTTCTAAACAAATCCTAAAGTTTTCTGCTTCAAAATTAATTTTAACCAGATGCAATAGATATTTTCTAAAATAATAAGTGATGCATATCTAATTTTTTTTAACCGATAGGTGAAATTGTGAAACTCTTGACCTGAAGTTCTGCTTCAATTATTATTGCAGCTGCTGCTGTGTCTGCTGTTGTTCCTGCTACTATTGTAATTCACAAGAAAATACAATTTATGTAAATATGTGTGATGACTGCAGTCTATCACAGAAAATATGACTTCTGCCACACAATTGTGCAGAATTCATTTCCCTTATCCACCCCAGAATGAAATCAGAGGGGTAACCATCTCCCAAATTCATCTGTTATAAAATAATTGTGGCTATTTCTTGAATGTTGGAGTCATGAAGATGAGAATAAGCAAGTCTTATCAACAACTTTAACAGTTCATTCAGCTTTATTTCACTTGAATATACCCAGAGTTGCATTTTGGTGTTCAAAAAAGCTCTCTTGGCCTCGGTGTAACAAAGGATAAGATGAATGAGTCCATATATGCAGCCCCTAAAAAAAAAACCCCAAAAATGCAAAGCGCTTCGTATCTGTCTTCAGCAACCCTTTCAGCCAGAGGAAAACCACAGGCTTCTTGGAAGGAAGGTCATTCTCATAGGAGGCTCTAAAGGAAAAGAACCTTTGAAGTTCTTCCTTGCAGTGTCATTTCTTGAATCCAGTTCTCTTTTGAAATTTTAAAGGCTTTATTTTTGCACTTAAAGATGGAAGCTGTATTCAAATAAAATGAAGAAATTATGGAAAGTGCTGATGTTTTTATTGTAATAGTTTTAAAGGTAAAGGATCAATATCCTTGGAAAAATCTTTTTTTTTAATCTGAAACATGCTTTTGGATCTTAGGTGAGAAGCAATAAATATTCTCTGGATATTACTATTGCAAGAACTGATTATTATTGTTACTTTTGTTATTTGTGGGTTATACTTCCAATTTCTTATATTTAGTATGTTTTCAGTATATTTTTGTGAAATTCTGATTTTTTTGGAATTCATGTTTTATCATGCCAAATGTAATGTGTGTCTTCAGGTTGTCTAAGATGCTATCAATGAGAAATTAAAGATAAAACAGAAATAAGGTTTGTCAAATCCCTAAGAAAAATCTTTTTTTGATTGTTTGAAAATTTTGTGATGTTCATTTAAATAAGCAATTAACTCCATGCAGATGGAACAAGTTTTGAAGAAGATTTATACAGCCTTGTAGTTTCTAAAGTTTATAAATTTGAAAATGCTGTTAGGAAAATGGAAAATGGAAGCCACTTATGGCACCAGTTCTGGCATGTGAAACATGTTCCAGGATGCAGAACCTGCTAAAACCAGCAAACTATATATTTTAGATGCATTTAGTACAATAAAGAACTTCTGAATTATGTTTCCTGTGATAATTTCAGAGGCAGATGCACTGGAACATTGCAAGGGCTAAAGAATATTCAGAACTTGATTTTTAGATGAGAGGAACTGACAAGGAAGCAATATCTTTTTCAAAAATGAAAATCATGTATGTACAGGTATCAAATATGGTGCGTTAAAACCCAGCATTTTAAGCTGTCTAATTTTATTTAACTGTTTGTGCATTTGCTTGTTTCTTTAGAATATGGAGGCAGATGTCTCAGAAATGAGAAATGAGCTGCAGTCAAGGGATGGTCTCTGGAGAAGGATACAACTGGAATGCCAACAGTTGCATACAGAATTACTGAAAATCAAAGAGTATAAAGATAAGCAGGAAATTCAAATAAAGTGTGTATGATAGAGACATATTTAAATTAACAAGTACTTCTGAGCTAATAACTTTTTTCTTACATTTGTTTTAAATTAACTCCGTTTGAAAAGCTACTCTGGATTCAAATGTCAGCTTCTAAATTTTAGACTAGATGTTTTCATTGCCAATTATATCGGACAATTTCAGGCAATAGATGCAGGCTGTGTTGAAAGGCTTTCATGTTGCCTAGATTTTTACAAATCAACACATTTCAGATATTTCTACCTATATCTTCACAGTGTTTCATTTTCTCAGCATTAAAACACTTCGGAAATAATGCAGGTAGGATTCTCCCTAACCTCCTTTGAATAAAATCATCATGGTTTTATGGCTTATCTAATTTGCTGTAGCCATTTCAAATTATATGAAATACCAGTCTATAAGAGCTTTCACGATTCTTTCTGCACATAGTTGCATTGTCCTTAATTTCTAGACATCTCCCAAAATCCAGCCTGGTTTAGGCCAAATGTTGGTTGTGTTTGGGGGTATTTTTTCATCAGCAAGCGGGCATTCTACAATTTTACACTGTGGAGAGTATACTGCAAGGTAAAGAGTATCGAATGTTCTGGTTGTTTCATGTTTTGTTTATTTCTTGCTTAAAGGCATCAATCATCTTGTGTTCAGCTTACTGAGCAACTAGAAAATAAAAACACTGAGTTATTGCTATTTGCAGAAAGTCAAGAACACCAAGAAGAAGAGCTGAACAAGGTATTTCTTAAAATTTCCAGATCTTAACTGCAGTATAGGATTTCTAGGAGAGAGTACTGACCGAGGGTGTGTGCATATACAGCAGAGAGCAGGAGGATGCATTGTAAGTTCAGGAGAGCATGAAGTTTTTTATATGAAAAAAAATATTTCATATATGGTTGCAATTAGTTGTGTAGCTGTAAAATTGACATTCTGATTGTGTGCACTAACCACCTACTTCATTGAAATAATGGAAGAGTCCACGCCTACGCATTACTGTGATTCAGATAATACCGTGCAACTAAGAAAGCCTCCAAAGCTATGAGTAATTAATAGCCTGTACAGCTAAGCTGTAATTTGTAGGTGGTCTCAGAGGTAGGCTATGCAAACAGATCAACTGATACAAGTCACCGTGGCAGGTACTCACACAAGGGCTAAGCTTAATCAGGTACCTGCTGCACAGTCTAGGGCAGAGCTCTCTCCTTTGAGCTGTGCATCACTTTGCATTGCGTGTTTCCAAAGAGCTGTGAGCAAGCAGCAGTGGCGTGGCACGGTGGAACGGTGCATGGCTTGGCAGGCTGAAATACTTTGGGAGTAGAGGATGCTCAGAACTCCTCTTGCAGGCACGTTGTGATTTTGCCGAGTAGCAACGTAAGCAGAAATCACAGAATTGTTGGGGTCGGAAGGGTCCAAACCCCCTGCCAAGGCAGGCTCACCTGGAGCAGGCTACAGGAATGCTTGCAAGTGGGTTTGGAATGTCTCTCTTTGGATGCATCTGGCTTAGGTCCATCAATTTTGGCATGACAGTCACAATCTAGCTCTTAGGTTTTTTGCATCTACATCTATTTTTTTACAATTCTAATATTTCTGTTTGCATAAATAAGAATGAAATGCAATCTGTTATTCATTGTCTATAGTACTGCAAAAAGTTATTAAAATGGGTTCAAAGGTTGTTATGCTGGTTTTTGTACTTTTGTTTCTTACACAATAAAAAAATCTGTCAGTACTAAATTGTTGGTTATAGTAGAAAGATTATGAAAACAATTTTTGAGTTGATACTTTGGAGAACTCTGCACAGGAGGTATTGAAGAAAGTTTGACCTTACATTGTCTATGTAATGGTAGGAAAAATTCTCATAAAGTGATTTTCCATATATACCCTTTATTTCTAACATAGTTTCATTTTAAAGAGCCTCTAGATTGATTTGTTTATATTGCTCCTAAGTTAATTTAGGCTTCATCAAACTTTTTTTAAACCAAACTTAACTTAGGTGCAGTATAAATAAATCGTGCTTAAATTCATTGAATGGATATTTCCTTGGATATTCTTTACCATGAATTCCAATTCTATACATGATTTTTATTACTTTCTTTTAAAAGGGTAACTGAAGTGTATTGTACTTTGTTCATTTCTAATATTAAATAGGCAAATGAAAGTACAAGAGAAGTGTTGGAAAAAGATTTAAAAATAAACAAAGCTCAGTGCACTAACTTCCAAAGACATTTTATTTTACAATCGCAGAATCTCTGATTCAGTCAGAAGAGTTGGTGTCTTGGAAGCAACCGCAGAAAAAGTCTCTGAGAAGTAGCAAGTGATGCAATCATATTTACTGCACAGCATTTTTTCTTTTTGAAATGTATTTGCTACAGATAAGAAACCATGTTTATCGAGAGGAGCAGTCCCACTGCTCTGAGCAGGAAAGAATGAAGACAGAAATCTCTGACCTGACAGAGGAGCTTCATCAGAAGGAGATCACTATAGCAACTATCATGGAGAAAGCTAGTCTTCTGGAAAGACAGTTAAAAATGGAGTTAGAGGCAAAACACAAATTGTTAACAGAACAACAGGTATGCAAGTAGGCAAAAGCAGCCCACATCATTTTACTCCACACTGTTGATAATGACATTCATTATCTGTGGAAAAAAAGACATTTCTTGCTGTAGTTTTTATCAGCGGTGCTGTAATATCTGTGAAGTATTACAAAAGCAGCCAAATTGATAACGGAACAAGAAATCACCAGTAAATGTCAACTGTACATCTAAATTGAAATTCATTCTGACCGTCACATCTCATTGCCATTTTAACGTGCAAAAGATCTTGAAAACTTCCAGGTTTTGGTTATTATAGATGCTTTAAGTTTCTAATTTTTCAATGTTTTCTAAAGCTTTTTGAAGAATGTTACAAATCTGCATAGAAAATTCTAGTAATTTTATAGCTGGAAACTGTAAGATACCAGTGGGAATTTTTATGGCAAATTTTTGTTATAAAAACAAATATATCATCTTCTTTACTTAGTTTGTAAACCAAAGGAACCATTCTATTTAGAGGTTTCCGGGTATCTCTGCTTTTTCTGAGAGGGTCACTACATGTGGAAAACTGTGATTGAAGTAATACTTTACTTTTGACAATAGTAAAGTTAATCTCTGGGGAAAATGAGAGCTATCTCCTGCTGTGTGGCACTCTTTACCAGATATTTCTATATCGCTAAAAGAGTAGATATCATTTCTAAATGTCATGAATAGGATTTCATCCAGTTTCAGCAGACCATAAAATCTGTCCCTCTTTGTATATGGTAACTGCATGTGAACTTCTTGTTTTCCTAAGTCATTTCTTCTTTCAAAAAGGTAAATAATTCAGAGTCATTGCATTTGTCTGTCTTTTATAGATGATTTAATACTTCTTCCTGCTTTGGTATTGCTATATTTAAAAATATTATAATAAGTTTTGTAATTCTTAACATACATTTTGTAAAATTAAACTTCAAAATATCTATACTCATTGTTATTCCAATTAAGAGTAA
The DNA here is from genome assembly GCA_013398855.1 of Mohoua ochrocephala. NCBI lineage: Eukaryota > Metazoa > Chordata > Aves > Passeriformes > Acanthizidae > Mohoua > Mohoua ochrocephala. The sequence continues at coordinate 13,896 of VZTA01021000.1, forward strand.
TATTCTTGTATTTAACTAAGAACTTAATCTTTTCCTAGTTGTTGGAATTCCGTTACCAAGTTATCAAATCTGAAAACACACATCTAAAAGAAATGGTGGAAAACCAGGAGTGTGAAAGTTGCATGGTAATTTTTTTTAACCTATGAAGTATGCAGAATAGTTACTTAAATTTATTGTAAATGTAGATTAAGATCATGGCAGATTTAGAGATTTCTGGCTTGCATAAATTAAATAAACAGAAATAAGGTGTGCAACATAATCAAAACCAAGTGGTATTCACACACAGCCTGAAGATGAGTATAGCTAAGAGTAATTTTTACCTAAATTGTATTAAACTACACGTAAGCTAAATTTTTCAGTAACTGTCTAGACACCAAACAATTTCTGGGAGCTTATTTTTTTGTAAGTCATGTCACTTATTTAAGTTTAAACAGTTATCATTCTCACTGACAAAAATATATCCCTTTTTTAATATGTTAGCCCTTTGTTCACATGGTATTTAAATAGCAGTGTAAAAAACTGACACATTTTGCTCCCACCCAGCTTATTTTCAGAGTTTAGTATTTATATCTCTCCAAACAGGGGAGCTTTAAAATTTAATTGATAAAAAGTGTGCCATAAGATTATGTAGAACTGTGGTTTATGAAAATATAATAAGTAGTATATATGCTGTTTTCCACAAAAAGCTTCAAAACATCCCCTGCTTACAGAACACCTGCAGTTACTGTATCTATCACTAAAAAATACCCCAGTGGACTGTTGTTTGGAAATACTGATGTAAATGCATTTTTGGGGGATTTGTAGCCTGTTAATTGTCATGAAAGAATGTCACATTTATCCACACCCTTCAAACAGCATAGATGTCCATCAGTGATGTCCTACCTACACAAACAAACACACTATTATGGATATCTATATGTGTGTATATGATGTATTATTGTGGAAGCATAGATGGATGTGTGTATGCATGTCTAACTCTTCTCTGCAGTGACACTTTTCTTGAAGATTGAGAAGAGCTGTCTGACAAGGGCCCTTGGAGACATCACATTTGTTATATTTTAACAGTAAAATCCAGTTACTACATATACCAAGGTCAATAGATGTTTCAGTAGATTTGTGGACTTAAAAATTCTTTCCTACTTTACTAATGTATTGTGAGGATCTAAACATTATAAATTGTGATATATTTGATATTAAGATTCCAGGGATTGGAGAGATTTTTATGGACGTGTTTGTGCTGTACAGTGGAGCACTCTACAGACCAGTGCCAGCCTAAGTCAGTATGGTGTAATGCATCATCAGGCAGGGTTACTTTCAGGGTTTAGTTGTCAAAAGCAATGTAGCTGGGCCAGCTCAGTTTTGGGGTTCATGCCATTATTACTTTACTGCTGATTCTAGAGCTATTAGTGGTAGGATGACTTAGCGCTCTCCTTCTTCCTCGGTTCTGCCACCCCTCCCACTTGTGAGACATAGCCAAGCCCCTCCTCCCCCATAGTTGCACAAAATACTAAATTTTCTTATACCTGCTGGCATTTCCATGCCGGCTCGGCTCATAAATTCCCCCTAAAACTAAGCAAGGCAAGGTTCACAGGAAGAGATGGCATCAAACCAGTGCAAGGAATAGACAAGCTTTCAAATGCAGGAGCACGGTTATGACAGCAGAGTACTGAGAACCAAATCTGTAATACTAATGAGTTACTGAGTTCCAAAAGAATAAAGTAAATCCAGGAATATATGAAAGCACAACTTAATGAAATGCAAGGGGTTTTAGTCTTTTGTGTGTAATCTGATAAACCTTTTGAGAATTTCCTGTTGGTGACAGTATACTGCTATTGCAAATATATTCCAGAACGCAGTGCAGTGCTCTGCAGAGAGGTAGTTCCAAAATAGCTGGCTCAGGTGTGCAGCATAGGCTTCGTGGATTAAGCGATAGGAGAAAAAAAATAAACAAGAGTATCCTGGCTAGACAACTTCCAGAGCTAATCTCCATCTTCCCTTCGTGACATCCTAGTGGATGGGGCTCTTTATCCCCTGATCACAAGGTGTGGCTTGACCTTTCAGTATTTTGCCTTGCATACCATGTGGGCTAGCCCAGCTGAGAAGCAGGGTTTAGTGACAGGGACAGAGAGCACTATGCTGATGTGGCTTTACTCACTGCTTCTGAAACTGAAGGTGACTGTCTCAACACACGTATTAAATTGTGCCTGTACACATACTCTCTATCTAGTATAGTAATGAACTACTATAATTTTCCTTGTTATTTTTGGTGGAATTGTTACTGGAGGGAGCAATACAGTCTGCAGCTATAGCTGTTATGGTTGCTTTTATGTCATCAGTTTTACAAAGCAAGGGATGAATTTACAACAATAATATTTTGAATGCATGTTTGCTGAGAAATTTTAATTTGTTTTATTGTGTTATAGAGGCTGTTATCCCTTCTTTTCCATTTATCTACAGTGATTTTTTTTCTGGAGGCAATTCTCTTGGTTTGCCCTAAATGTTGCATGATTATATATGGTAGCTAGGTCTTTTCTTTAGCATAGAACATTGTTTTGTGTTTGCTTGTTAAAAATACACCCATTTACTGTGGAAAAAATAACTACTTAATGATGGTATTATCTCCTTTCACAGAGTATAGATTTATGTAACAAAGAACATGGAAATTTCACAGCTTCTGTTCACAAAATGAAACATGAGAATTTAAGACTACAAAATAGCCTTGTTAAACTGCAAAATGACACAGAAACATCAATACTGGGTTGCACGGGTATGCAGAGGGAAACAGAGCACAGCTACCAAACCCGTTCAAAGACGCAAGAAAAGGAAGAGAGGTAATATTTAGATTGTACACATTTATGAAACTTCTTGTAAGTGTTTTGGAAGGTCCAACAGGGCCAAACTGTCAAGTTTCTTGCTGTTTCTGTTCATTCAGAACTCCCACCAACGTAAATATCAGACCTAGTAAGTATATTTGCAAGGACTTCCTACGTTTTTCTGGATGGCTAACAGAAATTGGCAATAAATGAAGTCCCAGAAATGCTTAATATCTGTTTTAGTATTTCAGCACATGAAATTTTAAAACTTTTTATGTGCTGCTCAAGTTATTCTGAGTTCCAGGTTTTGCCAAATAGAGCAGACTGTATTTTTACTACCAAATAAAAACGAGACAAGGAAAGGATAGAAAAACCAACATGAGAGGTAAACTGCTCGACGGGAGGTTCTCTTAATAAGCGGTTTGAACTATGAGCCCTGCTGAAAAGCTTTGTGTCCTTCAGTTTCATTTGTTGGAAGTTTCATTAAATGTATTTTAATGCCTCGTCTAGTTTTGGTGTTCTTGGGTGACCTGATTCTGAAAAGAAACACAATTTCAGATGCCCTGAGTAAGTCATTACTACAATAAACTCCTTGTTAGGCGAAAATAATGAGACTTGAGAATATTCAGACTCATAGAAAGAATTGTAACGATGACTTTCTTCTTATTTCCTTGTATTCAGTGAGCCACTGAATTGCCTTCAAACAGGTTATAATCATGGCATTGTAATAAAAAGAAAATTTAAAAAAAAGAAAATAAACTCCCTGCTAAACAGTATTTCACAGTACAGGAAAATAAAAATTAATAGGAAGCTAAACATGTTGATTATTTGTAATAAGGAACTTACATGATAACACTAACATGAAACAGTTCTGTGAAGTAAAGCTGAAATAGTTGGAACCAAAATTGCACATGTTAAGATTTCAAACTCAGACATTCAGGTTTTGGCAAAATTTGAAATTATTTTCTTTCTGCAAAATAGAGCAGCATCCCATGTAGCTATGTTTTTGCCTAAAATTTCTTTTTAAAGAATGTTGTTTTGTGTTGGAGATAGTATTCATGTGTATATAAAAATAAATAGATATATTATATGTATGTATATATATGCATATACATAATGAATGCATATATATATATGTATATGTATATATGCACACACATATCTTTGGAAGCAGCAGGTGTGGCTGATTTCCTATGAAGTTTCAAATTATGTTGAAGATTTTGCTGAAACAAATACTTGCAAACCAAGATACAGGTTATTCTGCACCAGTAGGTCTCATAACTTCACAAAATTGTAAACTGCAATTTTTGCTCATGCTTCGACTCCTCCGAGTGAGGAAAAAGTACGATTTTTTTTCCCATTTTCTCAGGATTTACACTTGCTGTATGTAAGGGACTGTGAAATTTCATTTATGAGAACATAAATATTTGAGACAACAGAACTATGCATATGATTTGCAGGATTGTGATTTCATAGCTATTGAAGACCTATCAAAACTGTGAGAGAGAAACCTGTGAGAGTTAACGTTCCTCGCAACAGAAATCTCAGCCAGACTACTGAACACAATATAAATTATTATTATTATAATTAATATGATGAAACAGATATATTGAGTCTGGATTTCAGGATCTAAATCATGCATTAGAATTCCTAAATGAAAAGCTATTTAGATAAATAAATACACAGATTTTAAAATGTGCAAATTTGACATGTACCGTGTATGCACGCCAGCCAGCCAGCCAGTGTTTTTATGGACCCTCTCTGTACTGTCAGTTCTCTGTTCCCAAGCAGGAAACTACCTGAAGATTTTTCCAGAAAACTAAAATTAAATTTTCAACCATCAGATATATGCAGATAAACTAGGAAATTGATGTTGGTTATGTTAAAATCTGGGGTATTTTTATTTTATTGTGAGCATAAACCCTGTTATTTCTGGTTTAATTTGCAGTTCTGTTTCCATGGTAATTATGGCACTGGAGAAAGGGCACAAAGACTTGTTTTACATGGTAAAAAATTAGAAAACATGGTGTTTGTGCAAGGCACAGGTGTATATTCTACAATATTTTTCAGTTGTGTCTCTCAATCAGTACTGGAATCCTGGGCACAGGCACCATCATGTCTTAAAGAGGAGACCTCTAGAGAAAACACAGGAAATTGCAGGAAGTTATACTGGCAATCCAAAAAGCAGCACGATTTCTTCTTTCTTTCAAGGATACAGTGAATTTCTAAATATTAGAAAGCAAGATATGCAGAAATAGCATCTTTTTGCTAAAAAAGGACTGTGCCCACATTCTACCTATAACCACCTTAATTAATTACTGTTTTCTTATATAATTATCTTACTTCTAATTGCCATTTACATAAGCTTTCCCCACCCTCAAGATTTCAATCCTTTAGTTAGACCTTGAACATATGCAGTTGATTTAAATTCGGGCACGGTCGAAGAGGACTTTCTCTGATGAAGCTGATATGTTCAGTTTGTTTCCTCTCAAATTAAAACATGCCTGTGAGTTCCAAAATGAAAAGCTATTTATTTACCACAAAAATATGCACAAAATAGGCAACTGATCAAGCCAAAGGGCACTTTCATCATGCGGGAAAAGTGAAGGGTAAATGCTAAGACTGAATGCCTGCTAAGGTAGATGGGGATTGCTTAATGGATGCGTGTTTGCAGTGAAGTGTCTGTGTTAAGGAGGTTTTCACTACTCTTTGGAGATCGTACAACTCTTAGTCACACTCACCACTCTATCAGTTATTGCAATAGATAAAGTGGAAGCAGTGAAAACAATTCTTCAGGAAAAGGCTTTTCATCTGTTTTAAAATCAAGCTAACCATTCTATTTGCCAAGTAAAAGCAACAGCACAAGTTCTTGAAGACGTTCTGGTCATTAAAGACCTGTAGTTTTCTTTCTCAAGACTGGTTATGTCAACCAGCAAAGCTGTGTAAGAAGTTTGGGGGTTTTTGCATCACTGAAGTCATCGACTGCATAGGGACCAGGCAGATTTCATATATGAGTCTGGAAAAGTAGATCCTGGCTATATAAATTCTCTTTGTGAGGACACTGTTCTTTCACTACTCATCTCCTATGTCACCATGTCAACAGTGGTATTATTTGTGTGAAGTATGCGTGCATGTTCAATACTCTATGACAGTAACCCCATTGAAAGCATAAGTTGCTCAGCTGCAGTAATTGTGTATTTGCATTGGTAGTGTTAACAAATGGACAGCTTTTTTACAAATTTGCAGATTGTATTTAAAGGATATCTTCTTAGATATTATTTTGCACATGAACCAGTAGAAGTTTAAACCACAACTGTAAAAACCATCCAAAGTAAAGGTCCAGTATCCCTATCAAAGCACCTCAATGTAGGTGTCATGTTTTTCCACAATACCAAGCAGCCCCAGCAATCCTATGGATTACTGTAGCAATGGGAGTTCCTTTTAAAAAAATCAAAGATCAGTCCTTTTTCTTTCTTTCTTCCTTTTTTTTTCCCTTTTTTTTCTTTTTGGGAGGAGAGGTGCAGTACCTGTTTTTACTATTTAAAAGCTACCATAACCCAAGTCAAGTAGACACTCAAGTCTGAAAATTCTGTTCTTAGAGAAGTAAGCTATAACATAACAGTAATAATTGTTATTAAATACATAGAGAAGCAGTTCTGGGGGAAAAAAGAACACAGATCACATAGACTTTACTGTGGGTTTAGAGAGAAAATTACTTCCAAAAAGGTCAGAACACAAGATGAAAAAAACTCTGTGATTTTATTATTCATGCCATCTATCTTCAATTGTGACAGGTTTTTTCCACTGTGCCCTTCATCCAAACCATGGATGGAATGGACTTTAAAATAGGGAGGAAAAAAAAAGAAAAAAAGTTATTCTGTGCCCAAAGAGCAGAGTATATTTATGTTAAGAAAAGCATGAAAGAAAGGAGAAAACTCTGCCTCCATAAAGGTAAACATTTTAGGTGATTTAGAAAACTGGAAGGTTTGGTGAATAGTCTCAGAGAGTTTTATGTTAGAATGTATAATAATAATATTATAGTAAAAATAAAATTATAGTAATAAATAATAATATAGCATCAGGCTTATAATTTGGTTTCCCATAGCATTCAGAGTATTGTAATCACAGTTTCTTTTATAATCAGAGAAAAAAATACATTCTTCATTAGTTCTCTGAGTTGTTTTGCACAGTCCATTTACTGAATACTTGGTTTCATGTTTTAGGGCCGTTGTGGTTTAACCTGGCAGGTAAACAGCACACAGTCACTCGCTCACTCCCTCATGCCCAGGGAAAGAATTGGGATTTAAAAAAAAGTAAAATTCATGTTTTGAGATACAGTTTAATAGGACAGAAAAGGAAGGTAGTAATAATAGTAGTAGTAGTAGTAGTAGTAGTAGTAGTAGTAAAGCTATAATTAGAATATATGAAACAAGTGATGCCCAGTGATAACAGTGCAATTGCTCACCACCTGTCATGTGATGCCCAGACAACCTTCCCACAGATTTTTATTGCTGAGCATGATGCCATATGGGGTGGAATATCCCTGTGGTCAGCTGGGATCGGCTGTCCCAGATGTGTCCCCTCCCAAATCTTTGTGCACCCCCATCCTCTTCACTGGTGGGCTGGGGTGAGTAGCAGAAAAGGCCTTGACCCTGTGTGAGTGCTGCTCATGTTATGTTATCAACACTGTTTCCAGCACAAATCCAAAACGCAGCCCTGTACAAATTACTGTGAAGAAAATTAACTCTAGCCCTGTAAAAACCAGCAGAAGGGCTTGTGTAGAAGCAGGTCCATCAAGGCTGCACAGCCACCCTCTCCCAACGGCAAACATTTAAATTAAGATTAGAAAATGATGGTGTGATCTTTCTGCAGAAAACACTCTTTTCCCTGCACTTGGCGAGTTCTTCTTTTTATTTAAAAAGAAAAAAGAAGTACTGAGTAGCACTGCATACTCCTGAATATTTATAAAATTACATTTTAGTGGCAGAGAACATGCTCTTTAAAAGCTTTTAAGCTGCATTTCAAATTAGTAGAGTGTTTTAGGATATTTGCAATGATAGAATCCGTTCAAACAGCTATCATGTTTGAGTAGTTACCTCCCAAGATTAAAATTTCATCTTAACCACAGACCTCAATGCAATGAAAATTTTTATCTCAACTAGAAATACTGTAACAGAAAATTAATAAAATCTGAAATAGTTTTTTTTGCATGTTTTGGTATATAATACAAGGAGTGATGCAATTGAAAATTAGTGTAATTTTGCAGACATCTGGGCAAGCTAGTCTCAAGATTTTCTGCTTTTATCAATACATTATCAGAATTGTTCAGTTAACTGTCAGGAAAAGAAGATATTTTGAATGGGAAGAAAATGGCTTTTTTTTTTTAAGTTACTGTTAACCCTAATAGTTTTTGCTTTACAGAACTACAAATGATTAGAAATATGTACTTGCACATCAATTCAGATCACTGAGACACAAGAGTTATGGAACATCATGAAAAAATGCTTAAAAATTATTTTTTAAGCTTGAAGATTTTGTTTATTGTTACAAAAGCATCTTCCTGTACAATTTTTTAGAAAGTGTATTTTAAAAATTTATTAGTTTTTTATATTAATCTCCAAAGTGCTGTCATTAAATCAGTGACAAAATTAGCATTGCAGTAAAAATGCAGAATCAAAGATTCCTGTACTATTTTTTGTTTAAGCATTTATTCTAAATTCTGGCCACTTGAACATAGTTGTTTAAGATAATATTAGATCAAAATTGACTAATTATACATCCAACCACTAATAATAGGGGTTTTTTCTGTCATCTCACACTTTCATATTTCATTTCCTCTATTTGTGTGTGTCATGGTTTGACATTGGCCCAATGCCAGGCACCCATGAGAGCTGCTTGCTCACCCTCCCCTACCACAGCTGGGCAGAGGAGGGAAAAGGAAAAAAATTAAGGAACGCTTCACAAGTGAGATAAGGACCAGGAGAAAAACTTCAAGGGCAAAACTAGCTCAACTTAAGGTTGCAAAGTCAATTTATTACTAACAGAATCAGAGAAGGATAATGAGAAGTAAAATAAGCCCTTAGAACACCTTCCAACCCCCAGCCCCTCCCTCCTTCGCACCGACAGCACAAGGAGACAGGGCATGGGGGTTTTTGGGTCAGTTCATCACCGAGATTTCCTTCCACTGCTCAGGGAAAGGAGTCCTTCCCCTGTGAGGCCGTGGGGTCCCTCTCACAGGAGACAGTTCTCTGTGAACCTCTCCAACGTGGGTCCACTCTCACGAGCAGCAGCCACACGGCACCTGCTG
>VZTA01021000.1:23450-65524 GCA_013398855.1 Mohoua ochrocephala
GGCCCAGTTTTGGCCAGCAGCATGTCCATCTTTCAGAGCCATCAGAGATTGGCTCTGCCGGACATGGTGGAAACTTCCAGCAGCTTCCTCACAGGAACCATCTTTGTGGCCCCCCTGCTACCTAAAACCAGGCCGAGCAAAACCAATACAGTGTGGCTAAATTCACTCTAGTTCCTATCATCCTGTAAGCTAAGACATGGCTGAAGAGTGCTTGCATAGCTTTATCCACTGGAAAGCCAAAGGAACGATGTCCATTAGCAAAGGATGGGTAACAAACATTTAAGGAGTATTGGCATCTTCAGTACCTGAAGTGGGTTTGTGTTTTAGCTCATCCTGCCACAGTGTTACCAACCAAGGCAAGGTTCCTCCACCTAAGCTCCAGTGAAAGGTTTTAAATGAGGATGGTTTAATTCACAGCTGAAGCAGAGAGAGAAAGCACACTCAGACTTCTACAGTAACTTAGGTGGAAATTGCTAAATTGCTGCAACTTTAATAATAAGAAGAAGATAATGCTGAATCTTACGCCCATAACTTCATGCATGAAGCAGTTTGAACAGCTAAGTAATTGAAACTATGTAAACAAATAAAATTAAAAAACCTTGGCTTTGCTGTGATAGCTTAAAAGTTTTAACTGGCTTTCATACTTCGATTTTTTTTCTTTTAGATCTTTCCAAAATAAAGATGCACAGGAAGTGGAATGTCAACAGATTGCCATGCTCGCTGCTGGTGGATACCACAGAAACTGTAGTCCTACTTTGTATGGCCAAGGCATTATCAGCAATATCACTGGTTCAAAAAGTGATAGCACTTTATCTTCTCATCCACCTCACAGAGATCATGAAAAGAAAATAGTATATAAATCTCCATTACCACCAGGGGGGTATCCTTTGGGCTTTCCTGGACCCTTTCCTGAAATGGGTAGAACAGGCAGCTTTCAGAGCCCTGCTTACAATGCGGAAGAAATCAAATTATCAGTAAGTAACTACTTTCCTATAACACATATATTCTCAAAAATCCATCTGTGGACCAAATACAGCCTTGGAGGAGCCAAAAATTAGATCACTCTTGTTGTCATTATTATTTATACAGTGCCAGCCCAGCAAAAATGGAAATACCTTGTCCTAACAGAAGTGCGGTTTTTCTGGAGATTAAACATCCCCTACTGAGCCATGCCTCTGTTTTAATAACGATGGTGATAATTACCTGCCATTATGTGACTGTGAGAAAGATTTCTACATTTTAGCTTATTGGCTTCTGTATTGGGGCACTTTGCTTTGTATTGCCTCTGTAAGAGCACTCTGCTTCAAGTGTATTTCCATAATACCTGCAAACTTACTGCCTTAAGTGCTGTTAGACAAATCAAGTTCCTACTTGATCTACATCTCTTTGATTGATGAATGAAATCAGAGAAATCACAGCAACTCTTTTGCATGTTTAGCTATTGTATTTGGAAAGAAACAGAAATTATAACTGCTGTGATCATTATTTTTCTTGAAATGAAAGAGTAATAGGACAGCATTCTTTCTTTTAGTCTTCATAGGCTGGAGACTATCACCTTCCATGACAAGTGGGACAAATCCCACTTTGCCTAGGACAACTTAAGAAAATCTCTCTATAATTATTTGTCTTTAGAGCTCCCTTTAAATTTGAGCTTTATCCTCTTCCTTAGTATCTTTTATTCTTCCTTAGGCCTCCACTACAGGCCACTCTTGTTTTGCATTTGAAAATTAGCACTTTCCTGACCTCAAACCATGAAACCATACCATCAGTAAGCAGGGGAACTAAGAGCGTGAGTAAGGAATGAACGACAGGCCTCCCTCTGTCCAGCTGTGGTACATGGATCTTTGTGACCAGGAGATCCTCAGCTGCAGGGCTTTGGCTGAACCTAGAGAGAGAGAGAAGAGGGAAGACTTCAGCATTTACTCTGGGGGATTGACAGGCACTTGTACCTGTGGTTGTTGTACTCTGGTTCTGATGTCCACTTCAGAAACGAATGCACATCCTTTCCTGTCAGAGACATGGCTGCTGGAGAACTATCTCCATAGCCCAGAATCTCACTGTTGGTAGGAAGATCCATAATGATGGCCTGCCTGGGAAGCAGGGATTGCAGTGCAGCCCCTCACTGACTGTGGTCCCATCAGCTGTGTCCCAGTAGTCTGAGAAGAGTGATAACCACATAGTCCCGGGTGTTTGACCTCACTTCCATTTTTATATTCTTATGTTTCACAGGAATTTTAAGTAAACGGCTTTTGGTTTCTCACAGCTGAGAGTTTTCCTCTTTAAACTGCTAATCATGAAAAGAGTCATTTGGACTTGTTCAGATGAGTCTGATAAACACCAATTCTTCTCTCTTCTGTCAGAAGTGTCAGACAGAGACACCAAATCACAAAGCTTCTGTTTCCAGACAGCCTGGGAAAAGTGTCCATTCTGAGACACTTCTGCAAGATGCAGGGAAACTGTTTCCCAGCTGGCACTCAGGACAGGGTCCATGCCAAGACTTTCCAGCTGGTGTGTGGTCAAAGCACATAACAAAACAATTAAGCAAGAGATATTTCTCGTACAGAGTCGAGGTCCAAATCAGTGGCATTGAAGCAGGTTCAGACCACTGAAATTAAATCGTCACTCAGGCTGACATTGGATTCCACAGCTTTAGTGCAGAAATCGTTCAACAGTCTGTTACTCCAGAGCTCTGGGTTCAAATGGAAAGCCATCGCGTTGAGGAGAAAGAGGGGAGAAAATACACAGTATGTTAAACCGGAATTCTTTGACAGAGTTCTGAGGACTTCAGTGGTATAGAACACAGGGACAGGACCCACAAGAAATCTCCATTATGTTCAAAACTTCAGAAAATGTTTTAAGGCACTAGTTTTCTGAAGAATATTTGTAGCACAAATTGAAAACATCAAATTTCCAGGTGATGTCCTGATACCTACCAAAATTGCTCTCTTGGTATTGAAGGGAGAGAGAAAATAGTCTGTAGGGCTTTAGACAATGACATCTCTCCTCCTGGTAGAGGATCTTCAGACAAAGATTAGTAAATGTTCCACCGAAACCTCTGCCCTTTCACATTCTTACTTAGAGGTTACATGTATAGAGAGAGTCACTCTTGCCTTAGAATAAACTAGAAAGCTGAGCTGGGATTCACTGGAAATTCCCATAACCCCAAAAATTTTTGTTTCAAGGCTTTCCAAATCTAGGGAAATACTTTTTCTCTGAACAGTACTTCAGGCTGTGCTCTCTTTCTGAAATGAACAACTTCAGAAAATGATTGCCTGATCTTTTAGTCATAAATATTTGCTCATGTTTCTCTTCAGATGATAGACAGTTGTTGTTTGTTCTGGCTTTCAAAGCTTGGAAATACAAGAAAGTATTAAGCTGTAATAATGAAAAATTAGGCATTAGGAAATTTTCTAACATTAGTACGGAAACTTGCTTAATAAATAGATTGCAATGGAAAGTTGTGGAAATTCTACCACTGGACATTATTAGCAATTATTTTGACAGTCTTGATCCTTCCCTGAGGCATGCTATAGTCCATGCCTCTCACTCCTAGGCATTACTATTACCTAGCTAGGCAGGCCCTCTAAAAGTCTTCCTATGTCACTCAGCAATTTTCTAGGCATCTCAAAATTAATTTTCATATGTGAGCAGAAGCATGTTTAAGACAGGCCTCTGTACCTGCTGCCTAAGGTGTATTGCAGTGTAGGGTTAGAGGAAACTACTCCCGAAACGTCCCAAATTTAGTCACTATGAGAGTAAAATAAGACCAATTTCTACTCTTGGTATTACAAAATCTTTCCTGGAAAGTAGAAGTGGCTAAACATGAGAAGATTATAGCTCTGGGGTTTGACCCTTCATGACTTGACCACTAAATGTTAAAATATCCCAAGTGTTAAAGTTTTCTTGCTGCTCTGCTGAGGGTACATCCAGGAATGCTGGGACAACTCATGGGGCAAGTAAGAGATTACCTCTAGGCAAATTAATTAGGCCATTCTGTCTCTCTCTCTCTGAGAGAGAACAGACCTAGCTTCCTGAGGGGCTCCTCCCCAGCAATCCAGAATTAATTCTTAACCACTTTGGGCAGTTCATATTTAAGGAGAAGACATACTTAGCACATATTTCATATGTAGAAATATGCATCTCTATCAGGTGCACTCCTTCATTTCCAGCAAATGATGAGGCAAAAAGGTGATTCTCATTAGTGGTATACACCAAAGAAATACGAGATCAGCTGGCACTGTAGAAATGAAAAAATAGAGTCTTTGTTGCCTTATTACCCAAACAAGTTAGATGCAAATCTTATAATGAACCATCCCTATCCAGTTCCAGTTAGAAAACCAAGACATAAAAGCAGTGATATCTGAGAAAAGGAAATTCAAAACCGGAGACCATGAATCTCATCTGAGCCATGGATTAAAGCACTTTCTTTGTGGTTTTTCTTCCTCAGAGGCCAAAAGTAAAGACAATAAAGAACATAATGAAAGAACAGACCAGAGGCTCGGAAAGCAAAGTGCTGCTAACAAGGAATGTGCCTTTTAGACTTGCTTAGATAAAACCTTCTCTCGAAGTGCATGAAAAACAATGCATTAGGGACCTATCTAAAATCATAGTCTGTGATGTCTGACCCTCGGGTAAGGAGCTGTGGGGAGCCATGACCTGCTTATTCTAAGTGATAAACATTCTTCTCTCAACTCTGAGGGAATTCAGAAATGTCTCATTTGGAGTTTACAGTGTATTTCAAGAAGAAACACATTAAAGTACCAGCTGAAGCAAAGGACATTTAACAGTTTAAGAAGTTAGCTTGATCATGAGGCCAATCTGTTTCCAATGACAAGTCAGTAATTGTAAGCATTGTTATTCTGAATCTCTGAGAATCTCTTACAACTTGATGTAAAGTTCCTGAAGACTGGCACCTGTATAAATCTGCAGTCCATAAGGAAAAGTCTGACATGACATTTTTCTCTAGGTGATGACACCTATTAAATTCGTATTTCAGATTCAGATTTTCCCAGTTTCTCATGCTTCTCATTGCAATTATTTAATTTGCTCAGTATTGAATCAGTGATTTCATAGCTGGTATTCAGTAAGTGAAACACATGGTGATTCTCTAACTAAAGCCTGCAAATCCAATGTATCCTTCATAATACAAAAGCCTTTTTCAAATAATTTAAAATAGTACTGAAAATTCTATCATTGAATCCTGACATCACAAGGAGAGGTATTTGTGACCTAGCCCATGAAGGAATAAATGTGCATGTAGCCATGGCATTCAGAATGTCAGGAAAAAACTCTTCATATGAGAACAATGATAATTTATGAATGGGAAGTCATGCATGTGTTTATGAAGAAAATCAGAAGACAGGTGATGTCCTTCCATTTTCTTAAACTTTAGAAGATTTGCATTCTTTCTTATTCTTGCTAGTACAAGGATTGAGAGAGGGGTGTTATGGCACAAAGTGATCCAATACCTTTAGGTTTCTTACTCATACATATCAAATTAAGTCACTTTTTCTTGCCCATCATTTTAAAACACTAATTTGGAAGGATTGAGAAAAGGAAGATTCTGCGTTTTTCCTGTGAATTTCATTTTAGGAGCCCCGTACATCAGGAAACCTGTCTCACTCAGGAGGGATGGTATTAAACTCAGAATTTATTTCCAGCCATCACTTACTTGCTGTACTTGGAAAAGAAAGGAGGTTTTCTGTAGGAAATCTCTAAATTTCATCTCAAGGTCTGCTGCAAAGATTTTGAATGGATTGGTGCTTTAGAGCATTTCTCTAATTAGTATCTTTTAGCCTTAAAAGCAGCTAAAGAGCAGTTTTCAATGAAGTTGAAAACAAAGTCCAAATCTGTCTCTAGTTGCTGTGGAAATAGGGAATATCCCATTGTGATACAGTGGAGCCTGGAGTAAAAATTTATGGATGTAATAGAATTGGCTTTTTCCACAGACCATCTGAATATTTGAACTCCTGTTTGATGTGCTGACATATAAACTTCAAATGTTTTTAACTTCTAGAAAAAAGACCAGCTGAGATTCTAGATTAATAACTTAATCAGTAACTAAAACTATTTAAGATATGGTTTAACTAAGATTAAAGATGTCAATCATTTTTACCAAGATATGACAATATTACCTTTCTTTTCATATTAAAGCTCCTATACTAAGTTTTTTCCTCAGTCAAATCTTAAAAATTCATGTCATAAAATTGCATTTATCGATACAAGAAAGCATTGAATGTACTTAAACAAGCATAGTATCTTTAGGAAAAGAAAAATTATTTCATATTTCTTTTGATAAAGACATTCCAATGAATGCGTCTTAGGTATTAGCAAGAAAATTAACAAGAATTGCTGCTTAGAAATTTAGAACTTGTTCCAGCAAAGATTCACACATGTCCTTTGCTTTATACAACTCTGCATCCCATGACAACCATCTAAAGTCCGATTTTCAGTATGGTTTGTGTCTGAGTCTACTAAGTGCTCATTAAATGGAAAGAAGACTTTTCAGTGAATTACTTGCAGGGAACAAGAATTTAGTACATTCTCCAGAATGTCAGGGCTTGGAGTTAATAGTATTGAAATGAGCACAGGTTTTCTTCCTTTCCTCAGAAAGCATCTTATCACAGAAGCAGAGAGCTAAAATTCCAGGAGGCAATCAGCAGTATCCAACACTAATTATATTCTGTAATTCCAAAAGAGATTATTGTCTTCTGCCCTGGTCTACATTATACAAATAACTAACATAACCTGTAGTTGATACAAAGATTTTGGAGGTTCTGCAGCAGCTTAATTCTGTCTAGTGGGATATTTAAATTTTTAATGGCCAATCTACATCCTAATACTATGAATATTAGAGGTGATCAAACATAACGTTCACTTCATGTCATTTAGGCACATGGATGCCTTTAAAAATGGATGCCTTTAAAAATGGATGCCTTTAGAAATGATGCTTTCTGGGAGAGGTGTAAAGCATTATTATGTTATTAGCTGCTATAGGTCAAGATGTTTTTCACATCTAGAATTTGATAATGCAAACACGTTGTAGCACTTGCTGGTTTTTCCTAACCATGATTTTCTGTTCATTCTTCAGTCTCCCCCTGAGACGCCCTTCCTTGCAACAACAGAAAAGTTCCTTCAAGAGGAAGAGAAACATGCAAGAGAATTTGAAGAACGTTTAAATTCACACCTTGAAGAGCTGCAAAGATATTCTGAAAATACTCTAAAAAAATATGCCAGGATGCAGCAAAGCAGGCATACTTAAGCCAGTCACACAATTAAGAAAAGCAAACCAAGTAATCACCCATGAGTTTCTTAGAACTAAAATCTGCAACTAGCTGCTTAATGTATTTAGGCCCATTGCCAATAGCATGCATTTGTAACACCGAGTTTTCAAGAAAATCATCACTATCCTACGGATTTAAGTATATTGTGATTTGACTATATTACAAAATAAACTCTAAACATACTCTAAAATATACAAGTGGGTTTTACACAGTTAAATTGTGTGCAGCAGAGACCCTGTTGCAGCACTGTAAATTAAGATACTTATAATTCTGTAATGTACAGAGGGCTAATAAGTGAAATTATTCCCTTGAAATTAGAATCAACCAAGAGAAATTCTCTAGATTGTACAGAAAAATAATACAGGCCTTTAGCCATGTCTCAGCTCCTGGCATAAAAAGCTTATCTATGCTCTGGTGATTCTTGGCCGTGGAAATAGCCCCTGGGCCTCTGGAAATGCTGCTCTGTGAGAAGAACATGAAAAGACAAAGCACATGTTTTGAAGCCACCCATATTGCCCCTTTTACCAGACCTATAGACTTCGCCAGGGGCAGAACCCGATCTCAGGCGCTTTACATTAAGACTTTACAATTTTTAAAACCTGTGTTCAAAAGCACCTCTTTTGGATTGAAGTTTTGTTACCATGTTGGCTCGTTTAACTATACTGGAACAGCGAGGAAAAACTTTAACTTCAGACAACATGTGATCAGTCTTAGGTAAGGGCCTAAATTCTTTACATTTTCCTACATCATAGGAAAACATTATATAACCGAGCAGAGTTAATTCAACTCCATGTGCCGAAAATCTGCATAATACTGAGATTCCTTTTATTTGCAATTCATACTGAATTCTATTGCTGTGCAAGCGAAACAGAAATTACAGACACTGTTGATGAACCACCAATTTCAGTGAATGAGATACTGAAGAACTGCTTTCCAGCATATACTGTTGCCAACTTCCTGGGAAAATCTGGATAAAAATAATACCAGGCTGTCAAACTGCTCCAGTTTGTGAGTAAAAGAAGTCTCATTAATATTCAGGACCATGGCTAAAATGTAAATTGTTTTTTGATGCTATATTTCCACTAAGACAAAATACACTACATCATACTTACACAAAATACCAAGATTTTAAATACCAGTTTGGCTCAGCTTGCAGTAAAATGAGTAATGAAGATGAGGACGTCAAAGAACCTTTTACAGGAAAATTCAGGAAAATTACTAGACTCAGCTGGAGGAACAGGGACTGAATAAAAAGATGACGGAAGGACATCTGAACAAACTAAATATATATGTATCCTCAGCTTAGGGGGAGATGCAGTTTTAAAAGAATTGATGAAGAACTTCAGGAACCTCTGAAAATAAAGCTAAATTTTAAGCTGGGAAAGATCTGTAGAAGCAAAAAGACAGCAAAACACTGTCTTTCAGAAGGGCAAAATAAAAAAATTAGCCAGTTAGCCAGAGCCTTCTGCCACTGTCAAATTCAAACATACAAGATGACAGTCTGCTCCAGATCTTCAAAGAACTGTATGTGTCTGCCTCCAGTTCAGGCCTGAGGACACCTCTCAAGGTATAGGTTTGTGAGATGATGCAGAATGAGTGAATGAAATCATCAAAAAAATGAGTACAATTTTTTTTTTCCTAAAGCTTTTTAAGATCTGGGCAAGCTACTAATTTTGGCTAATAAAATACCAGAGTTAGTTTCAGCCTGGCTTTTGTGCAATGCCATATAATAAACTGCCTGTAAGAAGCACTGAAAACTGTGAAGTACCTGTGTCTGAACAGCCTACTTGTTATTGTTACTGCCTGCTCAGAGAGCATTATGCTGCAAATGTGCTGAGACACAATGGATCAAGGTGCCATTTTTTTAACACCTACTTACCAGAAAGGTTGTCTTTCTCTTCCTCAGCCCAACAGCAAAAGTTGCTCATCTGACAATCCCCAGTTTAAATGAGCTCATGGCTACCACAGTATAGCTGGAGCCACACCACTGGTTTGAATACTTTAATTGCATTAAAAGATAGAAACTCAACTGAGGTTTCTGAAGCAAGATGCATATTCCTGATGTTATCATGCCAAAAAAACTTTTTAAAGAATGATGGACAGCAGAAATAATAAAGCCTGAGAAATGATGCATTTATGAACAGGGGTTGGGCATGGATGTACATTGTCAAAAAAGGAATAATCAGAAGGGTCCAGGGCTATAAATGCTTGAAAACACCAATAAAAATGAAAAAAAAAAGAAGTATTCATCATTAGGCTCATTTGACAGGACAAGGCACAATCTTCGGGAGCTGCAAATTGCCCAAAAAATACAGAAAATTTCTATTCTACTTTGTGAATAGCAAGGCAATGGAAAATTTTTGTAAGCTGCTGGACTTTGATAATTTTTCAAAGCTGTACTGAAAAGCAATTTTTTGGCTCCCTGTTGAAAGACTTGTTTTAAATACAAAGAACAATGGTTCAGGCTGCCACCAGCTTTTTTTTTGGCTGAAGGAAAAACAGAGCCCAAATGCACGCAATTGCCAACATGTTTCATCAAGATGTAATTTTGAAATAGTTGGTGGCATAAGAGCTGCCAGACCATTGCTGTCCAATTCACCCCCCAAAACTTATTCCAAGGGCATTGAAACAGCAGTTATGAATAGAATCATTTAAAAGTGGCTCCCATGAAAGTTGGATATTTAGTGCATTTTCCTCCATTTCTTCCTCTCTCCATTTATGTATGGGAAATGTAGGAGTATAAGAACGGAAGAGTGTCGGACAGTGGGTACTCTGAGCCAATGCAGAGAGGAATGCAAACTGCAGCAGCAAAACACAGTGCCAAATGAACACAAAAATGAACAAACAATCACAGGCATGGCTCTCTTGCTTTTCTGATGGGTAGACTTAAACAAAGGCCAATAAATCTCTGCTGTGATCAGAGATAGTACAGAAAGTGCCTAACCCCCCCAGTCTCACTGTTCTGGCTTTATTGTAGTGTAACTGGCTATAATTCCTGGTTTAACAGCAGTACAACAGCACACAGAATCAAACCCACCAGCACTTAATAATTCAGAGCTCAACTAAACACCACTGGTGGGAATGAGAAGAAAGCCATTAACAGAGACTGCTGAATGCATGAGCCCCAGGTGACTTCACATCTACGGTCTGTCATGCCAGTCATCAAAGCCTGGATTACACAGCCGGCTCAGGTATGTGCTGAACTCCATTCGCTCCTGCCGCTCTCTGCTCCTGCGTCTCCCACACACTCAACAGCTGGGGAGAGTGCAGAGGGCACTGGGGAGAAGGTCCTTAGCTTGTGTCATTCCCCTCTGGCTTTACAACCTACAACAGCCAATTATATCATTCACAATCATTTTTCCCCCCATTTAATTCCAATAGCAATCCACTAGATTTTACACAAACTGCCTTTTGCTAGGGAAATTTGGGTTTTTTCTTCTCAGACACAGCAGTCTGCTGAGAAAATGCTAGATTAAGCAGAGTTCATTGGAACTGGCCAAACCAATGTGGGAACTGTGTTGTTTTTTCCTCGCTGTAAGGATCAGATCTCAAAGTTCACTGTGTTTGAGTTACTATTTAATCACATCGACACCCTCAAATCCATAAATAGGCTGTGATTTAATGTACTGCGTCTAAATTTCTGCTCTTGGATTGAGCAATGCCCCTAGACTCTGATACGCTGCATTCCTGTTTCCCTTCCTAAACCAACAGACCCATCTGTTTTTTTCATCTCTTCCACAGCTACGGGAGTGTTCAACCTGTACATGAACCATCTGGGCACTGACCATAAATGGTCTGAAAAAAGAACAGCGCATCTTCTCTGATGCGTGCGTTTAAACTGAACATCAGTGAACAAGTAAACATTTTCTTGCAGATGGATTGAAATGTAAGACCGAGAGCCAAACTCTCTGAGCTCTTAAAACACGTGTAGTTCTTCCTTCAGACCCCAGGCAGTGCCGCTGGCTTCTCTCACTTGGCTTTGGGGAGCTGGGCCCATGCGTAACACAGCTGGGCATTAACCCGCTGCAAGAATACTTAATGCAATTGCTTTGTTTTCTTAGCACTTTGCAGACATTTACAGGACTCCATTCAAACACTGATGTTTAAGTATTTGACTTGGATTTGATTTATGCTTTGAAAAATTTGGTTTATGAAACTGCTTATATAACTTGATTTATCAGAAGGCAATGGCAGGTTCTTAATGACTTCACCTGATAATGAGCACTCTTGGAAACCATATCATAAGACACTGCTGAAGAAGTGTCTCAGCATGAGTTTTCTGGTAAAATGCTTGTAATAAATCATTCCATTTTGCCCACAAGCTACTGTGTGCTGGGAAAAGGTTTGAAACCCTATTTCTAAAACATTTTTGAAGGCAATTGACAGTTGGAGTAATACATACAGTTAAAAAACCAGAGGCACAGTTACACCTTTGGCTGAGAAGCTCACACAAGTTGACATTTGGGCAACGGCCATTAATTTACTTCCCCATTATTACTCAGTGATTTTCAACAGTTTCTGTCTGCAGAGGCTTCATACCTTTTTTCCAAATCCACATTCTCATATTCAATACTAGTAAAAGGGAATTTGGTGGAAAATGTCAGAATCTAACTTCAGTGTTTACTAGAGAAAAAAATATTCTTTTTTTTAAAGTGGAACTCTGAAATCAATTCCAGCTTCTGCATAGGGAACCGTTCAGAAAGTGTAACACTATTTTCCTATCAGTTAGCACTCAGTAAAATTGCACATTTCAGAGAATTGAAATACACAATGTCTCTAATTAGCTATAGGTTCATATTAATAGACATTTGTCTCTGAAAAGATTATTATTGTGACCCGAAGAATTTACAGATGACAAGAGGTAAAGGAAGGGCATAAGAAAAAGCAGCAGAAATGAAACATCTCATTAGAGGAGTAATCATAAGTGCTATCTAACCCAACTGACCTTTTACCTATTTAGTTGTTATCAGCCAGTTCGTTGCTCTTATGTGTCACAGACTCAACTCTTGCAGAAAATGAAGAGGGGGCAAACCGCATAAGGACTCTGAACAATTTCAAGGAAGGCTCTCTGAATTATGAAATCATTGCCTGGGCTCATAAAAAAGCCCTGCAGGTAGAAGGGACTGAAATAAGCTACTACTCAGAGATGGGAAAATCACAGGGACTTCATTAGAGCCATCACAAAGTATTACAGAACAAGTAGGGTCAGAAAAAACTTGGTTCAGAATCTATGAAAGAGGACGATGAGGAGGAATCTGTGCAAGAGGTTATCAGAATCTGCACTTCTATTCTAGATGCCCAAGACACCAAGTACCCTGCAGGACACACGTATTTAAAATGCACACGCTTCCTCAGGCATGAATTTTATTCAAGCTGAACAGCTCAGTTGAAAAAGGTGCAAACTACCAGAGCTCCATTGCAGCCATCCCTGACTGAGGATAAAATAAAAATAGGACAAGGATTTGGTGCCTGGGAGAACAGAAACAGCTGGGAGATGACAGACTAAGCAATTACCTTTACAGATTCATCATTTCAGCGCTCCCCAGTTGAAGGAAGCGGTTGTCAGTGCAAAGCACAGATAATTTCAGTGTCAGCACACGGCTCACTGAGCACAGGGGTTTGCCAGCAGACTTCCTGCTGGCCACTCAGTGGGTAAACGCTCTTGCAGTCAGACCACGCTGGCCATCCTGTCTGTGCAGCTCTCCTCGTGCAGATATCCTGACTATGATGCAAGCTGAGGGGGGGGAACAACCTAACAGTTCAGCCAAACTCTTTCTTTAGGTTTTAGTAACCTTTGTATTTCAAAAACATCTCAGTCTGCAGGGCTAGTTTAATTCTAGACACTGCCGACAGCAGTAGCGCCGTGTCAGGAGCCACAGCCATCCTCGCACCGTCAGGTATCTGTGTCATTCCCAGTGGAGCTGGTTTATAGCTGGCCATAGGCTCACCCTGCTGTGGGAACATGGGCCTCAGGGCAAAGTACACTGCAAGGACCTGCATTTGCTCACCCGAAATGGTTCTTTATGTAAAGCAGCTTTGGCTGGCAGCAGCATCCTGCACAGGAGCAGCACACGGGGGTAATGCAGGAGACAGTCCCCTCTTTCACTGGCACCTCTGGTGAAGAGTCCCGCTGACTTCACTGGGACTATCCCTGTGCCAAAAGACTACATGTGAGGGAAAGACTCAAGGGGTCTTTAACTTTCAGCACAGAAATAGTTCCTGCCATGCTCCAGTGCACTGAAGCATCATGTTCTTCCTTGCTTGGCCTGCATTTAAGGAGCAGTGAAGAAAGAGTTTTCAATCTCCTTCCCCAAAATCTTCTGAAGGTTAATGCCTATTAAGTGCCTTAAAATATCTGGATGAGAAAGGGCTGTAGCAGAATAGAGGGTCATTGAGGCGTTTTGATGAGAATTTGTAGCTTGAGTTCCTAGAATTAAACTGCCCAAGCTGTGCTCACAGCTTCCTTCCAACGAGGGGATGGGGGCATGTCACAGGACAGCAGTTCACTTCAGCACACAGATCAGAGACCAAAATTATAATTATGTTACTTTTCCTTCCTTAATAAAAGCAATAATCAAGAGCTGTATTCAAAACCACCTTTTTATTGCCACTTACACAGTTTCAAATACTGAACATTCAGATAAGCAATTGTCTGTGTTTATGTAGTTTGTTATTAGTTACTTCACCATAACCTGGCAGAATCTCCCTTTCCAAATTCTGTAAGATTCCATCCAGCAGATCCTGAAGTATTTGCTTCGCATGTTGGCATCTTGCACCAAAAAGAAATTCTTTTTGAGTGAACTATATAGTGGTTGATGAAAAAAATTATTACACAATGTAGGCTTTCACAATGTCACATTTTTTTTTCAAAATAATTTGAAGATTCCAGGTAAGACTTCTTTTATTCAAAAAATAAATATATCCTTTCTGAATCAAAGCACTTCATATGACATTAAGTACAAAGAAGAAATGTACTTCTTTGGAAGTTCTGAAATAGACATACAAGAGCTCATGGGAGCAACATTATCCGTAACAGTGATAAAAGCTGAAAGCTGATTTTTTACAAATTTATAGCAGAACACGATTTCCTTTTACAATATAGAGCTTCAAACAGCTTTAAGAAAAACACCATTTTTGAAAGTCTGAAAGGCACATAACTGGACCATAAAACGTACTGGCACATTCACTAATACGTTTTATGTTACATTCCTAAAGAGAATCCACGGGACCCTAACCAAGAGAAAGACTGAAAATACCAGCAAGTTCCTTTGCAAAGTACTAAAAGAGTGGCAGAGAGTTCCTTTTGGCTCTTGGTAAAATTAATATCCCAAAGCTAGAGAGTCTGAAAAGCTGCATCATTCAGTTGTATTTGGACGAGTCGCTACATAAACAAACACAACAATCAGCAGTACTACGACAGCCAGCGTGGGAAGCACCACGGTGGTGATCTGTTGCCGGGCCTCTTGCATTGCCTGTTTTCTCTCCTTTTTATCTTTGGAGGTCTCTTTTTTTGGCTTTCCTCTAAGCTGCCTCATCCTCCTCTTTGGATCTTTTTTTTGCTGAAATGTGGGACCAAAGGGAGTGGAACAGCAGAAAATTGTCCAAGGTCTTTTGAAACAAGAGGCTGAAGAATTCCTTTTCTGTTGAGTGGCTGGCTGTGCAAGAAACTGCAAAAGAAAGAAAACAATTCTTTTGAGCAAGATCTACACACATTCCAGTCATCAAAACCATTTGCAGCTCCACTGGGTAAATCTTTCATCCAATGGACACCAATGCAGCTTCTTTCAAGGAAACAGAATCATGGAGTTCAGCTCATCCACATAACCCTTTCCCCATAAAAACCAGAACAGCTCATCATGGTGCGTATCAGCCCAAGAACCCTGAACTTGCGCTCTGTTAAAGCAGAAACAAAGCCTCGCACCATATATTTTATCCTCCAAGGCAAACAAGGTAACACAGCTAAAGACCTAAGGAAAATAATATGAATTAGTCTTGCATCAACACAGGGTTCCAGCTGCCCCTCCTTGGAACAGCAGCAGGCTCCCTGCTCAGGGGCTGTGGCTCCCCACAAACCTGCAGAACGAGGAGGGGCAAGCACACACCCTTCCACAAGCGTTTATCATCCACAACAGGTATTTATTGGCATAAAGGGTACTCCGACAGGCAGAAAGAGCTGCTTAATTTAATGCTTCTGGTTCTGCTGCCACAGAACCAAGTCTAAATCATAACATGACTCAGTGCTGTCACTCTTATTGCAGCTGTCATTGACAAAAGAAAAAAAGCCCAAGCGATAACCAGTCTGCTACCAAATCACTGGTGCAGACAAGCAGTCATCAATAAAGTAGAAGGCAGTTGTTCTAAAGCATCTCCTAGACAATTTTTAAATACAGAAGAATCTATAACGTGAGATTAACAAAAACACAGCATGGTGGGAAAGCCTCTCTGAAATGAGAATTGGTAGGTGCTTAGTATTTCCATACCCAAAGTTTTTTTGCCCCTGAGCTGCCTAGAGCTGTGCAGTTCCCTGACTGTGCAGCAAGGGTGGATGCCAGCCATTGGTTACATTCTTCACCACCACATCCCCCAGTTCTGCCGTGGCACAACAGCTGGACACGGGCCACGTGACTTGAATTGAAATCAATTACGAACTCAGGTTTTTCCATCACTCTAATATACTCAGAATAAAATGTATGTAGAAATTAGTGGGTTACTGCAACTTCCTCTTTCCTTTCCCTCTTCTTCGTATCAAAATATAAAGATGATTTTGATGTGCTGCTTGCTGTAGGTGAGGAGCATGTGTCAACAAGCACAGCTGCAAAGCTCAGTTCACCCCAGACACAATTTCCTCTTGATGTG
Source organism: Mohoua ochrocephala (assembly GCA_013398855.1). Lineage (NCBI taxonomy): Eukaryota > Metazoa > Chordata > Aves > Passeriformes > Acanthizidae > Mohoua > Mohoua ochrocephala. Next base: position 39,590 of record VZTA01021000.1, read on the forward strand.
TCATCTCTGGTCGATGCTGCAAGTTGTCTTATGACTACTTTTTTAAAAAACAAGAAGAGGTTTCACTGAGAGTGGGATGCTTTCTGTTGGTGTTACCACTCAATCTCATTTGTCGGCCTGATCACAAAAGCAAAACAGAACTAAAAATGCTCCCATACAAAAGAAGAATCCTCACCTAGAGGTTATGTGCAGCTACAAAGGACTTTTCATCCTTTCTCACAGGTAACAACCTGCCTGCTGTGAATCTCATCCAGGCAATTACTTTGCATCATTTAAGGTACAATGTGGAATAACTCTGCTAAACCTGAACTGATGGAAGTGACCGGACTATCATAGCAACCATGTGGTACTAGAAAACCAGCAACCAGGCAAAGCATCAATACTTCAGGCTTTATCTGGTCCATCCTGCATACAAACTAAAGAAATAAAAAAACCAAAACAACAATAAAAAACCCCACTCCCAACAAAAAAAAAAAGGCTCAAGCATGACAAGATCTCAGTGTTCAGCTAGATTTGTCAATCCTGCATCCCCTGCACGCATATCTTTCAGGAAGTTTTGTGATCACGAACTTTGCAAATTCAGCTTGCACTCTGAGGCAAACCTTCATTTTGGTTTTGATAAAGCACAAAAGGGAAATTTTGATGCCTGAGACATTTTTCAAAAGAGGACACAATAAAGTTCAAGTCTTAAGAAGAATCAATTCCTTCTGCACACTGCAGCATTAGAATCAAAATATGTAATAGATTTAGAGACCAGAAGTGGTCAATGAACTTCGTGAGGGGGAGGTAAACAGGAACTGGATGGAGCAACCACACAACACCCTGTTCCAATCTTTTAATCTATGTGACTACTTAATTTTTAAACTTTCATAACTTTCTTCTCAGCAAATCCTCAGCTCTCTCTCCCTGACTCAGGGCAGAGCTTTTGGTATTACACCTTCTGCAAGCCATAGGTTTCTGGTCTGGTGTTGTTGTTTATCACTTCTCTAATTAACTCCTGAATTTTCTCTGGAGCAAAACAAATCTTTTACCCCTTCCGTTTCCATTCCGTCTCCTGCTCTGGTCACAAGATTTATTACCAAACTCTAGAAAAACTACTATGCAAAAAAAAGTTTTACATTTGTCCTTTGGGATAATTAGCCAACCAGAGCATTTCAGGCTGTATTTTGGTATTATTTTCTGTTTCCACTGTTAATGTACGTCTGCGGGTTTTGTCTCTGGATTACCCACAAGACCCAAGAAGTGATGGACAGTAAAAGCCTCTAGGAACAAAGAGGAGTTGCCATGAAACCAGCCTCTCTAACAATAAATGAGTGCCTTGCTCTGTGCAGCATCGCTTACTACCCAGACGTTAAAAACACCAGGATGGGTTTTTTAAGTCTCTTTTGAATGAATATTTCATTCTGAAGCAGAATGATACCAAGTTAATTACATACACTGGCTAACATCTGACGGCTTAGAACAGAAAGCCTTCCCGCAAACGTCAGCACCACTTGAATTGCAAGCTGACACTCTCCAGTTTGGGAATCTGGCATCAATCTCCAAATACGTTTCCAGTAGGCTGCGTTACTTGGCTTTGCTACTGGCAGACATGGACTCGCACAGAAACTGGTCCAGGGTTTTCAGAGAAATGAGCCTTAGGGTTCATCTTAACTGAACCATAAAATGGAAGTGGTGAATCTCTGCAAGCTGCTGCCAGGGCCCTGCTGCCACCAGGTGCCCGGCCATGGCTGCCAGGACCGGACAGTTGCTGACAGAAACAACACTTCCCCACAGGAAAAGTCCGGGATGCTGTAGATTCTGCTATGGTCATCCTGGAATGAAACAGCCCTGAAAAGCCAGTGCTCAGCTGGATATGAGGAAACTCTACAGCCCATGTTGTACAAGCACGTTAGCAGTGCCACAGCTATCCCCCTTGCACTGCCAAGCCTCTTACCAGTCCCCGTGGACTTCACTGACTACTGAAAATTATGGGAAGAAAGAAACAGATCCATAAAGCACATCAAGGCAGTGACAGGGGCAGGATTACAACATTAGGGTCTTGTTCCCTGTGGCATGCACAGTCCATGAGAACAAATTATCTGACATTACTGAGCTACATCCTCCCTCAGCCAGCAACCACCCTGCTTATGCTCGGGGAAGGCTGAATGCCAGTGAAGAGAGGAAGGAAGTAATACAGCATTGGGATGGGTGTAATTAACAGTCTCATCAGCACTGCTCATTTAAAACATCTCAGAGCAAGTCACTATCAGAAGGTCAATGAGAAAGTGATGTCTCACAGGTACTTCAGTCTCGTGCAAACTCTAACCTTGGACCAGCTGCAGAAGAACTGGAGGCTCACCTTTCCTCCTCAGTCAGAAGCTGAGTCTCCTTTTCACGCCAGTGTCCCCTGAACAAGGGAGGGCTCAGTGCCGCAGGCTGCACACATCCCATCCTGCTAAGGCTGCTTCCCACTGCTATGAAGGGCTCAACTGGCCCAAACATCTGCCGAGGGGGGGAGTGAACACCAAACTGGTTCAACTACTGCAACTCCCTCAACTGGGACACAAGTAGAACAGCAACAGAAGGGATTAACAGACTCTAGAAGAGTCTAAAACCTGTAGTCCACAACACCACGACAGCAGCCTGGCACTAGCCAGACATGGTAACTTCACCTTACTTTTATCAATTTTGAAATTTAAAATTTGAGGTTATATTTAAGTTCCCTATAGCAAAGTTTCCCCCAAAAGCAGGAACCTGCTGGCTAGAAAGAAACAATCTTGATTGCCAAGTGAAGAAAATTAGAGTTGACTTGGTAAAGTTATTTGAAACACCCATCTCACAGAGCCTACTCCAGCTTGATACTGAAGAGCGAAGGTTTCCAGGAGAAAAAAAACATTAAAAAATGTCAGGTTACTGATGAGAAACCTAAAGACGTTGTTCTTCAGTCTAATACAAATTCACAGATTTAGTACTCTGGGTTGCCCACTAGAGCAATTACATTCCCCCTTACCCAACATCCACGTTGCTTTTATATACAAAAGTATTCTTCATTCTGTCTTCCGGGTTAAGTTACTCTGAATTGTTTCTGGAGAGCTAACATCAAAACCTAAAAACATGAATTGGTGGACTGAGCCACTGAAGTCACTCATACCAATCCTGAAGTATTTGCCAGCATCTTACAGCAAGTCAACTGTGGCTAAGCAGGGATAATTTTATACCAGAAGTCTGTAGTGGGACCTGTAGGGACTGGTATCCTTCGAAACATACCAACAATCTTCCAACCAGATCGATGGCAGTCTGTTGTCCCCTTTTTTTGGTAAAATCAACCCTGACCCTCAGTAATCTGCAGTTAAAAGCTCCTCACATGGCACATGGGTATTCCTGCGAGCCTTGAATGGCAGCCTTGGCTCCGGCTACGCCAGTGCTCATGGAGTACTGCAAATTTGCATATCCTTCCATATGCAACACATGCACAAAAGGTTTTGTTTATCTGCACTTAGGGTAATTGCATGTCTCGATGTCTAAAGAACTTATTATCACCAACCTTACAGCATGAATGTATTAACCATGTTAAACTGACTAATTTTTCTCCAAATCCAAAATTACAAGTGTTTGCAAGCCAATTTGGATCAACCTGGCTTCATGATCCTGCTACCAACACTGCAACATTCCTGGAACAGCAAAACAACTCGAAATTCAAACAAACAATCTGACAGGAATTAATTTTTATAATTTAAATTTCCCCTTAGGGGCATGGATGTTACTGAGACATTAAAAATAAAATCAAACAACGAACCGGCAGACAATCTGGACGCACAGTATTCAGACTGCCTGCCAGCAGTTGGAAAAAAGGACACAAGACATCTAAGCAGACAATACTCTGCAGATTATTTGAGCATTAAAAAGCCCCCAAACCAGTAGTTCCCAATCACCAAGACACACCAGCATCAGAGCTGAGAAGAGCCCAAACCAACAAGCTTATCAGCTTGTTACTTATTTTTGCTGCTGGGCTGATTACTTGAGGGTTGTGCAGCCAGAGCTGCTGCGTGGAGGCTGGAAGAACCATCGGGCCCAAGAGCTGGAAAACCCAAGGGGCAAGAGGAAGCCTGGTCAGCAGAAAACCACTGCTCAGCACCGTGCGGTCATTAAAACAGAAGCACTCCCCACGCTCGTGACAAAGACCGTCCTTCCCACCAGTGGAACAGGATTGTTCCTGGAGTGCTGCCGAAGCCCCAGGCCGTGGCACAGCGCACTCTCCTTGCACAGCCCCAGCAGAACGGACACAGGGGCTCTGTGCAGCCACAGCAGCAGTGCAGGGCTTCCTACACAAAAGGCTTTAATCCCCCTTACCTGACGGAACTTCAGCTCCCTGCAGCCGAACTGGTGACCGCTGCAAGGAGATGGCAGCTCCTGACAGAGCAGAAGGAACCCTGACGTGCTGCCCCAGGCAGCATGGGGAGCCCAGAACCCCCAAATTAGCTGAAGTAATATCATTCTTACTTTCGTCCTTAATAAAAGTGGGGTCTAAGCAACAGAAACACATTATTTCCTACCTTTGAAACTCGGCAAAAGTATTGGGTTTTTTAAATGAATGACCGATCGGCATGTAATATTGTTACACAAACTATGGGTACTATTTAACAAAGGACAAGTCTTATTTTAGGCTACCCCACAGAATCACAGAATTGCAGAATCAGCTGGATTGGAAAAGGCCTCTGAGATCAAGTGCAACATGTGAACGAACACCATCATGTCAAACAGACCATGGCACTAAGTGCCATCCATATACAGTCTTTTCTTAAACACCTCCAGTGACTGTGACTCCACCTTCCTGGGCAGCCCATTCTAATGTCTAAACACCCTTTCTGTGAAGAAATTCTCCCTGCTGTCCAGCCTGAACCTCCCCTGGTGCAGCTTAACACTGTGTCCTCTTGTTCTGTCACTGGTTTCCTGGGAGAAGAGACCAACCCCCACCTGGCTACAACCTCTTTCCTGGTAGTTGTAGAGAGTGATAAGGTCACCCCTGAGCCTCCTCTTCTCCAGGCTTCTTCTCCATGGAACACAGATTTTTATCTTTTTTTTTATCATTACTCTGTAACTGATTTTACCTTGAGGTGACATAGCACATTTTGGATGGGGAATTTTCTTTCCTGAAACTCTAAGGTCTGGCCATTGCAGGAATAGTATCAGCAAGGTCACCAGTTTCTAAGGTGATTTGCCAGATTAGACATGCATCTAAATGGGAATTTTGAAAAGTATTTCAGTAGGAGTCTGGAACAGATGTACAAGCAGGAATTCTGGTGCATGGAGCTCTAGATGAGGTGTCCAGAGAGTACAGTTCTGCATACAGCCTTTGCATCCACCCCGGGTCCAACTCTGTTTAACCTCACATTTTAGTTCTGGCAGATGTGAGAATAATAACCCTTACATCTTCTCTGAAAAACATGTTCATCACTTTGTGTGGCTACTACCCGGGTAGAACTTGCAGGAGCACTTGGACCAGTCTGCACCCATCTCCCGTGCAGAGACAGGAGCTAAACCTGCCCGTGTTTGTGTCAGACCCATTAGGCACCAGTGCCTTGCAAGCCTGGCTCTATGCAGGAAGCTTTTTCAGTAGAAAAAAAGGCAAAAAAGCTTGACTTTAACTGTTTTTAGGCAATTGCAATAGTAATTGTCCAGCAGTATTTCCATCACATTCAAGCACAATTATACTTCATTTTTAGCACTAAATGTAAAATTATAGTTTAAAAAATCTTCATTATTTGACTGGTTCTATGTAATCACTTGTGTGGGCGACAGAGCAAAGATTTGCCAATTTGACTAAGAGTGCTGAACCCTAAAGATTGGCAAAACATTTCAATCCCAGTCACATCCTCCATCCCTCTCCCAAACCTCCCCGACAATTCACTCTGAGCAACACAAAAGCGGCTCCATGATGAAGTGAATATTCCAGCTACAGGAGAGCTTCTTAAGGTACTGAAACACAGTTCTGTGCAACCACTAAACAGGGGAACTTATTATCAATTGCATAAAAAACCCCAATTTTTAATTTGTACAAGCCATCCCCTAACAAAACGAGCAATGACTGCAGCAACAGCCAAAAAAAAAATTTTCCTTCTCCATGATCAAAATGCTCTGGGTTACCCATTCCTTTTAAACTGAAACTGCACAGAATTGATGCATACCTGAAGATAATGCTTGCAATGCTAAATTTGAGCTCTTCTCTTTCAGTGACACTGTCACGATTTCAGAGTCTGCTAAAAATGAAGAAAAGCATTAAGAGAAAAATTTTTGCTCAGTGAAAAATTGATTTTCACGTCACAGCATGAGGCCAATTCTTAGTATCATAAAAATTTACCTCAGTCTATTTGACTGTAGCAAGGAATTACAATTAGCAAATCAAAAGAACCCTGTTTTCAAGGGTGAAAGCTTTTAATTATACACGTAGCATTATGGAACTATTAAGATTCTGTTTGAAGTCAGTTTAACATTATTTTTTAGTGAGAGGTGGTGGCTTTTTTTCTAAAGCTGAATTGACCCATCATTACTGCAACATCACATTTACTGTAAATGCAGCTTTGAGAGTCTCCAAACCACTCACAGCATTTGGAAAATGAAAGCCATCACTGAATGCTGCCAGAAAGTCAGAGGGAGCAAGGCCGCCAAAGCAGAAAGCCATTTCCATATCATTTTCACAATTCTGAGGACGTGGGAATAGCGAGCGATCTCCATTAGAAACAAAGGGCCGCGCATATCAGCATTTGGGGAGGCACTGTCAAACAGAGGCGAGGCCACCGTGCAGTGCCATCCTATCTGCCCCGAACGCGGCAAAGAAACCCAGCAGAATGCAATTAGAACAAAATAAATAAAAAGGCAACTTCTTCTGCTCCACGAACAGGTGGATAAATAACCCGTATTTTCCCTGGTACAGAACCAACATCAAGACGACTTTTCCAACAGGCAGTCCAATGAAGAAATACAGCTAAATGTTTACTGAAAACACAAGAAAAGTAAACATGTAATTTCTGCCACTGCATGAATTCAGTTCCTAGGGGAGGCTGTAAAAGAAGAGCTTGCCATTCTCCATCTCTACAGCTACAGATGATCTTGCACATAAATGCAGTAAACCACAACGTCTAGCATATGACTTGGTATTATGTGTTTGCTCAGATGTTTTCATAAAAGGTAATTTTCTCAGATGTTCCTGACAAGGCTCCTTTGGATACAAAACATTTATCTTTCCAGTGTTTTTGCAGAAATTCAGGCAGTTTCTAAACAGCTACACTAAATAAATAACAAACTAGTCACTGGTGCCAGAGCTCCTCAAAATTTAAGTGCTGCTTTGCCAGACCTACCCCAAGAGTTTGGCATCTGCCAGGAGGGGCAGCAACAGGAACCTGGTGTGAAAACAACGTTTCTGTTTCGCAGAACAGCTGAGGCGGCCCACCCAGACCCCGAGTGTCACTGCTCACACCTCAAGCTGAACTGTCACCAGAGGGTAGCAGCGCTCATCTTCTGAAATGATGGCGACCTGGATGGGAAACACACTTTCCCTACACGAGGTCTGGTTGTTGCTTCCCCTGTTCAAAAGAAGGGGTTCCCAACACAGTCACTCTGTGAGACAGCATCACCATAAAAGCGTTTGAGACAGATCCCCGAGGCATGTGCCAGGCACAATGCCAGCGAGTCCGAAGCCTGATGTTACAGTTTTGTAATGCAAACAGGAGAGTTGAGGGACTGTCACTGCTTTTCATTACAATTCTACTGTCTTTAAAACTTTGGCGCTGAAAACTCAGTCCAGGCTGAAGATTGGCAGGCATTAAATCCATGCCCACAGCGAGCAAGGATGGAATTTAAATCTAAAACCACAGAAACCACAGAGGCAAGAGCTGAGCCTAGGTGGCAGGGGTGTGTGTGTACACCTGCGTGTGCACTGGAGAGGGGAAGGATGCAGAGTGACTGACAGAAGAGAAAAGCTGGAAGAACAGTCCCAAGATAGCAGAAATCTAGAACATCCAGAAATGTGTACTTCCTGACCACAAGACAATCTGTGTATGTGTCACAGTATGCTGGATCAAAACTATTTGTGAAAGAGAGAATTTGTTTCTTCAGAAGGCACAAAGGGAAATCTCGCTCTTCTAGCTCAAACATACATTACTATCTGGCACAGGAATAAGCAAGATGGATGTGTACCTGGGCTCCTGGAACCCCCCTGACAGCCCCACAGGGGAAAATGGACAGCACTGCATTGAGAACAGCACTTACCATTTTATTCTATACAGTAGCTCAGAGGTATTCACAGATTTAAAGCAAGCCTGATGCAATGCCAGCACACACTGAATGATGGGTTCAGATCTCAAACTCATCCCCTTCGGAGCTCGTCTGAAGTTCTGGTTTCTCAAGCTTTTCTTGGCACAGATAGTTTTCTAGTAGGAGGCTGAGGAAAGACTGCTGGCAACATGCCTGTCTCTCCCTGCTTCTACATGTGCCAGGGAAGGACTGCATGACACTGGAGAGCAACTAAATCCCACAGAAATCAACCCAAATACAGTCGATGAAGTGGGTACCTGTGTTACTCCCCTCGTTACTTGCTTTCAAAGCTTTATTTTAGAGCTTTTGCAGTGCTGCCATTTGGCAGATTTCATTCCTACCTCTGCTGCCTTCTACACATTCTCGCTTGATCTGGATAATCAAGTTATCAATGAATGAAATAAAAGCCCGCACCTTACATTAGAAGAGGACGACAGGTTTACCCTAGGGGTCCTCCTCCAGCAGCCAGAAATCTGCATCTTTCCCAAATTCCTTTCAGTTACAGAAATGTTCTCAACATCAGTGTGAAAACAATGCAATCAGGACACCTTTTTTTTTGAGGGGGGTGGGGGGAAGGAAGATAAGAACTGAGACTTGCAACACAGGATGGGTGGGGAATTTTTTCTTCCTACTACTGGTCTCGGTAAAATCTCATTCTGTTTACTCCCCAGCTTAAACGTGAAGTCTTATTACATTTCACTAAACAATCCCACATTATAATAAAACAGTCGGCTTTCCTGCCGTGATTGATAGACTCTTTGCAATTATTTAAGGGGAAGGCACATAATTACATACAGCTGGATTAGGCTGATCAAATCCCTGTTAGTGTCTGTCAATATACACATAATAAGACAGTGTGACAATAATGTAAACTAATTTAAATGCAGAAAGTTTAATTAAGTCTTAATAAAATTACAAACAGAAAGAAGAAGGTTTTGCACAGAAAGGGAGTTTCTCAGCAAAGCCACCCTATAAACACAAACGTGTTTTGCCTCATCAGCTCTGCAACACTGGCTCCTGCACCACCTATTTATATATTCTTATTTACAGTTCTACTGCTAAGACCTTCCCCCAGCTCAAAAACTTGTAAGCAAAAGCAGATGCTGTGGAGCCACGTGTGTAAGAGAGTCCATTAAGAGCAAGCCCAGGTAGCCAAAGAAGGATGTCTCAGAAGTTCCCCTACAACACTCAGCGAACAGCTATTGATCAGTACCACAGTTCAACACAGTAAAGTACAAGTGACCTCCTTTTAAAGCAGTTACCGAGACCAAAACATCTCCTCCCCCATGCAATACTATTCACATTCACCCCTCTCATTTGGCCCTGTAGAGCCTCCTTTTCCACTCGGGTTGTTTTTAAAGCAATCTGCTACATTCACAGTGCTCTCAGAGTCACCAGTGATACACAATACTGCATTAACCCCAGTGAGCTTAGTGCAAGACACCAGCCTCATTCCCTGCTGCATTTTTCCAAGGGTAGTCGTGTTCATGCACTGCCTTAGTTGTCTTTTTCCTGCAACTCATAAGGACATGGTTGCAACTGATTTCTTAATGATAGGTAAAATGGTAATGGTAAAATACTGGTAATGGCACACCAGCCCCTTTAGCTCGTGTCAGCCCATGCGTGCAGTGCCAGTCAGGGGTCCAGTTGTCTACACGTGTTCCCTTTCCCCCTTCACTCAGTGATAATGACTCGACTTGTTCTGTATCTGCACATTATCACCATTTCCAGCTTGGATGCCCTTGCTGTTTCTGTGCCAGGCATTTTCCAAGACAGTGACCCAACGAGAAGGGTGCAGGAGCAACGCTGTGCCACTGCAGACCTCCTCTCCACCACTAGGATGCCTGTGCTTCGTTATTAAAAAGTAGGAGAGCAGATCTTATAAAGGGAAATTTGCTGCTCCCCAACGTACATATTTTCCCATGCTAAGATTTCCTGATATGCTCTCTGCCAAATTAAATCAATTTGAGTATCTCGTTAAAGAAAAAAACATTGCAGATTTTGATCTATTTTTATTAGTCTGCCAGTTGAGCCTGTTGCTCTGATCTGGTTTACTTGACGATTCCTTAGCTGCTGTGCTCAGCCACTTCTCTGTGGAGGCCCTACGGCGTTTCAAGAATGTTAGAAAATTCTGAATAAGACAGAGGATCCTCACCATGGCCTTATCCAAAAAGGCAGCAAAAATTCTGAACAAGTCCATTTCACAAACATGAACATTTCCTGCAGAATCAGGTCTTCTCAGCTTGGGGAAGAGGAAGAGGGAAACAAGGGTTTTTTTGAGAAATATAAGTGTAAGAAAGGATTACAGTGCAATCTCCTGGAAAACATATTAAAACTCAATACTGTATTAAAACTGATGAAAAAAATTAAGCCCTCCTGTGTTCAATCACATCCCTCCAAAGCTCTGGGCCAACCTCTCCATGCTAGAGACAAATCACCATTAGATAACCTTTTCTGAACAAGTCTATCACTTATTCTAGTTTATGTTCTGTTTCCTTTGGCAGCACAGCTATTTAAGTCATCCTTCTAATCCAGAGCCTCTGGTAATTTTTCTTTTCTCTTCTAGGGCAATTCTTCAAAGCATCATAAAGGCAAATTTAATAAGCAGCTCAATTTCTATTGCTTTCTATTTATAATACTGCAAGCACCTGCTGCTGCTGAGATCTAAGCACATATCTATCTATCTTACTCTGTATAGACTGATTTGGATTAATCTTAATAGCTTCATATTTTAAAGCAATTTCAAGAAACATTGCTTCAAGCTGCTAGGTGGATTGGTTGTGAGTTTTCTTCTCTTTGGGGTGTCACTTTTTTGTTAGGTTTGGGTTTTCTTGGGTGTTTTTTCATTTAGTGTTTTGTTTGGGGTTTTTTTTTTTTGTTTGTATTGTGGTACAGTTAGTTCTCCCTTACCACCCTATTTTTATTAAGATACTGCTGACCAGCTCTTAAAAATACAACTCATTTTGCTTCCTTGTTTAAACCAGACACCTTTGATATGTGTATTATTATTTTTATATACATATATATAATTTTACTGGAGTATTCAGTAGATGCCTCTTGTCAGTTCAACAGCAGGCACTCAACAATCAAACCAAGCTGCTCCTGGAACCCCAACAGTGGAAGCCAAGTCAGCAGTGGGGCTCATGGATGGTTTTGAGAGCTGTGCATGTGCAGGGAATGGGTGTTTAAAGGTTCCTGCCATGATCCAGTACACGCAGAGTTTGAATCACGTATTATTTGACCTTCTCTCAAAAGAGGGATATATTAGATTTTAATCTTATCCAAGTGCTTGCAAACACCAAGTGACAGCTAAGGCTACACAGCACAGAAGTTAAGTCCTACGTCTGACCTTTCAGAGGGCCTGAGGAATCATGTCCTTAGGCATCTCTTCAGAGTCTGCCTTCCACAGCTTACAGACAGAATATTAATGGCTGCACCCTGGGCTGGGGACATCTTGGTATCTACAACATCAACACCGACCACTCTTGCTGTTATTTCATTTGACAAGATGACAGATAGGAAGTTTAATGCTGTGGGGGGAAAGGAAGAAGAAAGTTATGATGCAGTGCAAGTAGGTGAGCAAGATAACGAAGCCCAGACAGAAAGTGCAGGAGAGCCCCCTTAGTGCGCAAGAAAAGAAACAAAATGAAAAAGAAAGACAAACGAGCACACAGAAGAAAAGCTGCAGGGAAGTAAAATAAAGACTGAAAGAAGTGGATGGAAGAGTCCATCCATCAGAGAAGACAGGCATCAGTGATGGGTCTCACCTCTGCACTGTGTCTCTTTGCTTTTAGTGACGGACAGCTGAGGTTTGTACTTCTCATCCATCTCCTGCCTACGTGTTTAGGTGTGATGGAGCAGCCTCCTCCACAACCGGTCAGGAGACCTCATGGAAGACCTCACAGGACACTCTGTGGACAGCTTAATCTCAAGAGTGACTCTCCTTCCCATAAACTCCTACTCCAGAGGGGCTGTGCTATTTGCCTCCCTGCAGCATTTAATACGGGCTTTATAAGATAGGATTTTAAGTATTCCCATTAAAAACACACCTCTTTCTCAACAGAGGTTTCTGGTTGCTGTTTTTATTCACCCCAACCACGGCAAGATTGCTGTTAACTTCGTGACAAAAGCATGCTCGTGAATGTGTAAAACAAAGTTTCCAAAACTGTTTTTAACTGCATTTGTTGGAAAATTAAGCAAATGGAAAGGCTCAGAGACACGAAAACATCATTGTGAGATAATTAGTAGTATGCCCTCCTTTTACTTATCAACAACAAAAGCCAATACAGACATTATCTTGGGAATCTATGGATTTTTTAATTTTCTATTAACATGAGAAGATACAGACTTCCTCAGAAAATAAACGAGGCACAAGGAGACCCTGCACGTCATTTATAAAGAGGAGATGCCATGTATCCTTCAGCCTCTGGCTGTGGCTTCCAAATTAGCATCCCAAAACATCTGTAACCTTCATGTGTTCTCATCTTCTTCCACAATTACTTCTTATCATGTGGGGAGGTCTTGAACTTTTGCAACAGCTATGCTGAGTAAATCAGCTATAAACAGACGTGCTATTGATACTCCAAGCCAACAGCTAATCATGATTTCTAGTCTTTCAAGTGAATAGGACAACTTAAAATGGCAAACATTGCTCTATCTACTCATCCATAAATTAGGAGTGACAATAGCAGATTATTACTCATTCACTCAGAGCGTTTGTTTGGCCCTGAGAGAACTGGCTTTATTCCAAGAGCTGGCAAACATTGGTTAATATACATGTAAATGTTTTATTTCTCTTGGAGTAGGCAATTTCACAAAATGAAATACCAAATTAAAGATGACCTCAGTTCTTCTGCTGATGCCTGTCTCGGATGCAGTGCTGCTGGAAGCCTTTGCAAGCTTTTTCACACCAAGTCAACAGGGAAAAAGACACCTTTTCTTTTCAAAGTGAGACAATTTCACTGTGGAAACATGAAAGCTTTTATATAAATATTAATCACCACATTTGTCCTGGAGTTAAGTGGATGGAGACTGGCTTACATAAGGTTGCAGTACTGACTTGAAAATAGTGAGTGAGATGTACTGAAATGGTTCTGCAAACACTGCTCCAAACAAGCTGTTCCTCAATACAAGAACTCTGGTGCAAGAAGTAGATTAGCAACCCCAATATTTAACCTGAGGATACTATAAAACAGTACTTTACTCCTGAGAGTGAAGAAGGGGCATTTTGTCCTTTGGATTTCTGGTTTAAGTGTAAAGAAAAGGAAAATGTTAATTCCCTCCAAAACTGCAACTAATTTGAACCGGGAAGAAGAGAGGAGACTAAGAAAAGGAATGGAGGTTCAACACAAAGGGGGAAATAAATTAAATATCTGAGCAGAAAACCAGGCAGTGGTTTAACAGAGCCTCTTACTAACCAGTCCTAAACCTAAATATTCTAAATAACACCAAGTGTACTGCACCCATACTCCTGAGCATGGGTCTCCAAAACCCAAGGGAATCAACAAGCACATTCTGTGCACTTCGAGGTGAGGACAATATACACCACCTCCAGCAGGACTCGGAGAACCATCTTTTTCCTACAAAGGGCTGGAGGTATCAGATGTGCTTACTCCTGCTATGATACAGGCCATCAGTCATTCCTTACCCCTCTTTCCCACAGAGAAGTGAGATTTCTTTTCACAAATTAACCGAGACTTGAAACTGGAACTACAACCACAAAGCAGCTTTGCGAGAAGGGGAAGAGAGAAGCATAACCTCTTGTCTACTGTGCTGTACCATATGTATCACCTCACTTTCCTTGAGGGCACACTGAAGCTTCAATCAACTGGGGACGCTAAAAACTGTTCAAAATTGTTCATAAACCTAGACAGAAATGACCCAATATTAATATATTTCACAACAGCAATGAATGAAATGAAATATAGAATGAAATATAAAATAAGGTACAAAGCATGGCTGAGATCACAGTAACTTGATGGAACACACAAGCAAAGAGATACAACAATTAAGAAACCCCCAACCATCAAGAGAGCCGCAGTCTAAATTCACCTCCTTCGAGTGAAAGGAAAAGATAGAAGATGAACAAAAACTGATGGGGAGCAACTACCAACAGATGACACTTTCAAAAGATTCAGGACTACATTTATGTGGCAAGAGCTGATGAAAAGTTCAGTTCCCATATGGTAACTCATCTTGATTGCTATTGTGGTGCTCCACAGGTTTCAGCCAGGCCTCTCCATGGACATGGACATCTATGGATACGGAAGGGACACCAAATCTGTATTTTCTGGAGATAAATACATCAAAAACTGCAGACATTAGAATTGTTCTTCCTCACATTCTGCATTTTAACAGGAAAACAATTTAGACTTTACAGGCTATTACATTAACTAAAGCTACTTTTGAAATATTTTTCATTATTTCTTCCCAAAATGACATGTTTCTTTTCCTTTTCACCTGCAGAAAACTACTGCTGGAGCAAGCGCAGTAACTAGTACTTGACATTACTTTGCTTTGGAACTTGAACCTAATGCTGCACTTTTCCATGCTGCTTTCACACAAAGCACACTCTCCCCCCTCTTGTGTGCTACCGCTTCCATGACACCTGGAGATCTCACAGGGAAACCTGCTGGAACAAAGGGCAACACAACAGAGCGCCACAGTGCCGGCTTCAGCTCTGAAGAGGATTTTAAAATTTATTGCAGGGTCTCAGTTGGCCGCTCGGTGTTCGGTGTGGCTGGAAGGAACACACAAGCCAGGTGGAACTGCAACAGAGGCGCCTCTATAAAAGGCGACAGCACTATTACCAGATAAGCCACCAGTTAGACATCACTGATTACCACACCGGACAGAGATTTTAACTCACCTAGAGAGCAGACAGCTAATCAGATTTCTTAATGGGCTTCTCTCAGTTGCACTGGGGCTGATGCATGCTGCATACAAGATTCGGAATGAGATTTTTCCCTGAATAGCACATACTGCTCTACTACAGCATTCTGTTATCATCTTGGCTTGCGCTTACATAAAATACCAGATGGAAGTTACATGAACAGTCATTAAGAGGTTAATCATTAAATTCAAACTATGCCTGGGCAGCAACAAAGCTGACCTCTTGAATAAATTGAGCTTGGATAAAGGTTACATTGATTTTCCTAAAGAGGTTTCATTACTTAACTCTAGATTTGTGATTTCTTTTGAGAGTACGAAGTTAAGAGCTAATCCAAATTTACTATTTATTTTCTACCAAAGAGAAACCAGCCCATTTAAAATGCAGACAATATGATAGATCTCCCTCCCTTTCATTGTTCTCTCCCCTCTGAGAGAAACTCAACTTCATAGGACTTCAAACCTCAGGGAAGAGGGGAGGAACCCACAAAAACAACAAACCCTAAAAACCTTAAAAAACCCCAGTTCATCTTTATTGTACAAGCTTTTCCTCCAGCACTGAAAATCCAATGTGTATTTTCTCACAACTACTTTTACCCCTGTATTGTTCTTAATGCTTTCCTAGAAAGGATGGTTTTTTAGCACCCAAGTGAAAGACTTTAATTTGATGAAGGGATGGGGACTGTTTGGAGTCCAGAGTCAGTAAAAGGCACAAAGCAAACATTAGGATATGCTGCAGGATCCTGAGCCTTTCTGCTGTATTTTCTCCTTTCCAACTGTGATCTTCCTGTTTTGTTTTTAAACAGGTATCAGAATCAAACAGGTGACTATTACAAGCTGTACCATTAAATCGAAGAGTTTCCTCTTCCCCTCCTTCAAGTATGACAAAGATCATCCATGAGAACAAAGTGATCCGAGTTCCCCACTTCCCACAGGTACGCTATTAGCCTTACTCGACCATGGCAGTTATGTCCGTGGCAAATGGAGTGGATTACGGACTCGGGGTTTCCTAACTTCCTGAAATTACTGCTTTGATTCACTCACGTCTTTGGGAATGCAAAACCTACTTAAATCAAAGAAAAAGATCTAGGAAAAAGCAAGGAAGAGACAAAGTTATTCAGAAAAGAAAAAAATATGCACCCTCCCCCCCCTCCCAAATACACATCTTTTACAAGGGGCAATTTCTTACTCTCCAGTTTTGAGAGCCTTGCCTCTTTCATACTTAAGCAAAGTTTTCCCAAAGCAGGCATCACTGATTGCATTCATTTGGAACTTTTATGTAAACAACATTGAAATAAGAAGTGGAAAGCCAAAAAAGGATGTTAAATCATGGGATATATACATCCCAGAACCTTGTATGTATCTCTTCCAAGAGAGGAATAACCAAAAAAAAATGGACATGAAAAAGAAATAACAGTAGGTAAGAACGTGGAACATGAAAGGCTTTTTGCTTAAGGTCCCTCATGTCTCAAGAATTTATTAAAAGATGATGTTAGAGCACCTGAATTTCAGCAAATTGCTTCTGAGATGGCTCCTGTTGCAGCAGCTTCTGCTGGAATATTTCACTCTGGCTGTCAGCCAAGTCTTTGCTATGCTGATGCCAAATAAACGATACCCAATTTCAACGACAGATGCTGTTGTGTTGACACATAATTGATACGTTTATATTCAGGGCTCCCTGAATTCTGAAACACTTTATTCACAAGAAACATAACTGACAGCAGAATTGAAAGGGACTTGCACATAGCTGGTGCCCCTACACCGCTGGTATTGTGAGACTGGAAGGAATAGATTGCCAACTGTCCAGGGTGGTCAGGAACAGTGGATACCAAAAATTTTCCAGGGCAAAGGAAAATATGGAGAGATACGGCCCAGCAGTAAAAGTCAACTTGCCCAGCCAGAAACCTGCATGCCCAGAGAAACAGGAAACCTGAAAGTTTTCAACGCAAGTCACAAATCCCTTTCCTGCAGAGTTTCTAACTGCGTAGGAGATGGAAGTCAGAGAAACAACACAGCATTGAATAACAAATATGTCCATAATCTCCTCTTCTCTTTGACTTCCTTGGTTTCCCAGGCAGGAAACAGATTAGCAACCGTTACAAATATATTTACCAAAGGTATGTTCCAAAGAAAACGCTATATACCCTGATCCTTGCACGTTCATTCTCCTGTAGACAACTTGAAATAAACTTTCATAAATAGCATTTATTTTGGAAAGCAACTGTATCCCTCCTCAAGCTAAACACACCTTTGCATCCACTGTAATTCTTAGAGGAAAAAAAATGCTGACAATATTACAATACATGCCTATAACCTGATTTTTTTTTGGTTTTGGTAACACAGCATTGTATTATTTTCACACAATGAATAAAAACATGGACAGAAATATTCAGCAAAAGGTTAGTACCCACTCATTTCACAAGGGGAAAAAAAACCCACCAGCAACAAATAAAATTTGGCATAAAATACAGGAGCAAATAAATGCCACATGGCAAAGTTTTCAGTCATTTATCCAGATGGTACATGCTGTCCAGCAAACATGCATTGTGGTATATTCTGCCATGATGCCTCTTTTTAATTAAAATAAGGTTAAGCTTAAGAATACTTTTGAATTGCACTCTATGGGGATTATCAAATACATTTGAAGTTTGCAGATGAACAGGTTTCACTAGCTGGAAACCCCCAGAAAACATATCTTGTTGACCGTTTCTTAAATTGCATTTTAGAACACTGATGACAGCCCAGAAAGCTTCTGCAGTGTGATACACTTCTGCTGCTTGTGAGGCCTTATCTAGGTCTCAAATATTGTCTGTACTTCTCCTCCAGCACCACGGCAAAGATTTCTTCCTCCAGTCAACTCTTTTCTTTCCACTGTATGAAAAAGGGACTGATGTTAATTCTTCAGACTTTGCACACTGCAGCGCTTTCCTTTAATTCTTCCTCTCCTGTGCTTCTAAGGGTTGCTAAGGGCAAAACTGTCACAAGACCTCTCTTCACACTGAATTTCTCCTTCAGGAGTGCCCAGCACGGAGAATACAGATAAAGTTATACAGGGGAAAAATGCATTTATCATCAAAGCTCCTATCTCTCAAACCCCAAATTTTCCAGTTAGTTCAGCAACACAGAATATATAAAATATCCAGGTTTATATCCTTAAAAAAGCACAAAGTGCTTGAAAAGGTCAAGGAAGTGCATTAAGTAGAAAAGATTTAGGGGCCAGTTTTTGTAAAACTGTTCTGCAGGGCACTGAAAAAAAAAAAACCCAAAACCAATTTTTGCCAAAACACATCCAGAAGTTAAAAGTTTGGCAGCAACTGCACAGGTACCTTCTTCCAAAAACTCTCAAAACAACCAACTGAAAAAACTAAACATAACAAGACAAGAAAAAAACCCCACAGAACAAAAAGTTTGAAAAGCCCACCTCAAAGATATCACATCCCTCCCCAAACCACACAGAAATTTTTGTCAGTCACAAAGGATAGCTGGGACTAACCTCTCACTGGCATTTGGGCATTTCAGGAACATGTACAGAGAATCATAAAATGGTTTGGGTTGGAAGGGACCTTAAAGATCATCTTGTTCCAAAGAGAACATGAAAACACCTGTCAACAGCTTTGATTTACCAGAGCCAGTCATGGGCTATGACAGGGTGCTACACCACAGGCAGAACCAATCCTCCTCACTGCCGTTCAGAGGGGATCAGATGCAAAGCAGCTCCAGATGCTGTGCCTAAGCTAAAGAAGGCCAGTCTCTCAGCACTGCCTTTTGCACTGAGCACAGCACGGCAATAACAAAGCTCAAAGGCTTACACAGAAGATCCCGCTCCTGTCTAATTACTTGGAAGGGTGTGCAGAGAAGTGTGGGTCAGCCTGCAAGGCATCCTACAGCTACACCCTGTGTGTGTTAGGAGGGGTGTAAGGAGTTCAGGAGGAGATCAATGCTGAGACCCACAAACCAACTCGAATATTTCTACTTGTTACTGAATATGCTCCAAAGACTTATTCCTACAGCTCTTTTGGGGTGTTTGAAAACTCATGCTAAAGTCAATAACTTTATTTTTTAAAAAAAAACCCAACATCATACTCAATAGTAATAACCCATCCTGTTATTAACAAAGGCAAGAATTTTAAAAGTCAAATGGATTCTCACTCCTACTTCTACTATTGGCTACTGCATTTTGTTCTATTTGGACACAGAACAGAAAGGTTGCACTTTCTCCCAACTCAGGAAGGCAGTGCTGTAGCTGGAAGACATGGGAAAAAAACAATAAAATGATTGTATACAAATATTTCTGTTTCTCTTCCTCAATTTATAATGCAATTTAAAAGAAAAGCAAAAGTGTGTTTGATGGAGATTAGTGTACAATGAGTTTAACATACTAAATAAATTATCAACAGAAAGAACTAAGTCATCCTTCAACTTTTAGAAGTGTAAAAGACTTAGCAATAGTTCAGGCAATCAGATTTCAGATCAAATCTTACTTTTACAGACACCATTTCCTGCACTCTGAAGTATTTCTCTTTCAGCTGTGGGAAAGACTTAAACAATTGAGGGAAACTGTTTGCTCTGCAGACTGAAATAATAATTCAGCAGCAAGAACCGGCATCAAGACTTTTGAGCAACGGTATCAAACCCTAACATTAAGGCAAAAAGTTGACACGCAGCCCTTTCCCCTATGCCAAAGTACTTCATCACGAGTAACTCTAAGACTCCAAGCCTTCAAACGTACTTCACGGGTTATAACAGTGTAAATACAAGCCTCTCACGTAACAGTTATGAATTCAGAAAACTTGAGTTTTTCTGATGCTGTGCACCATTAACACCTAAACCTCTCAAGCCACTTAAGACACATTTATCCTGGAGTTTCTATCCTAAACTATGCTAGAGTAAAACTGTATGTTTTTCCATTCAAAGTAGGCTGTGAAGGTTGAGTTGATGGCCAGACCCAGCACAGTAAGTGAATAGGTTTTTAAGCAGACTTAAATTTGCAAAAACAACCAACCACAGGTGAATTTCCTGAGCCTTTTTGGGGCATGACTGCAGGCTAAGAGGTGTATTTTATACTGGCACCAGTAAGTCTCTGAAAAGAGCTCTTGAAAAGGCTCTGGGATCTTGAATCTTATTCGTATCATTACAGCCATGTACCTAACCTGTGTCTGAGGGTGCACTTTTGTAACTAAAAACTCCATCTTGCAGCTTCCTTCTTTTTGTTATGCTTCTAGCTGGGTGTCAAAGTCAAGTAAAAGATCTATCCTGATGCAATGATGCTACTGACACATAATTACCAGCAAGGAGCCATGCTAAGAATACACATTTGAGAGGCAAAGCACTACCGTGAGTTTTGATAACAAATTTATATAACACACCTCCTCCCCAGACCTGACACTAAGCACTGTACCATAGTCAGAGAACTCCTTTCCAAATATACAAGCAAAGCCAAGGTGTCAAACCAAACTGACACTGGGTGAAAAAAGCAGCAAGACCAATTTATAAACCAAAAGCAGTCTGGGAAGGAGATGGGAGGAGACACCCTGAGGTCTGGTACATCCAAACTGTGATTATCCATCCCTCTAGCATGATACAAAGCCCAACATCAACATGACCTGAACACAAGGGTTTTATGCTTAGCAGCTAGTAAGGCTTGAGGAGCTTTATTAGAGACCCTTCTCAAAAGAGCCTCTCTGAAGGCAAATGGTACTTTGAGTGTTAAAGCCTACCCAGCCACCTCCTCTCATTTTTTTCCCCAAGTTTACCATCATGCAACCACAGCTCTTTGACTCTTTAACGGTGGTACGTCTTTATTCTTCATAAACTTTTTAGACTAGTCTATGGAAACAAAAACCCAAAAAAATCACAGCAGTACCAAGGCAGAACACAGCCACAATCAAAAGGGATTGGGTTTGTTACTGCCAGAGTCTAAGGGGCACCCATGTAAGTAAACATAAGGCCACATCATTCTGCACTCCCCCTCACCACACCAGCTCATTTCAGCCTGAAAAAGTCATTTGTGCCTGCAGCAGGGCAGGCCACATTTCTTCTCTTCGTGTGACAAAGACACAAACACATTGGTTTAGGCAGAAGCAGCTTTTGCACTGATGCTGCTCTTTATTTTCCACTCTTTTTGTGAAATACAGAGACAATCTCTGAGCAAAGCCTTTCGGGAAAGAGCTTTACTCAAAATCACTAGTCCTCTGTCTAGCACAATAAGAGCAGAGAATGCAAATTAGTTTCAATAAAAGCAGCTGGCAATCAATAAGAAAGAGCTGGTCTCTAAGAGTGAAACTGGTTCCTCTAAGGATAAGAGTTAAAAGGAGAAAAATGTAATAAGATGAATAAAGGAAGAATAAACGTAAACAAGGTGGTGCACAGGAGAAAAATCTAACAATACAATTAAAAAAAAAATAATCAGACAAACTGACAAAGAATAGCTGGGGGTAAATAGGAAAGAAAAATACCAGTGCAAAGAAAAGGATCATGAGGAAAAAGTCTAATGGAAAACATGTGCAATCCAAACAAGATAAAATAAAAATCATGAAAGGGATCATATAAGAGGTTAGCTGGCACTAAGGCTTAGGGCACCAGTCACGAGTTCACATTCTAGCCTGGTTCGCAGGCTTTGGTAAGTCCAATAATGAGTTTCAGCATTCCTGCTTCCACGCATCTGGCCTCTTCACAAAACCTTCTAAACCTGTCTCCTCTGACCTTCTGCCATAACGCAGAAAGTCAATACCCACCTGAGCAGATCAGAACCCACCCACTCTGCACGCAATCAGACTCCTCGGCTACATCCCTTTACCTTCAGGTCCACAGGCACCTGCAGAGGACTGGGAAAAGCCCAGCATTATTGTTGCTACCTATTTAAAGAAAAAGAGATTCAAACACTCAAGATTGACGCTTTCACTGAATTTCCATATTACTGTGTCTCGTTTTTATAAGTCAATTAGAGAATGCATTATGGTCACGGAAGAAGCTGTTACAGACAGGGGAAAATACAAGCGTGGCACTGTTAGCAACCTCCACTCGAGAGAAACCTAACAATCAAGTGCCTTGCATACTGCAAAAGTCAGTGACACAAATCACTTACCCTCCATCTTCCACCTACAAATCCAGCTCCAGTGGCTGGCTTTATCAACATCTCCCACCGAACCTTGGCTAACGTGGAAGCAAGTATCTTGCACATGCCTTTAATACAGCATACGAGCAAACAGGAAGGCAGGCTGGTACTTAGGAGCTTTTTATCCCCAAAGATTCTCGCCACAGAACTACACAATGTAACTCCTCTGGCCCCAAGAATGCAGCCCACATCAAAGAAGCAGCTACTTAAATAGCACCCGTGAAATACAAAAAGTGGCGTTTTCTACACTCACCGGAAACTGCAGTGGAAAGAGCATTGCACTGCACACTATTTCATTTACATTAAGTTTTAACCAGCACACTGATGGACTAGAAAGATAAGCCCTTTGACAAGTCGCTAATACACTTAACATTATGCTTGTACTTTCAGAACTTTAATGCAGAATAATTTGATTGGGGCATGCCCTACCTTTTGAGAAATTCTACAAGATTTCTAATGACAATGTGGTCAGAAACTCCTAGGCACACAGACATCCAAAAGCTCACACTTTTAAGAGAGTAAGAATTGACTACCTTCTTTGCACCTAAAATGGGTACACAATACAACAAACAAAGAAAGATAAAGAAGACCCAAAAAACCCCCACTCTGAAACTAAACTAGTGATAAGGCAAAAGACAAGAGAGAGAATATTATTGCACATTCCCATCCCCTCAAGATACACATGTGCTCAAAAGGTTTACAAACAACTCATCTCTGGCTCTTTCCCCCATTCAATCTACAAATCCTGGCTCCTCTATTACCTACAGAAATTATTTTATGCTTTGTCTTAACAAGTAAAAATATCTCTCAAAAAATCCAAACAAACAATCAGAAAAAAAAAAAAAGGCTGGGGGAGGAGGTCTGCACTGTTGCAGGATTTTACATCTACAACTTCATGGCCTGTAGCTACTGCTAAGACAATTACAGCATTTTAACACCACGTTTCCCCAAGGTGGCGGGCAGTTAAGACCTTCATATGCTGAAAGAGATGCCCTTCCATACCAGCATGGCCTATCAGCCACAAACAGGATTCAGAGCTCAGCAAAACCTCGCACACATCTGCAAACACAACTCTTTCCCATAATGAGCAGAAAGGAAGGTAACTTCTCAGCTTTATGCAACACTTTCTGGGAAGCTGTTACTGCTACAATTTAAAAAAAATGAAAAAAAAACAACAAAAAACCCCAAACTAAAACAAACCAAAAAAGGAGCAACACAAAACAACATTATGGAAAACTCTGGATCTTTCACCCTGTAAAAAACAATCTCACCTGGTTACAGAACTTGTGGTCTTACAGCCCTGCTGTTGCTCTGGTGGCCCTGTACAGCCATCAGCCTTGGGGATCTCCAGAGAAGACAACAGGCAAGATCTCTTTGCAGGACAATTTCTCCAAGCATGACAGCATTTCCATAATGAGTCAAAAACCAGGAGAAATCTATATTGACATGCAACACAAATTGCTACTGCATGCCATGGACGTCAATCCACCCAGAGATGCTTCTTGCAGTGCATGATGGAGAGATTAGTATGGAGACAGAGATCATTTTATTCTGAGGCACCTGGACCTGAATGAGATGCCAGATCCATTCTTGAATGGCTCAGACGGCTTTGGGAGCAGCTGGAGCACAGCTGTAGCAGTAAAAGCAAAGCCCAGCCCAATTCAGCAGACAGAATTCGTGGTCAGTTCCCTCAAACTCCAACACCGCTACAGAAGATCAATGTATCCCTCTGAGCACAGTCCCCATGACAGCAGCGCTGCCTGCTGAACCAGGACCCATCTCCTGTAACTTCACGGAGGAGTTCTTTCAGCTCCTCTTCACCACTGCTTCTGGGTGGAACACCACCATTGGGACAAGCCTTATTGGTCTTCAAAGTAACAGGAAAGGGAGAAAGACGATGGAGATGGGAAATTTTTGAAAACGAACAAGGAAACTGCTTTACATCATCAAAGATATCTACCATCCAGTAAGATAAGTCATATCACCTAATCAGCATGTGTATTTCTTTTTTATATATATATATATATATATATATGGAAGCATTTCCGTGTTTATTGATTGCATGGATAAACACGATTATATTTTTTAAAAATACTGCAATTATTTTGCTGGCATACTGATCTAGCAGCGACCAGTGAGCACACAGTCCACTGTCTCACTGCTACTGCACCCACACTGCCCTCCCAAACAAGCAGCTTGGGAGCAAGACTGAAGGCTGTCACCCCACACAGGCCCATTTCCACGCCACACTCTGGGGCAGCTACATAGCACAGGTGGTGTTCCACAGGCAAGAGGTGTGGGTTTGCAGTCACTGCTGAACGTTTGATGTCTCACACAAACCAGCAGCATCATACTGTGAACACCAATCATATCCCAAAAAGGTGTAATGTGTGCTCAGGACTCCCTAGGAGAGCTTTCCAGTGTCCACCCTGGCAGCATCTGAAGCTGCCCAGCTCTGCAAATCGCTTGTCTTTATCCCTGTAAGTCTGCCAGCATTGTTCATGCTCTTCTGTGCCACCCTGCATTTGTGGCCAACAGCTCTGCCAAGAGACCTGTGCAAGTCCAGGATGGAAAATGCAATAAAGAAATAGGTAGTTCCTAGTTCGCCCGAAATATTGGGCAGTATTTGATAGCTGCACCTAAAATTCCTGTTGGTAGACGTCCCTTCTACATTTCCCACAAAGCATGAGGGAAACCAGCAGCTAAAATTGCTGCGCAAGGAGCAGTTCATTTATCTGACAAAAATCAGTGAAATCAACAGAGGTTGAGAACAGTCTAAAATCAGTTTTCTTCTTAGCTTCAATTTAGGAGGTCTGTATGTTATAAATAGGCCACTAAAAGGCAATTAAGAGAGGGAGAGCAAAAAGTTATTAAAAATGTACCAACGGGAAACTCATTTCACTTTTTTTCAACAGGGCATCGGGGAATTCCTGTAAGATTTCTAGTTCATTTGAAGGAGGAAATTCTGAACAAAGCTAAAAATAACTGACAATTAAATTTTTAAAATTGAGAGAAACACGGAAACCCCCCAGAGGTTCAACCCAGGGTGGCACCACCCCACAGACCGACAAAAATATCATACAAATTTTAGGGAGGACAGGAATCACGGAACAGAAATCACTCTGACAAGAGAATATTTAAAACAGTAGACAAAATAAGAGAAAGGTTTGAACTATAGCCGGTTTAGAAACACAGCAGAAAATAATTTTTTTAAGGTAACCAACAATAAGGAGAAGCACAAAACTATGCACCGAACTCAGGACAGCTCATCACAGGGACAAAACACGCACAAATAAAGGTACGGTGTTCTATAAAAGAGACGAACCCGACGTTTTTACATTCAGAACAGATTGTTTTCATTCTTTCTTGGGTCACCTTTAATGCTTTCCTGAGATGTTTTTTTTTCCCAACAGGCTCCTTAAACACAGGTCTCGGTCGCTTCCCGGCGCAACTGTACTCGCGACTGGGAACCGAAACCAAGTAGATAAAAAAAGAAAAAGCAACAACACGCAAACCCCGAAAGTCTTCTGCGAGTCTTTGGAGCAGTTATTCTCCTCGCCAGCCTCTCAGCGGAGCTTCACGGGGGCTGCCACCCAGCCCCGGCAGCGTGGTCCGGCGGCGGCGGCGGCTCCCTCCCTCCC
>VZTA01021000.1:66253-90777 GCA_013398855.1 Mohoua ochrocephala
TTTTTTTTGCGTACCAGCGGGACGGAAGCGCCTGTTGAGTTGATCAAACTCTGTGATAATGCGCCGAAAATTAAAATGGAGGGCAGGCTCCCCGTCCAGCGGGAACGGGGTCTGGCTGGGCAGAGCGGGAGGACTGGGTGCGCTGAGAAGCCCTGTCACACGCAGCCTGAGCTGCTGTCATCTCTGCACCAGCGACACCCCAAAACACCTGCAGCTGCTTCCCAGCTCCCGTGGCTTAGGCTGACTCTGTCACAGAGACACTGCTTTCTTACTGCGGAGAACAGACCTCTCGCCGCGTTCCTAAGCAGACAGTAGCTGTAACTGGTCGAAAATAGAAGACCTCAGACACCTATTTGTGTTTTCTTCTTGTCAGGATCACACATTTTGAAAATAAGAAACGTTTCTTGGGCTTGCAGTGGTTGCAGTGTGCCCGACATACAGCTTTCTGCTGGAAAGGTTGCTTGGGAGGAATCTTGCCCTTCTTCCAGGTTTATAACAGCTACAGAACTCTTTCCAAGCTTAGCGGTTTCGTCCTTTTCCTCATGCCTTTCTTCAAGTGTTTCCTGTGAGAGTGTTTATGACAGGCACCTTAGTGTAACCTTAATATACCTTCTAATTGAGTGGTCTTAGACTGTCGTGTTGTTACCTCCTGTTGCTCTTCTTTCTGCTGAAAACATCCATTTCTCAGAGTGATGGGCAGAGTTTTAATCTCGAGGTGCACTGAGGTTAGAATCTGACTTTGAAGTCGTAAAGAAGTTCTGTTGCTGATGTTCAAATAATGCTGAACCGCTCAGGGCTAAAGCAGAGAAGAAATAAAATTGTGTTTTTCTCACACTCTGGTTATCTCAAAGGGCTTTATTAAGTAATGTCAAAGAAAGGGGCACCTTTAAGCATAGCAGCCATTCTATGCACAAATGTACCTTTGAACACGGAAAATTTTGGCATTACAGCTATCTACTCATTTAGGAGGGCTATTATGTATGTTTAATGATCACTTGCAGTGCCATGAGAAATGTCCAATAATGGTCACCGCTTGAAACCATTAAGGAAAGATAAATTATGTGTGTATATTAAATTCCTCCTTGGGCTGACTCTGAATAAGAAAATGCAGCCAAGCCGATTTAAGGTTAAACTGAATGTGTGAATCTTTGCTACACATTCCAGGAAAGCTGTTAAACCTACAAAGTACATCATTTGTTGGTTATTAAGTTTATGCTAAAGTACTCCAAGAACAAACTATGCCTGAACTTAAGTTGGAGCAGTAGATCTGTCTAAGGCTGCCTGGCGCACAGTTACGTGCTACTGTGACCACTCCAGCTTCAGAGATGCCCAGCAACAGGATGTCGCCATTTAGGAAACATAGATTCCTTTCCAAGCTTTAAGCAGAAGACAGTACGTGGGCCATATAGGTTTTCCAACCTGCATCTGTCCAGAACAGATATGACTAAGTGCATTTTTCTTTAGCTATTGATTTATTCACCTGGCTTCCTCAAATATCGGATATATGTATGTCTTTTGCCCAAGAAAAATAGGGCTCTTTGGAGTATTGATTGCAGCAGTGGAGTCTGCAGTACAGCTCAGTAAAACGTTTGGTTCACATTTTAAGACATTGCACTGTTCTTTAATAAACCTACATGTCCTTGGATGTAGGTGTAAAAATCTGCTGCCAGGATTATAATCTTTATTATTTATTCTTAAGGTAGGAAAAAAAAAAATCCTTTCAGGTTGAGCTATCAGTGTGCAGTAATCTCCCCCTAAACCTGCTCGGAATTTATAGATTTATTTTATGCAGTACTGTAAAAGCACGGGAAATGCTATTGCCAAATTCAGTATTTTGTCCTTTTGTTGTATCCTGCTTCAGTGACAGTAGCAGCTTAGTCTTTTAATAAATACATATGGTTTTACATATGTGCATGTATGGAGAGGACAAGAAAAACATCACACATAAAGTGCAACTGAAGTGCAGTCACTGTGGTGTTCATTACAAGTTCAGATGCAAAATGTAATGGAATGGGTTCATATACCTGCACATTTACGAGGCCCTTTCCCTTGAATATTGTTTCCTTCTGTGAGAACTTAGAGTGGCAAAACCTTGCAGATTATATCCTTCCCAGCTGGCAAAATATTTTGTGACAGTAAGAAACAAATGTTGCTTGCCAAGACTCTTTGGATTTGTGATTTTCTCAGTCTCTGGCAGTTCTGGACTTTTTCTCCAACAAGCGGAAGAGCCGCAGCACAGATAGTTTCCACTTCTGTGCAGGCTGCACCCTTGGGTTTTGCTGGTGTCTTTGCCTTCCAAAAACTCCTTTGCCTTTCTTTGGTTTCTTTTTGGTTCCACACTTTCTTCAGATTTACTCTGTGTTCTTGTTTTCCTTATTTTCTGTTCATATCAATCTCTTGTGAGACTTCCCCTAAATCTCATCATCAGAGCCTTCTTTCTCTCAAGAGATTCAACACAGCAATCTGACAGTTACCTCAAACACTCAGACTAGATGATCTGTCAAGCTTTGTGTGGGACAGAGGTGCCATGGAAGTGCCTATTTATCTTTTTCTGACTATAAAAAGTACATAAGAAGTAGATCAAATTTAGACATTTAAAGCAGGGTGAGATAATTCCATCTTATGATACTTCTCTGTTGCCACTGAAGTCAAAGACAAACTGAGTAATTTCAGTACTGAAAGATAAGAAATTTTTGTGTCCTGGTAGCAGTGGTACCTGAGGTGATGGATAATGAATGCCTTCTTTCCTAGCTCAGCAGCTACCTCAGAACACAAGTGACCATTCGTTATTATTAGAAAGTGATTTGGTAGTCTTGGACAAATGAGAAATCCACATGGCTTTCTTTAGTCCGTGTTTTCAGTGATTGCTTTGTGATAGCTGTCACTCACTGAACTGTCTCGGAGACTGTAACGCTCCTTCTCCTCTCGAGAGGAGATCTTTGGGCCTCAGTCTGTTTTAGAACAAGTGTATCAAAAAGGTGCTTTCAGGAGCACAGCAGCTGTGGACTGGAAGTAACTTATGTATGGAACAACATCCTAGGAATAGACTGTTTAACTAAAGGTAAAGCTCAACATTTTCACACTAAGAATGAGATTAAAAACATGAATGCAAATAAATAGGGAAAGTAATATACATCCTGAAAAATTCTCAATGTTAATAATGTCTAAATTGAGACAGGATGCTTTCCTGATTCGGGCCCAGAAATTATGATGACCTCTATACATACAGAAAGCCAAAGTAAATGATCACAGCGCTTTCTTCTGACTTTACACAATATGGAAAAAGCTCTTCAAACAGAAAGCTGGGCCGTATTGACAAGGTAGAAGAAGCTGGTTTGTACTGTCACCATCCTGCAGAACTCCTTTTTCCGAAACCTGAATAACCCTTTTGCAGTCACAACAGTTTGCCCAGCGTAGAGCCTAAAATAACCTTTAGAAGCAGATGTGAGTTTTGACAGAAAACAAAAGACTGGATTCATCTGCTGGTGTTAACTTGGCATGGCTCCACTGAAGTCAGTGGAATGATATTGATTTACAAAAGGAGAAAATCTGATCTATAAACATTTGAAGTGAAGACTAACACACACTAAGACACTATCCCTTTTCCCTAGTACTCCAGATCACAGCAGAACTCTTGGACTTCAAAATTCCTTTTTCAGCAGAACATGGTATGTAACATTCTGAAAGACATCATAGAAATGTGTCATCACCAGAACTTTGGCTGATCTTACCTGAAAACTATAAAAATATTATTCAGAGACTTCTGGGAGATAATTTATATTTTGTGTGTTGGATACATGCCAGTATATTTTGCAGGCTAATTCTCTAGTGCAAGTTTAGTCTTTTTACATTTCATCCGCTGTCACAAGTGATCAAATGACAGATAAAAAATTTACTTGATAATAATTGAGTATGTCATCTGCTTTCAAAGGCTCACAGTTCCAAAACTGGGAAGACTGAACAAGGAGAAATGTATAGCGTCTCATTTTACTTTATCTTTCAGGTAGCTAAATATTGTAACTAAAAGTCAGACTAGACAGTTACATCTGTACTACGTTTTACAGAAGTGGAAAGATAAGTCACAGACGCTGACAAGGCTTTCTTCAGTACACTCTGTTGAAAAAAATGCTTTAGTTGATCTGCTTATAATTTTTCACGCTGTGTCCTCTTTTGGCACTGAACTCTGAAATTTACAAAAGCAACACCTGCAGCTCTCTAAATCACAACCGTTTTGGAAGTTGATGTCTACATATAACATTCTCACATTCAATCAACCTAAGTGTGTTAACAGCTATGTGACTTACAGTGAATCCCTGAAGACTTATGCTTGAGAAAGGATCCTCTTTGTTTGAAGATGTCTCTCTCTGAAGAACCTGTCATACCAGCCAGACTTTCAAACTCTGCTCTGTGAACACCATGGCGCAGTGCTGAGCAACTTCCTGCGAGTTACTAAATGCTTTCAACTCTTATTGATCTTTTAGGAATCGAAGGAAGTTGACTATTTACAGGAAGAGCTGAGACTTTTAAAGAATGAAGTGCAAACTAATTTTATTAGCTTACATGCTTGTAGTTACTTTTAGGTATAGTTTGACATTTTCTATTTTTTGTTCTTGACATAAAAATATACTTAACTGGCAAAGTCTTGCTGTCACTTCAATTAAGATTCTCACACCAGCCATCAGCTTCTTCTGTTGCTGTTGATGTTAGAGGACAAAATGTTTTGGAGGAACTTATGTGTAAAAAGCTTTAGTTTTTAAAGTTAATGTGCAGCTCCATGAATTTCAGCAGATAATTTGCTTCCCTTATGTATATAAAGGTACTAATGCTGTGAGCTATTTTGTATTTTTCCAAAATCATAGCGGCCAGATCTCCAAATGACCGATTTGGTGGTGGACTTTTCTCTAAGCAATCAGCGTATCTCCAGACCAGAGCTGTTGACTGCTCAATGATCTGTTGAAAGATTCAGTAGCGTTTGGCACATAGATGTTGTTTACAGCCTGCCCTTCGTTCTCTCTGGCACATAACAGAGCCCTCTGCTTCCTCCTGCTTCCTTGATGACCACCTCACAGTGACTCTGGAATTGAAATAATATAATTAAAGGGAGTGTGGGTATCTCCAGATAACACTAGAAAATCACATAGCAGGTTGATCCAGCTTTGCTCTTAGCGAGTTCAGCGTAAAGATGGGTTCTGTGCTTTTTTGACATAGATGTCACTATAATTCTGTGTGATGTGATTTGATGACATTGCAAAAGCAGAGTGGGATAGATTCAACCTTGAAATAAAGTGCAATCTGTGGGAATAATTAAACAGTAGGGTGCTTTCACGGGGAAGCCGTGGATCACTATAACTTTGCTTTTTTCAAAGAAAGAGTTGATGTCTTTTTTACAAAATATGCTTAAATCATCTGGAAGAAATTTACAGCCCCTGTACTGAGATTATGGGCTGGAAACATTGTAGTTCCTTTTGATTTCAGGAACCATGAATCCGTGAAGAGTTTCCTTTCTTTGTGGATCGTGGCATAGCGAGCAGAATTGTGCCCATATTCCTTGCTTTGCTCATAGTACTTGCAGTTCTGTATTACACTAATGTGTGTAATTAAATGTAATCTCTCAGGACTCCAGACGATTTCCTGAAGTGCTTAGGAAGTTTTCTCTTCCTTGCCCCCTCACTTGCCTGGGCAAAACTGTCCAGATGTACTTTTATTTATCTTTTCCTCCACCAAACCCATCAAAAGTGAGATGCTGGATAGCATGGACTGGTGGCTAGAGAGGGTGAAGATTTCACACTGGCTGGCCGGAATGTCTTGTTCACAACCCAGCTTTGGGCCCAAGGAAGAGAGATCAGTCATAGGTGAATGTGTATGTTTGTGTCAGAAAGGAGGGCTTGGGGAGTTATGCTTACACTTGGGTGGAGGAGTGGAATAGATTCTGGCTGCAGATGGGTTCCACTAATATCGCTAATGCTGTCACTGTAAAACATTTTCATACATAACATGATAAAAAGGGAATGTTTGGTTCCTGTTGACCTGCCACTGAAGTTTATAACTGGAGTGTAAAGACTTTCCCAACTACCACATTTCTTGAAAGCTTGTGCAGAGTCTGAGGGTTATATTGCCATGCGGATTGAACTAGGCAGTAAAGACCTGTTCCTCATAAAACTGTGCAGGTTTAATTCCAGCCCCAAAACCCTTTTATTTATTAATATCGGACTTGGAGATTTTAGGAGAAGCATAAGGAACTGTCTTGTATCAGCAGTTCTTTCTGGGCTCAATTCCAAAGTCTTTCTCCACATTGTATCCGTGAATATAATACCTAATATTATATCTGTGGACATTCTTAATAATTCAGTTACTTGGATCCCAGAGGCCAAATTCATAACTTTTCTTTTTGTTTCCCCTCAAGGTTCTGTACTTATAATGCAAAGATATATATTGCACTTTTTTTTTTTTTTTTTGCAGTGTTGTGAGAAGTGGAGATACTCTTACCCCCTTCTCCTTCACTCTAATAACTTCCATGAGTAGGTGCTACTCAGCACGAGGGACTACAGGAGCAATCTCACCAAGCTGGGGTGGGCATGAAATTCTATTTTGAAACTGGACCCACACAGAAGCCCACAGTCAGGGGTGGGGGTATTTGAAATAGTTCATTCCTGATGGCTTCAGATTTGGAGTTCTGACTTTGGATCTTTTCCCAGTGGAGATAAACATGATTATACACCCTAGCAGGTGTTACATAATCTCTAGTCACATTTGGATTCGCTGCCATGTATGTTTGATACTTCCTCTCATACAAAATATTAGAGATTAGTTCTCTTCACCTCCATCTATGTAGCTGGGTTTTTTTTCCTATAAAATTCAGTAACAAGAAAAAATCCAATGCATTTATACTCACAGAAAACCAGTCATGCAAAGCATTCGTTTATGAAAGAGAGATGGTTACACTGAGTCAATACTAATACAATTACCTACTTGAACAAGCTCAGTTACTCAATGCATTACCTAATTCTGTCTTTTGAGAGTCTTGCTGGATTGGTTTTTTTAAGGTTCTCTTTCTGTATGCTTTTATTCTTGTGTTTTCAAGAACTACCAGTAGCTAGAAATGTAGAAGCACACACTGTTGTCATGGAAAACCTGACTTACCTACACAGATATCTTACCATCACTGTAAACAAAAAACAGATGCGAGATTTGCAAACTATATTTGCAGCTCTGAGACACAGTAGGCTATTTGGTAGAGCTAGGAAATATTTTTTTCTGCCTGTGAAATAACCTTTTCTTATTCCCAGTGGGACAGAAAGTTTTCCTTATTCCAAGTGGGACAAGGATTTCGAGGGGCAGGGAGGTGAGCGGGATGAAAATTGTCTCTATTAAATTTTTAAATGAAAAAAAAATAATTCTACATGACTTCTCCTATTTTACCTTACTCTATTCCAAATGTTTTGTTTCCATTTAATTTTTCTGTATGAGTTTCATCGCTAAATGGCAAACCATATTGAGGTTAAACATTTCTAATTTGGAGAATATGGAAAGAGGAAGCTTTTTACTATTTCCTAATAGAAATAGTTTTGAAATTGGTAATTTCACATAAACTCCCCCCACTTCTGTAGAAATGTGCTTTCCGAACAATATGTTTATGTTTAAAAGTGTGACTAGTCTAGTTTATCAGCAATTCTTAAAAATGAAGATTATTGGTTTGGAGTTGTATCTGTGTCCCTCTGAAATCAATGGGAATCTTCTAGTTTCTGGAGACTGTATTAATTATTTTTGCTAAGTGTTACGTGTAAAGGTCATTAAAAAACCACTCCAACAGCTTTAAATTGGCGTGTTTTAATTAAAATTTAAAAATATTGATTTTTTTTAAATAGGTTTCACTTCATCTTAGGGACCTACTGAAGCTTACCACATCCTGACATTGTTGCCCAGGAACAATGGAACAGGAGCTGATTTAAACTCTGCATCCAAGGAGCATGGAGATGTTGGTTCTTCCCCTTTACTCGTAGTTGGAGGAAGTTGCTCCACTGCACTACACCTGCACGGTCGCACTTGATCCTCCAAAACTGTGGATTGTCCCAGAGTGTCGCACTGATCACAGTCTGAAGTCACTTCAAAAGGCACCAGAATCCAATTGTGATCCACATAGGAGAAGTGAGTGGTAAAGATGCTCCTCTGCCACAGCTGTTCCTCTCCACGTAGTGCTATGAGCAAATTTAAGTGTGTGTCACTGTGCGTTGCACTGTTAGCATTCATCTTAAGTTTTCCATAACATAATTAGTAAATTAAAGCTCATTTACTCCCTGGAGAACAGACAAGAAACCCCATTCCCTCTCTAGTCCCCACCTTAATCACTAAGTTACAAGTCATACTCTCTCAGGTCCCTGTGAATATCAATTATTCTACGTAGAGGGGAACAGCTTCAGCAGAGATGGTGGGACAGACATTCAGAGCTCTCTATAACTTCGATATTATGGCACTTCCATAGGAAAACATTTAAGACCAATGAAGTAACTGGGGCACCTCTTTGCTGGGCTGCATTCAAACTGGAATCCTTATCAGTGAGTTGTTAGGTAAAAACACTTATCAGGAGCATCCAGCAGGCCCAGAAGAGCTCAGCCTTGAACCTAATCCAAAGCAGTTTGGTGGCAGTACGCTGGTCACAAGACCACGGCTGGTACAAAACCACCGTATGCCTTCCTCTGGAGTTAATTATTATTTAGAAATAATGGCTCCAGTGGTTTGGTTTTTGATCAAGCAGAAGGAACGAGGGTAGAACAGCCCCCACATTTGCTGTGTCACAGGGGGAGTGTGAAGCAGAAGCTCTTTGGGTAAGCTACTGCTGGCAGTCTGCATCCGCTCCCTCACTCTGCAGCTGACCACTGGGAAAGGGCTGGCTTTGCTGAGCTTGGCAGAAATGAGCATCACCCAGCTGAAACCTCAGAAAGCTGGGGTTGGCTCACGCACAGCCATTTCCAGATGATGAGTTGGGTCAATTGATACATTCACTTTGGGAGACGTAGTAAGAATACTCTCCGTTTGAGCAAGGCTGCACTGCATGAGTATCTCCCTCATCGGAAAGAGGGATGAAAGCTGCATACAGGATAAAGCATGATTAGCAGGAGGGAAAAGAAAGAGAGGCAGTACATCTTTTGGAGAGAATAGTTTCAATCATTTTTCCTTGATCTTTTCAAAGGGTTTTTTTTCCCCTTTATTGTCATGTATCCCATTTGAAGCCAATGGGACTCTATGCTTCCATCCTTTCCCCATTTTTCACATACGCTGCATAGACTCCACAGCTGTGGGTATAACTTAACAGCTGTGCACAGACTGCATTTCTTCTCCAAAGAAGAGGGACCATTACTTTGCAAAAGACTCAGGAATTAATGACTCTTTTTGAGAGTAAAAGTGCAGCTGGACACAGGAAGCGACCAATCCCTATAAGGTTACAGGGTGCTGAGGGCAAAAGAACAGAACTGATGGATCAGATGCCTAGCAGTAAGTTTCACTCCATTGCTCGGATTCTGAGCCGTCTGGAGCAGAGCAGGTTGTTTGGCTTGATTTTTTTTTTTCCAGGTTGCATGATATAGTATAAATAAGAACAAGTCACGGTTCAGTACTGCTCTTCTAGGCAGCACCTAATCTTTTTCAGTGCAGGGAAACAATGAGCTCTTGGCTTTTTCTTTTCATGTGTCACGCACAGGAGGAATTCCTCATGTTTTATACAGTCAGTTGCTGCTGGATTTTTTCTGCCACTGGCATTCAGTCTTTGTTGTTGCTGCATTCGCCACAGTCTAAGTGCCTAATAACAATACAATACATATTAGCAAAAATATAGTAACCTGTCACTATATAACTTGCTGCTATAGCTGCTCCAAGAACAGTTTTCTCTTCCTGTTTCCGCTCGGGGGAGAAATTTTCCTAAAAACCCTTAAATACATCAAATATTCCCAGTGTGCACCTTTTTCTGTCAAACTTTCCTGCCTGTAGGGCAGTGTGCAAGTGTGCGGGGCACTGTTACAGCCTGTGAGCGTGCAGGACACCGTTGTGAACATGGGATGTAAGGGAGGGGCTGGGCCGCTTCCTCTGTCACAAAGGGCCACGCCCAACAAGAGCAGAACAGGCTGGAATCGGCTGGAAGCAGCCGGCACTGGCTGGAACCTGCAGGGTGCAGCCTCTGTACTCCCAGGCTTGTAGCCTCTGCTCTGTTGACTTCCCTTTGGGACAGCTCTTGGACTCTCACGTCTCCCCATTAGGGCAGCTCTTGGTATCTCTTATCTACACACTGGGACGGCTCTTGGTATCTCTCATCTTCCAACTGGTACAGCTCTTTGACTCTCACATCTTCCCACTGGGACAACTCTTGGACTCTCCCATCTTCTACTTGGTATGGAGATGTGTCATTGGCAGCCTTACAATCCTGCAGTGTTAATCAAACCAAACAGTGGGCTTATTTTGTTTCTAGTACAGATACAGATCCTTAATTACTCCAGGACTGTTTTAACTACCTCAGCATGCTCTTATCTGTTTTACTGCACTTCATTTCATATTACACATTTCCAGTCGGAGGCTTGACAGGAGGCAGAAGCAATCAAACCATATTGTCTTGCATAACAGTGGGGAAACTGCCATGTCTCTCATGCAAAAGATTAATCATAGACTGTGTGCTGTCTTTGTGAAACAAAAACATGTCTCGCTTAAACAGCTTAAAAGTGAACATCCTCTATGATGCTGTCAGGGTGGGGGCCAAAAGTCAGATGTCTAAAGAGTCGAATCTTTGAAGAAGCAGCTTTTTTTTTCCCCTGTAAATCATACCGTAAATTGCTGTAGCTGATCTCTGAGCACGGTGCTCACACGAGGCTGTTGCTGCAGATAGGAAGGGACAAACTGTTGCTGGGCAGATTAGTGGGGGAAGCCAGGAGTGCTTCAGGTGGAGAGGAATAGCCTGGGATCGCCAGGCGAGGGAGCTGTTTAGGTGCAAGATTGAATTTTAGATCCAGACATTATCTCTGGAATATGAGGAGCCTAATTGCGTTACTGCTGCCCTAAAATACCCGTGAGGGCCAGGCACTTAATTTCTAGGTCTGACAGCAGCTTGGAAAACCCTACATGTGTGCTGTCTCCCTCTTCACTGTGTTTAATCCGAGGAGGTAGGGATATGTCCAGAATTATGAAACAGAAAAAATAGGAGTAGCAAAGACTTGTGAGGAGGCAACAAAAGTTTATTTGGATTTTTTACCCACATATCTGTTAAGGAATACTTCAGAAATACATGAGATCACTGTAGGGACTGATTTTCAATCAAGGAGTATAACTCCTCCATATTACATTTACTGTGATCCATCTTGTCCTAAATATCTGAATTGAAGGTAATGCAGCACAGAGCACTGGATTTTATTAACCTCACCAAAGTACAGAGAAATGGTTAAACATAAAAAATTTTGCAGGTGGTGGGGAGGAGGCGAATAGAAAGTCCTGGCACATGGAGTTATCCTATGCTTGCAGGGAATGTATAATCTTCATTAAAAAATTCAAAGCCTGCTTGGCATGGATCCCAGCTGTGTAGTGGTTTGTTTAGTGGTGATGGAAAGCTCACTCTACATTAATTCCTAATAGTTTATTGCAAGATGTTCTGTAATGATGACGTGCTTGAGCTGTTAATTGATTATGAAATGCCTTGAGATCTTTATGAAAAGCATAAGATACAACTATTATTGGATCACGCCGCTCATAAACTTTAAAGAAAATAAATGTGCTGTGACTCCAACTGTCCTGTAAATCTCTTTTGTTTGGAAATGTATTCACGTCATCCTTCTTTTCTCTGGTAGTATCAGTGTTTGCTGCTTGTTCAAATTCCAGTGCATTCAGGGCGAACCAGTCTGACTGAAGTCAACCTGAATTGTTCCCATTGGCTACAGAAGGAGTTGGAGCAGTCCTTGTTTGCTCTGTCCGAGTCCAAAAAGAAAATCTGTGGAAGAGCGTGGCAGCCATGAGACTTTCTGAAGAGAGGGGGCGTGATAATTCTTGTTTCTG
Organism: Mohoua ochrocephala; assembly: GCA_013398855.1. NCBI lineage: Eukaryota > Metazoa > Chordata > Aves > Passeriformes > Acanthizidae > Mohoua > Mohoua ochrocephala. Next base: position 78,278 of record VZTA01021000.1, read on the forward strand.
AACTGGGAGAACTCCTCTATCCTGGAACTCTTTCAAGGTCCCAGCTGCCTTTTGTTGTCAAAAAAGTTCTGCATAAATGGTGAGGAGTAGGAGACTGGGACAGTGTTTGCTATGCTACTATTTCATCTGGAATACTCAAGATTTAGGTACAGTTACCTCCTGACCTGGTTTCAAGAGGAGTTTGAATTCTCAGGATACCACTGAGATGTGGTGAGGGGACACTGGCCAGTGCATAAGGGCCAGTCCAGGAAAGGAGATTAATGAGTGGGACTTTAACCTTGTTCTGAATGGGGCTTAGGGAAGAAGCTTGGTAGCGATCCTCTGTGTAAGGCTGAATTTCAGCTCTAATTCCCACACTTGCAGCGAGTCGATTATAAATGAGAGCTAAGTATTTTTATAATTAATACATTAGAACTAATTTAACTGGAGACATGAAAGTTACATTTCTAAGCATTTTCAAGTTATACCGCTTCAGAAATAATGCTGTTGCCACCAGTTATTTGGGAGTGAACACATGTGTTGCAAAAATATTTTCTATTTTATCAGAAATAGTGTAGACCCCTAATTGCTGCAGAGCATTCTGTCTAGAGAAGTCAGCAGACTCCCACATTACTCCAGACCTCAAATGCTGGCAGGTACCACTGGCACTCTAAAAGTTGAAAGTGAATTCTGGATATTCATAAGTAAATTGAAGTAACTGATTTCCCATTGTTCTTTTGCTTTCAATTTAAAAAAATAAAGAGAGAGACAGAGAGAGAGAGAGAGAAAATAAGAAATTCCCCAAAATATAATGAAGTATTTGCATAAAAAAGACCTTTAACTTACGTTCTTTGCTCATTGGCAGTCTTTGAAAGCCCATTATTCTTTTCAGTTGTTAAATTTACTTGGAAAAAACATTCGCATTTCTGGGCAAGTAGAAGTTTGTAAAAATAATTTATTGCTGTTCAATTATTTTCATAGGATGCAGGCCTTTCTAGACACAACAATTGTTTCTAGACACAAGTAGGAGAAAAATGTAAGATTCTGTGGTGGTGTGTGTTTGGTTTTTTTTTTAAATATCCTAGATAAAGGTTTATAGATGCTGTGTCAGTAGAAAATCTTGTTATAACAGCAAAGGAAATGTGGATGTCTTCAGTTACTCATCCTGAGTGTGCAGCTTTGTGACTAGATAACCATGAACAAATGACTTATTCTATCAAGCACTAAAGTTAGTGTAAATCTGGAATAACTCCACAGAAGTCAATGGAGTTACAATGCTAATCCAGTGTTGTTTCCTCATCTGTAAAAGAGGTTAATGCCATTATCCTCTCTTGGGGAATATGTCAAGGATGTTTAGTTAATGTTGACTCTGTAAAATGCTAATTAATTGTTAGTGCAAAATTTCTACTGTACAGGTGAAAGAAACAGCACACAAGGCACTCATGCTTGACCCACTCTGCTAAAGACACGCCGTGATATATTGGCTTTCATTAAAACATCTTAACCAATTTTCCCATTATCTCTTTCATTTGGGAGGGAAGACTGATCCATTCTATTAGGAAAGCAACCAGATGCATTTAAATAAATTAAGACCAGAAGACTACCGAGCGTAGCGTGTGCATATGTCCTACACTATGCAGCTTGCTGGTGTACCGGTCCAAAGAGAATGTTATGAATTTAAAATAAGCAGCTTTGATTCTGCTAAGTGATTTGTTGTTATATATAGACCGAGAGAGAATAAAATATACACAGACAAAATGGTGGACAGATAAATAATTACTGCCAGAAGTGATCTGCAGCTTTCAGGCAATCCTTTTAACATTTTTTCTGTCTCATTATTTCTGTATATAGATGAGAAGTGTCTTTGTAAGGAGCAGCAACGATACCAGGCATGAAAGCCCTCGTACATGTCTATCCAATGCAAACAGAAACACGACTGTAATTCTTAGTAACTCAGAATTAGCAATTTATGAAGCGCTCATGGGACACTGTCACAAAGCAAGTAGAAGCATGTAAAACTGCAACAGCAATAATTTCCACTCCTGTTCGGAGGCTCATGCTGGTAATTCTCAATGCATTTTTCAAAAATGGGTGCATTATTCCCATTTTGCAGATGTGGAAGGTGGTGGCCCTGGGGCAAGTGCCTTCCCTAAACCAAAAAATTGGTGAAGGAGGTAGAGGAATCCATGCAGCTGCTGGCAGAGAAGAAAAGGGCAGAAGTGGGGGTCGCATTTCCAGCAGAAGCCATTTCACAGAGCTGCTTCCGTACCCAGTTTCTCATATGGAAAGAGAAACTTGGCCTACCAGCTCCCATCATCTATCCATTGACATTAGAGCAAAGGTAGAGGACAGAAGGACACCACATAAAATAGCATCAGAGCTCTTCCTTATGAATGACCAACTCAAGTGTTGGGATCTGCTGGATTTTTTCAGGTGCCACTCTTCTCAACAGTGTGTTAACACTGATGTTTTGCATTGCACCTTCAACTAACAACTTGCCAGTCTGCTTTTGTTATCCCCTCTACTAGTGCAGCAACGATGAGGAGGCTGATTGAACAGCTCCCATGTTTAATCTTTCCAGGGGTTCACTTGCAGTCTCTTGAATCAGGTCTGTGGGACACAGCTTTCCAGCGTGGACCAGCTCAGGTTTCCGTTCAGTCTGCAAGGACTGATGAAAACAGACAGTCATGGTTAAAGCTTCCTTCTGTCTTAGCCACATGTCCAGTGAGATAATTTCTGCAGAGAAAAACATTGTTAACCAGTTCTGTATGAACCAAGAATATTTTCACACGGAACTCTGGAGCCGGCAGTGTAGTTAGAGTGGCTTGGGCACCAGCTGCCAGGTGTTTACACAGGATTTCCAGCTGGCTCATTCAATTCGTGCTCCCACACCCAATTCACGCTATGAGAGCTACGCTGCTGCTGGTTCCTCAGGCATCGTGATACACATCTTGGGCTTATTAACATGGCATGAGAACATGCTAGACTTACCTTTGTTGCCAAAACATTTGCAAGGAAAAACCAAAAGTTCTACAACAATTATTGGAAATCACACACTGAGGAAACATTTTATTTCCAAAATTAGGTTTTTGTATATTCGCATGCTAAAAGGAAAAGCAGCAACAGTATTTCTATAAAGTTTTAATTTAGAAAAGAAAATAATCAAGTAACTTTTTCTGTAGCCTCTATAAATTAGCAATAGCACTGATTTGGCCAACTTGTGCTGAAAATATGCTCATTAAACCTAATTGCACACACTGTATAGCAAAGAATCATATGAAAAAAATCTCTGAGATTTATGTCCAATTAGAAGAATACTCCGTGGTGTTCAGCGCTGATTCCTGCGGTGGATGTCTGCCAAGATACATTTAACTAAAATTAATACACTTCAAGATAGAATCAGCCCTGACAACAGGGAAGTCATCTATTAGAGGCAATAACTCAAAGATCACAGCAAAATTGCGTGTTAAAAGAAATCATAAACTTGGGAAAATATCGATGTTTATTAAAATTTATTATCTCTGATTTAAACAGACGGCTTAGTAGAAGAGATTAGGGTGTTTTTAAGATCTTGTAACTTGACCATAGTGGATCAAAATGAATGAACACATGCCTTGCAAGTAGAAAATAGGACTCATATCCTCCCCTACAGTCAAAAGCAAAGGGAAAATGAACAACTAAGTAATGTGAGGATGACATCTAGAGTGCCTATTTATGCATCACAAAGTCTGGGCTCAGCAGGGGAACTCAAATATCTAAATTATGCATGCCAGCTCCATATTCTCAGAGAAAATAATTAGACACTTTTCAGGGTAGCCCAGAATGCCACAAGGGCTTAGTGGCTGGCCAGTACGAGATCCTCAGGATAACAGGTGTCTGAGCAGTCCTCTGTTCCCAAGCCTTGGATCTTCTTTCTGCTCAGGACACAGAGCACAGCACCTTCCCCCCACTGCAGTGGCCTAACCGAGCATGGATCATCCTTTCCAGGTGAACGGAACAGCTGAAGGACAAACCTAACCTGGAGTCTCGACTCACTCATTAGCTTTGAAAGTTCACCTCGTGATTGCCTAATGTAAAATGCAATGATCATGCAGAGCAGAACAGAGAATTCAATCTTTGCCTGACTTTCCAGGTCCCCTCACCTTTCTCTCTGGCACTGCCCTGTCTTGCCTTCTTTCCAGTCTCATTCCTAGATGCACAGCAGCCCATTGAGCACAGGATGTGCCCCTAAGAGACTTTTCTAGCCTGAGACAGGGCATTTGCAGGCTGAGGATTAACCCCAAATCTCCACTGCCCTGGGTAGCTGCTTTGACCACTAGGCAACAGCACTGAAGGAGCAAAAGCAGCATCACTTCTGTAAAAGGTAACTTGGCTGTCATGCTCTACACTGAAAAAATACAGTCCTTATGTGATATGTATTTGAGTTTATAGCTCACATAGTAATTACTGGCTGCATCAGGCTGGACTTCTGTTTTCACCAAGCAGGCACCTACTTTCACAGAAAAGAGCAATACACAGAAGTCTCATTTGGAGCATTGAGCGAGCTTCCAAGTCGAGCAGGGGCATGCCATCTCCAAGAGTAGGTTTTCTGAGGAACACGGGACTTTGAAGATTAATTTCTTGTGTTCTTCCCAACTTCTTGTCTCTAGGCACTGAAGGCATGTCCCTTGAATTGGTCCTGGCTGCAAGGCAGGATACCAGCTATAGGGCAGTTGCAACCGAAGGAAAAATTTGAGTTTTGCAATTAAAATTTTTCCTCCATAACTCTTGTCACATTTTGTTAGCTCAGCGCCCAGTCTGCATGGCCTGAAATGGACAGTAGGCTTTAACATACTTGTCAAATGCCTTCCCTCTCTGGATCTGGATTTCTGAGAACAAAACCTCATACTAAATCTTTAGTAGAGGAACTGAGTATTTTAGAATAGACATTAAAATACCATATGCAGTATGGAAGCTAGCAAGCAAACAAGAAACTTATGTTTTCAGTAAATCTAGATATTTGTGCATCTCCCATCACTACAGTACCTGAAGGATTCATTGCCTTTATACATCATCAGTATTAACCTACTTTTATACTGGTCACTGAAGCTCAGCTTTTTTGAGTCCCAGTCCAGTGTCTTCCAGTAGCTCAGGCATTCTGTTTTCACTTGATTATTGTTTTTTCTACTGGTGTTGCTTTTATAGAAATGAAATCAAGAACATAAACATTGTCTGATTCTGTCTCCTTCATTCTTAAACCAGGGTTCATTTCCATGGAATGAAAGTTAACTTTCAGCAGAGGACTGAGCAGCAGACCTAAGCACATTGACAAGCGCTGATTGGCCTTGAGTGCAAAGAATTCAACCTTGGTCAGTCTTTTTCATCCAGACAATCTGAGTGTCTTTCGCTGATTCGTGCTTGGCTGTTCCCTGCCACCTGCACTGGAATGAGATGCCTGACCAGCCAAACCAGCCTGTTTGAGAGGAAGTTGACAGATAATGTGCAATAGAGCTTTATTGTTTCCCCAGTATGTGTTTACTCTGCATCACAGAGAATCCATTTGTCAAATATTAATTGAATTCTCCAACATTTGGCATATTTGCATAACTACTATGAAATAGAGCATTATCTCCCTTGGTATTATAACCATTTTCCTTAGATGGTGTCTCTTTGATCCATTAATCATGTTTCCTGTATCCTCCCACAGAAACTTAATTGCTCACATCCTGCAGAACCCACTCGCAAAGAAAGAAATTAGCTCTATGTAAATCTAAGGTTATTACCTTGCCTCTATAAATGTAAAACAATTAAATTATCCTCTGAAAAGGACAGTGATAAAATTCCAGATGAGCACTGATCGCCCAAAGAAGCAGATTGAGGGAATTTTATTGGACCAGTGGGAAAAAAGTGGTTTTGCTCTACCCAAGGACATTACTGGGGCAAATGATTTTGCTGCCTATGTCTGTCTCTGCTACGGCTGCTGTCCCCTTTACTGACTTCAGTAGTACTTTAATATCTGAAACAAAGGGTTAGATTCAATATTTGCCTCCAATTTTAGGGCTGATGTAGGCTCCTACTGGTGGGTATATCACCTGGGCTTTGCTGGAACCTCGAGGTATGATCCAAAGATGTGAGCACATCTTTAGGGAATCATGTAAAGTCAAAGGTGCAGCTGTCCAGCTGCCTTATACGAAATACTGAGAAAAGGAATATATCTTGAATTCCACCTCTCACATCTCCAGGGATATGATTTTCAGAAAATATTACTTCAGCCTCACACATCTATTAAATATTGGAATCCTCATAAAAAACCAAAAAAACCTCCCTTGGAATACACTAGATGTTGATGTATATATGTCTATATATTAAAAAAGACATAATTCCTGAATCTTGTTCCAAGTTTAGATTCTGAGCCTTTCAGTCCTGTCAACACCAGAAGAGCTTCAGCATATAAAGATCAGCAAATCTAGATGCTCATGGATCTTTAGGATTAAAAAGTGTTAACAGCTTCTAGACTTTAGTAGCTTAGCAAGGCTTTTCAGGATCAGGATTCTGGGACTTAGTTCCATTTATCAGATCTATCCCAAAACTACTAAGCCAGCATCACAGGCACAAAAATCTCTCATCTCGTAGAAAACAGAAGCCAAGACTCCAGTTTACCAAACCAGCATCTAAATCATTAATAGCTCCCTTACACATTTGTTTTTCTCAGACTCGACTCTAAGTTTACCTCTTTGCAATCACTAAAGGCCCTTTGTTCTTTCACCCTTCCTTGGTTTCTATAATATTTAGCAAAATTATGACTGGAAATGTCTCTATGTCTTTAGAGAGATTGGTTTACGTTAAAAAGAGTAAAATGGGAGCAGTAAGAACCAGTATATCACTACTCCATGTTCACTGCTTTCTTCTGAACTCATTTGTTCACTCTGCAGCTTTTCCAAATTTCTTCTCTTAGTACAAATTCATTCTCACTTCTTGTAAATTTTTCTTCACCACCCATTCCTTTTGTAAGGTTCTCTTTGAAACATATTTCATCCATAAAGCCTTTTAATGACTTCATCTATATAATCAGTTTCTTTCTACTAAAGAAAACATCAAAGTTAATTTGCAGTAGAAGTGTAATGTGCTATATCACAAGTCTGTCTGATCATATAGTCTCTTTGATTTACAGCATGAAGGTCTTGATCAAACCAGGATCCACTCTTTTACACTGTGAACACTTTTGCTGGCATTTCATAAACAATATTAAGATGTTAGATCAGATATCCAAGAATAATGACACGTGCGTTCCCGAGAGGAGACCTGCATCCTGTATCACATCCTGCATGTCACCTGCGGTGGAGGCAGGTTGTCAGAGAGACAGCAGAAGCCAACATTAAGGAAAGGGAGTATCCAACACACAGTTTTAGTTGCTTTATGTATAAATAACCACTAAGACACCAAAAAGGATTCTGAGATTCCATGCTCGAATCAGTCAATATATTGGCAGGTCCTGACAATTTACTTCTTTATGATTTTATCCAGAACCTTAATTAAACCTCTTCTTTGGAGACTTGTAGACTTAAAGCTATTCTTCAAGATGTCTTTGCGCTATTTTTTTTGTTTATGGCATGGCATTTGGATGCCCATCTGAGAGAAACTGAAGCTTGTGAAAACTCCCATGCCTCCTGTATAAAATGTAATAAACATAAGCCATCAAATGGAGGAGGCAAACAATACAAAACAAGTCAAATTAGGTTGGAGAAAAAGTAATCATTTTAAAATCAGAAAAAAACCTAGTTTTCGCCTTTCATCTGTGCTACATGCTGAAAATATTACTGCTAACATAGGACTAAAATAAAAAAGCATTTTTCATCGCATAAGGAGGGCTTTTCCTACAGGGTAAAATTTTAAGCCATTTAAGAGATCTTGCTGGAGTAGAATCTGTTCTTTAAGGAAAATGTCAGAAAATCCAGTTTTCTGCTTGAAACTACCTGCAATAAAGAAAGGAATGTTCGATATAGTTTCTGAAATTGAATAGAAGTAGATATTAGAAGAAGAAACTCGAGAAGGTTAGCCAAAAAGGATATGGCACAGTAGTTGAGAAAAGCTGGCAAAGACCAGCTGTAAACTCACTGGACTGAGCATAATTGGCCTATTAGTGCACAGAGCTACTGTGCATATTTTAAGAACTGGAGAAAATCCTGTGTATGGTTCCCATATATTTCAGAAGGCTGAACGCAGGTTACAAGAGTTTTAGCAGATGAATGTGCACACACCAAGTTCGCGCTGTAGAAGTCTACGCGTGCTGGCATCACTGAGTAATTAGGCAGACTGGTTCTGAGGATATACAACAGGTACACAAGGCTCCTTCTTGTCTGTAAAAACCTGAATCCAGCTCAGTTCTGTTGGCTTCAAGCTTTGGGAGAGTTCATTTGTTTGAGAGTTTGAGAGCCCATTTTAAAATGACCTTAGGCAGCACCATCGTTCATGCATGAATAATAAGTTCTTAGTCACTCGTTGCTGCTCTTACCACCCCAAGGCTGGTTGTTTTCCAGAGACCCAAATCATTAAGCTGGGCTAAGGATGCTGGGTGAAATCCCAGGAGCATTTGGGACAGAGAACGAGCCTAGTTCCCTAATAAGAGCTTCCGGATCAATGTCATAGGACAGCATGCCCTTTTTTTTGTCTGTAAGACACCACCATGTACATCTAAAACCACATCTGAATTTACATTTCCTTCCAGAACAATAATTTTAGGATGTACGTTGTGTTTAATTTAGTTACACATAATTATCCTTTTACCAGCTACACAGCCTTTTATGCCTCATATTTCACTTCTTTTTTCTTTTCTTTTTTAAACTGTAGCATCTTTTGTTTGGACAGAATCTGCACCTTGAGAATTTATACAGGCCCAGCTCTGGATACAGTTGCTTTGGTCCTGGAAAGCGTAGCTTTGCAGCTTTCTATTACATGACACAGAGTATAATAACAAAAGCTACTCTTCCACATCTGTCAAGAAAATTTATCTCCATATCAGTCTCAGGCAGAAACTATTATAGGCTGTGCTTGCACAGGCTGACCATGGTAGATTAGTCAGCCTCAAAAATAAAGATTAGCCCTTCTTCCTTCTTAGGAAACTCCGTGTCTTTTTGCAAAGCTTACACATGAATGCACTGATTGCAAACTATTTAATAAAAAGCACTTTGCAGTTTTGAAAATGTATGAACTGGAGAATTACAAACATTTGGAAAACCACGTCCTGTCAGTTCCTGACGGTCATGATAATTAGACATCAGGTGCCTGGTGCTAAAAGAGAACAGCATGGGAGAAGTAATCACACATCAAACCAAAATGAACCGTGGGGGAACGTTTAAGACTATATGACAGTGTGGTATGCGACATTGAGGAATACTGAGTGTGGAGGAAGGCCAATTCAGACCGAGATAAATTCTCATTTCATTCTGATACTTCAGTTATCAGCAAGAAGGAGACTACAAGCAGAAAACTGCAGCACTGTATAATGATGTGTTAGAGGACTCGGGGCAGGGGGATTTAGTGTCTGAATATGACACTTTTTCAAAAGCTCTTCCTTCAGGGTTTTTCAAGGAGAATACTTAATTCGTGCAGGGTGCCAAGTCCTGCGCAAGGGTGAGCTGTCAGGTGTTTGTACCGTTCCATTACTAGATCTCAGAAAACCTTTAATACCAGGGCTTCCCAGCTGAAGATGCAGAAAAGCCTGCAAGGTCATCTTTCCTTTGTGCGCCTGAGGGACATGAGCGGACTGTGAGGAATTTCTAATGAAGACAGGAGCAAGTGTTCCTGTGTGGCAGTGAAAGGTATGGGTTGCTTACACTGTTCTGCTCGACCTGCCCACGAGACAGGGAATATTTTCTCTCAGGCCACACAAAGTCAACTCCAGCCTCACGAATCTCATATTCAGACTAAATGGCCCCACAGAGCACACCAAGGCAACATGCCTGTGCCAAAATCTCTTGCAGTGGTTCATCTGCTGATGGAATAAACATCCTCTGTGATAGGGAAGTACAAACAGTACTCTCAAAAGACATTTTCTGGAACAGCACAAGGCCTCTACTGTGATTTGAGCTCCTGACTGTGCACTGCAGGCCAACTCATCAGCGGCCTTCATGGGCATGCAGCCCCTCTGCAGCTTCAAACGCACGAAATTAAAGTTATTTCTTTCAAATCTGTGTTTTCACGTAGACTCACTCTGAGGCATTTTTTATGTGTGAAAAGCATTCTGTTCCTGAAAAGAAATTCAGATTTTCCACTGGTTATCTTGGGACTTTGTAGATACTCCCTGCAAGTGTAATTCCTTTTCCCCTGGAGAAATGTGGCCAGTAATTGAAGCTCAGGGGAGCCAGTACCTCCGGTTTTATATATCCCTGACTAAATGCACCAGTATTGCTGCATCACTATTCACCTTTCATAAAAGGAACACCATCTACTTCACAGGGGGACGGAATTAGTGCAGGTCTGTAATACCGTAATTCAAATCTGTGTAGTAAAAAGTAGAAAACATTACAGTATTAAAACCCCTGGTTTTCAGTATATGTATGTAAATTAAGCAGTAGCAGAAATAATTCTGCAAGACAATGACAGAAAACACCCTTGAAACAAAATTCTTACCCAGCACATGTAGGTTTCATAATATCCCTTTTATCCAACAGCATAATTGAGGAGCATATACTTGACCTCTTGCACATTTTATAAGTAGAGGATTCTAAAATCCATAATCTCAATTACTCTCTTAATAGACTGTCTCGATTTTTTTTTTCACCTGTTGACCTGCAGGATAAAGCTATTTACAAGTGATGGTATTGAGGAGAGCACTGCCATAATGAAAATGCTGAAGGACAAAAAATCCGATGAGGAGACTGGAAAACGCATTTGGAAGTGCACTTCTTAAGTCTAATTTATTCAATATGCACACTGTGGAACAACTGTGTGCCTAATGTACAACCAGGTATCAACTTGGTACCAGCTATTACAGTCAGCAGTTTGCAGCAAGTTGCAGGCACTTGGCAGAAAGCAAAAGTCTGTGAACGAGAAGGCAGTTTAGCAGTGAAATGCAGAAGGCAGGGAAGAAAGCTCATAAAAGTGCTGTTGCCTCTTCTCCTTATGTCTTTTCTTTTGCAGTTCTGTATTTTTTTAGTCTACTTCCTGTGCAGCCATGCATCGGCAGGCACCAAACCACTAAGTTCCACCGAGTAATCTCAGCCCTCCTGGTTTCAGTCCTGGAGGGCACAATATGGTGGGTTACTATGACAGTTAGGTTCTAGTATAAAATATTTTTTTTCCTTTTTTTATAAGAAACTGCCAAAAAAGTAGCTGTATTTTGCACTCAAGTTTCAGCGCAAGACAATCGATTATCTCATTTGTGCCTGGTCTGTTTTAAGTCACGAACGTTTCTTCCATTTTTGTAGCAGCAGCTCAGACCCTTGGAACGTGCTCCGTGCAAAGAAACAGTCTAACACAGCCTCTCTTGCCTCTTCTGTACTTCAATTCTGTTGAATTTACATTCATTTACATTTACATTCCTCATAAATCAAGGATATCTGATGACTCCACTTTCAAATCCCAGCTGCTGCAAATCTTACACCTATGATAAATGGTCCCTTTTAGAAAGAAGGGTTAAGCGTGAGGAAGAATCATAGATTCATAGAATGGTTTGGACTGGATGGGACCTAAAAGATCATCTGGTTCCAACCCCCCTGCAATGGGTAGGGACACCTTCCACTAGACCAGGTTCCTCAAAACCCCACCCAGCCTGGTCTTGGGGGATCCAATGTCCAGGGATGGGGCAGCCGCAGCTTCTCTGGGCAACCTGTGCCAGCGCCTCACCACCCTCACAGTAAAGAACTTCCTCCTAAATATCTAATCTAAACCTATTCTCTTTCAGTTTAAATCCATTCTCCCCCTTGCCCTGTCACTGCACGCTACCAACAAAGCAGCAAGCATTGCATCAGGCTTACAAGGAGCAGCAGATGTTAATCAGGTTTATAAAGGAAAGATTTAGCTACAAGGTCGAGGTAGCAACACACATCTGCCCATTGTAGAAGCCATGTGGAAGCCTAGAATACAGGCAGAGCAGCACTCCAAGTCAGGGGCACTGCCATAGCCTGAATGGAGTTGGAACTAAATGGTCTTCGATGTCCCCCTCCAAGCCAAACACTTTTATGACTCTCCTTCTACTGACACAGTGCAACCAAAGAGAGCGCTGAACAGGGAGGCTGTATAGAAGTGAGGCAGAACTAATGCAGGATTCAGTTTTATTCCGCCCCCTTAGCACTTCAAGCTTGGCCAAGTGGTCGCTTTTCCAGCGACCACTTGGGAACTCCGACTGCGAGCTACGGGTGCCGTGCTGTGAGGGAGCCGTGGTGACGAACCCCTTCACGTGCGCGCTGAGATTGCGGCGTTAGGCGAGCAAGGCACTGCGTGCGCTTGGATCGGCCATCGGGAAGGGGCTGGCCGGGCACAGAGGGACCGGCGAGGGCGCCACAGGAGGCAAACGCCTTCTTCCCCCCACAGCCCGGTTTATA
>VZTA01021000.1:91063-147447 GCA_013398855.1 Mohoua ochrocephala
GGCTCCCGGTGGCTGGCGGGAGCGGCTCGGGCGGACCCGGGCCCTCGGCGCCCCGCACCGTCCGCGCTGTGCTGCGGCCGAGCCCCGGCAAGCGCGGCGTTTGCAATCTCTGCCTCTGCTCTTATCCTTTAGATCTAGGCTTTGCATTGGTCATTCTCCACGTTTTTCCTCTCTTTAGGAGTGTGTGTGTGAGAGAATGTAGTAGTTTGCTACTTAACTTTGTGCCGTGATAAACTTCTGTACTTCATCGGGTGACTGAGCGAGAGCTGGCAGGAACCAGGATGCTGCTGTTCCTCTTTATGCTGTAAAGAGCTTGGGATTCATTGCTTTAATAACCCTGTACCAAAACTGTCTTATGAATCTTCGGCTTTACACCTCACCTGATTTCTTTACAGTCTTACTATTTTATCTATGATGCTGTGTCTATCTCTAAGTATACCAAGATCAGTATATATGATGCTGAAAATAAATGTTTCCTGGTGTGACATGTTGGTTAAATTGTTAGTGCTATATGAATTGCTCACTAGTTTTTTTAGAATTAAACAGTGGCTTTTGAAAGACTTTGTTTGCTTGTTTTGCCCAAGTGTTTCCAGGGTTATAAATATTTAAAGATCCAGTAGAAATATTGGGGGGGGAGGGGAATTTTAGACTGTGCTACATATCAGATGGAAGAAGTCTTTTTTTTTTTTTTTTGGTGCATATGAATGTCATAATTACAAGGAAAATGGGAAGAAGTCTGTAGAACAGAAGATTCTTGTTTCACAGTAAAATCTCGAGGGAAACATAATTTGCCATTTGTCTTCTTAAGAAAATTTGAATAAAAAGTCGTTGGTGACCAGTTCCAGCTTTCCAGTGAAATAGCACGCAGGCTGTTGCCTGAGTTTCAGAGCCTGTAAGGCAGAAAACCTTGGAGTGCAGCCAAAAACATTAACAACCTTGCTGCTGTATCTTACCTCTCCTCTACAACAGTTGTGAGAGTATTTCAGTACAAATCACCTGAGTGACCAGCCTACTTTACGGTGGCGTGTGCTTTTCAGTAGTTTGTGGGTTTGTTTTTAAGTCTTCCCAGGAGTGGAATGGTGTTCACTCTTCACTCTGCCAATGTTCATGGCTGGTCCACAGAGCAGACTGTGAATGTGATGCTGCTGCAGAGTTTGGTACCTAGCTCAGAGTAGGTCAAAAGCGTTTCTGTTTGTGCTTATGAGCAAGACAGAGCTAGTGCTGTTGACTACAGTTAGAGTCATTAAGGCTGGAAAAGACTTCTGAGATCATCAAGTGCAGCCTCCACTTGGGACAGACGTGAACAGTTGTAGCTCTCCCACGCAGATACCATGATAGATTTGACAACGTTATGGCAGTGTCCTGTTTTTATTGCTATTTTGCCAGGGTCATTTATGCAGAATTTCTCTTTTTCTTTGCATTGTTCTCAAAGAAGTTGATTGTTCAACATAGCCAGAGATGAAGAGGAAACTTGCAACAGCTGGGAAATTGAGGCTTAGTCCCAATGAAGAAGCCATGTTCCTGAAAGAAGAATATGAACGAAGAAGAAAACTAAGGCTACAACAGGTATGCCTGTATTTTTTCTAGTTATTGTATTCCATTTGATGATGTAACAAATAATTTTAGGAAAGTAACTGAAAAGATTGTTTCCTGTAAGCTAAATTTCAAGGTAGTGGTATTGTAGAATGGTGGAATTTTTTAGGTTGGAAAAGACCCTTGAGTTCGTCAGGTCCAACTATTAATCCAGCACTGCTAGATTATAAGATCCTAAGATGCTAGATGCTAGATACTAAGTCCACCGCTAGAACATGTTCCTAAGTGCCACATCTACATGTCTTTTTAACTTTTCAAGGGGTGGTGACTCAACCACTTCTCTGGTCAGCTTGTTCCAGTGCTCGACAACCCTCTCTGTGAAAAAAAAATTCCTAAAATACAAAGCAGAAAATAATAAAGTATGTTTACTAAGTTTTTAGTATCGTGGTTGATTTTTTTTAAACCATGTTGAATTGTAATAGGAGTCTTTCATAAATTATTGTGTTGTATTTTTGGAAGGAAGGATATTCCAAGCAGTTTTTGCAGTTTGTCACTTGTATGTCACTTTTTGGACTTGACCTGAAGTAAAGGATTAATTAGGATTAAATTTTTTATTTTATATATTAATTTTGGAAAAAGGTAACAGCAACTTGAAAGTATTTTCTGGACAGATTGTGAATGGAATAGTGGATGAGATGGAAAGATGGAAGGAGGGTAGACTGTGCTGTGGAAAGTCTTGCTGCAAAAAGTATTGTGCTTGTCTTAAATTGCTGACAGAACATAAATGCTATTTCTACAGGTCAGAGAGCAGCAGAAGTATATCTCCTTCCAGATAAGGCAGAAGGTAAAGCAGAGGAGAGAAGAGCAGCTGCATCTGTTAGAGGAGGCACTGAGAGCTGAGTGGCAGAAGGCACAGGATGAGAAGATGAAAGCCCTGGAAGAACTGTATTTATCGAGCTTAAGAGCGATTGGGGAGGGTCACCGACAGGCCAAGGAGAACGTAAGTGAGCTTAATGTTATTGTGTCATGGGTTCACCCCAGCCTGCAGCCAAGCACCAGGCAGCTGCTTGCTCTCTCCCTCAGCAGTGGGATCGGGGAGAGAATCAGAAGGGTAAAAGCCAGAAAATTCGTGGGTTGAGATATAGGCACTTTCATAGGGAAAGCAAAAGGCATGCACACAGAGCAAAGCAAAACAGGGAATTAAATCACAGCTTCCCATGGGCAGGCTGGAGTTCAGCCATCTCCAGGAGAGCAGGGATCCATCATGTGTAATGGTTTCTTGGGAAGACAGACACCATCACTCCAAACATCGTCCCCTTCCTCCTTCTTTCCCCCACTTTACGTACTGAGCATGATGCCATATGGGCTGGAATAGCCCTTTGGGCAGTTGGAGTCGCTTGTCCTGGCTGTGTCTCCTTCCATCCACCCCCAAACTCCTCGCCAGCGTGGCAGCACAAAAGGCAGGAAAGGCCTTGGCTCTGTGTAAGCCCTGCTCGGCAATAATAAAAACATTTCTATATTATCAACCCCGTGTTCAGCACAAATCCAAAGCACAGCCTCATACCAGCCACTGGGAAGAAAATAAACTCTATCCCAGCCAATACCAGCATATATTGTCAGAGAAATTGTTAATGTTTTAGAAATACCAAAATTACTGTTTGTTTGGTTTTTCCTTTGACATTCCTGATTTTGGAGTCCTGATACCTAAATAGACAACTTTTTAAGAATGGAAACTTTTTAGAAGTGGTTATGTACTTTTTTGCAGGTATCTTCCCACAGGATAGTCTGTGGGCCTATCTGCTAAGGCTTTTGCTGGGCAGACTTTGAAGTTACTTTGTATTAGCTTGTATAGATGTTCGATCATGTATGTTTGTACTTGACTAAATTGCACATAGTGACTCATTATCTCAATTATGCCAGTAATACAGTAATTTTTTCTCTACCATGCATCTTTTCTACAGTTAAGAAAATACACTTAACTTTTTTTTCCCTTCAGTGCTCCAGTGACATGGAAAGCCTTGGTAAGGGCTTCGGAGGCCTTTGCCTGGACTGCAAACGGGTGTCACTTTTTAATTCTGCAGCTATAAATTGGTTTCACTTTCTTTAAAATTCTGTAACTTGTGTAAGCTCTGTTTGAGAGATCATTGAGATTGCTGGGTAGAATTTTTCAATAGGTTTGACTCTGAACCGGGTTTATAGAAATGAGCCAGTGGTGCCATAGATTTCTTACGTGGATTTTGCAGAGTAGCTTACTTCCTGAATTAGTCAGGATCTTTAAACCCAAGTAAAATAGCATTATGCTTTTCCATATATCAGTGTCTTTAAATCGACTTCTTTATAAAGTCCTTTCCAATGCTAGGATGGGTGAGTTTGCAACAAACTGTGGAACCAGTGTTGTAGGAACAGAGAACTAATCATAAACGTTTCTGTTGATACGCGATTGTTGCAGTTAATGACTGAAGGGTAGTAACACGCTTTTTCTACGCAGTTTAGTCTGCATTTGCTACAGGGTTTATATATAACTGTGTTTAAATTATCCTTTTCACCAAACTGATGCAGAAGAAGCTAAGATTTCTACATCAGTATTTGGTTAAATTGGCTGAGAAATGTGGCAGGTTCGCTGCTGTTGTTGGCGGAGAAGAAGAAAATAAAGATGGCAGAGAAGGAAAAGTTATTAGAGTATTTTTACCCTAATACGGTAGAAGGTAGTTTTGAGCTTGTGCTTCTTACCAGCAGTATGTAATTTGAAATAACATACTGATGCTATGACATGCGAGTAAAATTCTATATTAAGTGATTACAATATTTTAATGTTAAGGAACCTGACTTAGAAGCTCTGGCAAAACAAGCAGAGGAAAGGCAGCAAATAGCAGAGACGAGACACAGAAAAGCTCTGATGGAGCAGAAGCAGCAAAAAGAAAAATTACTTCGTGAGCAAGCCAGGTATGCAATAGTTATTTAGTTTTATTAAGAATGCATTTTACAGTGTCATAAGGTGAAAGGCAAAAATTTTGATGCTTCTTGCTTGGAGCTTTTCCAATCTTGAACTTTTATAGGCTAGAGAATTAATGCTCATGGACAAAGCTTGTGGCTTTTGATAAAAACTGTAGATTTAAAACCAAGGCAAAAATGTCAATTGTTGAAGCTGGCCTTACAGACTCTCCAGGAGTTCAGTGACATGAAATGAAATGTTGTCAGGCCAGTTCCTGATGGAGAGTTACCCACTTGAAAAAAGGACCTAGTGCATTTGTCATGGTCTTCCTTCTTAGGGTTTTTTTTATTAAGCAGATTGGACCAAACTTGAGCTGGCATAAAAAATGGTCTATGTCCTTTTGGGCATAGTTGTGCTTGAGTAGAGCTGAGACCTGTTAATTAAATAGTTAAGTGTGTCTACACTCAAGCAGTTAAAGTATGTTGAAGTGCACGATGCTTTCTGGAAACTTAAGTCAAAAGCAGAGATTTTGCATTGCTTTTGGGATGCTTGTGTGTATTAACATTTTTGCATAACTTGAAGAAAGTAATTTTTAATGCTGCCTTCCAGCATTAAACAAGTTCTGTTGCCTTTTCAATATGCTTCACCATCCCTATGGCCTGAGCATTCAATTCAATACTTAGGAATTTGATTTTAGGTTTACCTTTTATTTTGCACTGTTCTTTCACTGTTGCTTAAATAATTTTCCTTCTGTCATCTCTTTTGTGCTTTGTTTTGTTTTTGTCTCTCAAGACGAACAGATGCCCGTAAACGTGCTCTGGAAGTGGAAAGACAAAGAGCAGCCAAAGTTGCAAGCCTGCCACCTCCTCCACCACGTCCTTTTGAGGTACGTATCCCTGATGCAACAGCGATCACAATTTCAGGGGTAGCATATATATATTTATTGGTCTGACTCCTCACAACAGGACATCCAGAGCTGGTATTTGCATACTGTAAGGAGACTGGTTCAGCAAAAACCAAGAGAATGAGTTAATTATATCTTAGCAGGTTTCTTGCTACTAAGCTTTGGTACTTTATTGATCTCTTGTTATGTGTGAATTTTATTTCTTGTCATCAAACTCTTATTTTTGTAGTTAGTGTGTCATTTTAAACTTTTATCATATCTCACTTTCATTTAGTAACCTTGTGGTATGAAACTTTAAAATGATCTCTCTCAGCATGTACATTACATGCCTCCTCAGCCTTCTGATACAATTAGTAGCATTTTGTTTGGTTCTGTAATAAAGACAATTTTGTCTTTTTAGCTGTGGGGCAGCTTTGTTGGGGTTTTTTTCTCCCTCCAGTTTTTCTTTCTTGTAGGGAGTACTGAATAAAGGGTAAGCTCTTTAATTTTGATGGGAAACCATCACCCAAGGCTATTGGGAAGGCTGCAGCCTTTTAAGTGTGGCTTTGTACCCCATTCATGCTGTTTTGATTTCATAGAGCTGGTGCATAGGTGTAGAATTTCCTGTCAGATTGCAGATCTGAACTGCAGAAAGAGCATTACGTGCATTTTTACTTTGGAGTTAACTAATAGAACTTCATGAATGCAGAGTTTGAGTTGCCTCATGTGGTAGACCTTTGGGTTCAGGCATATTCAAACTACTGACAAGAAAAGGAAGGATTGAGGTATACCAGCCCCTCTCAGAGCCAGTGAAGCTTTCAAAACTTTACCCGGCTGTATCCCAGCACGTTATGTACAGGTTGGAGTGCAGGATGATAGGGGTTTCGTGGTGTATCTGCAAAAACTGAGTAAGGTTTGACCCTCACAGTTTTAAGAATGATTAGGAGGAGTACCTGTGTACTTCCATTAGTACAAGTTTCTCTCTAGATCTCCTCACTGCAGGCCAAGGGTTTTCATGTTGTGTAAGCTGGATACGAGTGAAGATTAAAACAAGTGTTGTAAGGGAGTGGTAAAGTTTGGGGTTATTTCTGGTGAAGTATGTGCAGTATTGAAATTTAGTACATCTGGAATAAGCTCCTGTCTGGTACAGTTCAGGTAAATTCACACACCCTCTCATGCTGCTGTTTCCCTCTTTGTTGTTCCACGTGGTGTGTTCCTGGTGTGTATGGTGTAGAGCAGGTGAAGTCTGTATCGGTCCAAACTTTGACTCTTTTATTTCCTGGGTTTCAGGTGCCTCTGTTGCTCCGTTGGGCATTGTTGGAAAAGCATGAGATGTTGTGGCTTTGCTTTGTAGTAACTCGCAGTTTAGATTATGTCGCATTTTATTTAACCCCACCCCATAGATAGTCACTGCACTTAACCTCCATTACAACTAAAATGACACAGTGCTTAATATTTAATATGTTTATTTAAACTTATAGCTAGCAACATCAGTAATGCATCTCCCCTTCCATTTTATAAACACAGAATTTTCTCCTTGTTCTTTAGTATTTTGTCACCAGGGGAAGCGAGAAGGCTTTGTTTCCTGGTTTCTCCAGGTTCTGGTGAAACCAGAATTGCATATACAATTGTGTTGGATGACGTGTCTGGGTCAGTGCTCTATTGAAGTATTGTTCCTTTCCAAAAATTAATGCCTTTCCACCCATCAGCAAATGTCCTTTACTCGCCTTTTCAACAAGTGATTTGCAACTGGTTTTAGCAGAGTTTGCAAACATCTGGATTTTCTACAGACACTTCAGCATGTGGGTTTTGTTTCTGTTACGAAGTTCATGTTGTGATAATGGCAAAGGGAATCAGTAATTTTGCAGACATGTTGAGTTTTTGTTGAGGAAAGAGATTGCTCTGTTTCAATATAGCACAGCATG
Organism: Mohoua ochrocephala; assembly: GCA_013398855.1. Classification (NCBI taxonomy): domain Eukaryota; kingdom Metazoa; phylum Chordata; class Aves; order Passeriformes; family Acanthizidae; genus Mohoua; species Mohoua ochrocephala. The sequence continues at coordinate 98,337 of VZTA01021000.1, forward strand.
TTTTGTTCCATTTAAAGACTAGCTGACTTTAAGCCTTTTTCCTAGTTTTCATATCTGTATAGATTTTAATCCTTTTGTTATAGACTTATAGCTGGGAGGGCACAGGGTGAAGAATAAAGTTATTTTCTTCAAAGAGTGATTGGGTGCCATGTACTTCATGGGGGTAAATGCTAAGTAATTGAAAGATTGAGAGATTTTATTCCCGTTTCTGCTTCAAGAGAGAGAAAACAAGAGATATTAACTGTCAGTTCAGGGGAGAGTAAATCAAGGGCTTTGTCTTGCAAATGTGTTACTCAAAAGGCACTGAATTTAAATTATTTAAATCCTGTGAATAACAGCAAATTACAGGGTCATCTGAATAAGTCTGCTTGTTTTTTTGAATCAGTTTGCATAAGGAGCTTATTAAATGCAACTGTAATCATAATCTGATGCGCTGTTGCAATAACAATTTACTATAATTTCATAAAAAGGAGTTAGGGCACTGTTGTTCATTGCATGATTACTTAGAATATAAGAAACATTCTCTAAAGATACTCCTATTATTGTTACTTTACCCAGTTAGAAAAGAAGTGTTTTTACTCTAATGTCATAACCCATATTGGTTCTCAGAAGTATGGATTTTAAGAATTGAGGCCATATTCAGTTAGACCAAATGAAAAGTTACTTAACTGAAGTTAAGCTGTAAACACCATTTTACTGAAAAGTGTTGCAGAGTTCTCGTAAACTTACTTTTTCCTGTATGATCTATTAGATTTTTATGTAATGAAAGTAAAACCTAAAAAGTGTTACTATACTCTGCTTTAGTATTCATAGCATTTGTAGAGTTGGGGTAATGGGGTTTTTGTTGGGTTTTTTGTCCCATTTCATGATACTTTGCTGCTCCAGTTTTGCCAGATTTTAGTATAGAGTTATTTGCATTTTGGAGGGAGGGGAAAAAAAAGGAGGGAGGAGTTACAAAACCACGATGGAAGTATGGTATTTTTTTCAACCTGAATTGCTTTTGACATTAACTGGAAAATTGCAGCCTCACATCTTCCCAGCTTTTGAATAAAATTCTGGAGGTTTGATTGATTACATGTAATTAATAATTATTTGTTATTGGTTTGTTAATTTTAAATTTTTTTAAATAATTCAGAAGAGATGTTTAATTGTACATTCTGAGAGTGACCCAGTACAGGGCAAGCACTGGTAGTCTGGCTAATGAGGTTTAGGCCTGGGACTTGTCTGTTTTCATAGCAATAATCAGTGTCTGCACGTGTTTTGGTTGATGTTGATCTGTTACAATCAGTATGATTTTTATTGATTAAGAAATTTAGCAGTTTATTTTTTACCTACTAGAATAACATGCATTTGTTCAAGTACCATAAAACAAGTTACTGAAGTTCTCTTGGTAAGGCTAAAAGTAGTTTTACCAGTTCTGGGCCCCTTCCGACAAGAAGAACATTGAGGGGCTGGAGCATGTCCGGAGAAGGGCAGCAGAGCTGGGGAAGGGTCTGGAGCACAGAGCTGATGAGGAGTGGCTGAGGGAGCTGGGGGTGTTTAGGCTGGAGAAAAGGAGGCTCAGGGGGACCTTGTCACTCTCTACAACTGCCTGAAAGGAGGCTGTAACCAGGTGAGGGTTGGTTTCTTCGCCCAGGTAAGAGGACAAGAGGAAATAGCCTCAAAGTTGCACCAAGGAAGGTTTAGACTGGATATTAGGAAAAATTTCTTCACCAGCTTGTCAAGCACTGGAACAGGCTGCTTGGGGAAGTGGTGGAGTCACCATTCCTGGAGGCATCAAAAAGGTGTGAGTTGTGGCACTCGGGAACGTGGTTTGGTGGTGGACTTGGCAGTGCTGAGTTAATGGCTGGACTTGATGAAGGTTTGTTCCAATGTAAATGATTCTATGATTCTTTGATTTTCATTTAAAGACTTTACTTTCTACAGTCTTCATAAAATAGTGATAGTCAATACTGAAATTCTGTGTGCCTCTTCTTATGCAGAGATAAGTTTAAGATATTCCTGAGACTTAACGCCGCTCTTTGTGGGTGCGCATTTCTTTATGGTCAGGTTAGTTTTAGACCACTCAAGCTGTGAATCTTGCTGGTTTAGTTAATGTGGATAAGAATCCCTTTTTAGGAGACAGTCGAAGGAATAGGAAGTGGACAGAAAATTAATGGAGGAGATGTTAAAGGCAGGTCCTACAGGATATTGAGTTGCCTAACCTGGCTACTTTGTTACTGAGAACATGAGGCTAAGCCAAGGAAGAGGGAGGGTCTGATGGCTCATTGCTCAAACTTCCAGAAAAGAGTTGAAATGTGTTAGTGTATCCAAAACTTTTTTTAAAAACCCAGCAACTTAGCATTCTATGAATAGACACTTTTCAGTGAAGTTACAAAAAATGCTCTTTTCTCTGGTTAACTAATAAATTGGACATAATGGCTCTGAGTTTCTCGAAGCAAGTCTGTACTTGACAAGTGTTGCTTTGCTATTGGATATAATTATATTGTGGGTCTGTGGTTGCCCTGCTCTGAGGTGAGTGTGACAGCTGTTGTAAGTGGGATTTGTATTAGTGCATTAAACTCCAGGGCTTTTAAATCAGTGCTTTTGAAACATGACACTGATGAGCATCAATTTCTGTGCAGGGGTTTGCCTGAGACTGTTCGATGCTCTCAGTTATTAAAGCCCTCTGGATCTGCCTTGTGCTGATGTGGTTTATTAATTATTACATGTAGATAAGGTTTTAAATAATATTTTCAGGACCAAATTTGGTGGGGTGGGTTTCTTTTAATAATATTTTAGATTTACAGATCACTTCTGTTTAGTTGCTTTGCTGGAGATAATGTTCTGTGATACAGCTGTAGTTGTACTCTTCTTCCTAGAGTTTTGAAGTGAAAAAGATTGTTGCGATGAAGCCCTCTGCTGCTGGCAACTTTTCTATCACACGGTACCATATTTCTGAAGCTTTGGTGGACAGAGAAGTGGACGGAGAGCAGGTGATTAACTCCAAGTGTTTGTGCTACAGCCTTACCTACATGTTTCTTTACATTGCATACAGCGTCTGGATATCAGCTATTGGGTTTTCTAGAACCTGTTTAAAGATGTGAACATGTATAAAGCAGCTGTTACACTACTTACTAAAGAGAATCTCAGCTGGGCAGACTTGTAAAGCCTGTTACATGTTCAGTCACGTGGGGGATCACACCTGGCAGTCCCTTGTGAACAGGCCTTTATAAGAAGGTGAGATCACAACACTGGCATCATGTTCAAACACCCAAATTGGAAGACTTATGGCTTATGCTGAATTGATAGCTGCAGTTGCCCTGCTTTTCTCTCTTCCCCTCTTTTTAGCAATGTACTTGCCTTGTATTTGCCTTGCTTATTTGGAATGATTTTTTTTTTCCTAAGTATTTTTTAAATTTTCATGTTCGTAAGATTTTTCTTCTTTGAAAATTGCAGATTGTTTCTGGTTTCCCAAATGAGATTGAAAATATTTCAAGGGTTTTTTTCCCCTTGTTTAAAACAAAACCATGAGGATAAAAGTACTCAATCTGTAATGTTGACCATATTATTCACTTCACCATATATTGTAGGAAAAATAACCACTCTGCTATAACAAATAAGTCATATAAATGATTATCCCCGGTACAGCTTGAAACTGGAAAACTCTGACATCTAAACTTACAAAATATGCAAATACGCATTTTTTCCAAAGGTAAAAAATGAGCTTGGTCCTGCTTGCAACATAAGCATTCAAGGATGTTCATATGGCATTGTACGTCATTTTTAAAGTGCTTTTGCTGCAGAATTATTCATTTATTTATTGTTACACATGCTTTAAACGATCAAAGAACTTCGTGGACTAAACTATTGATTGACTGCCAGCCAGATGCTCATTTAGCTGCCGAAGAAGAAGGGAGACGTTTGGAGGAACTACAGAAGGAGGCAGAGAGGGAGAGAAGAAAGCAGCTTGAAAAGGCACATGTTAGAGGAAGTCATGCCTTGAAGAAGATCCAATTGGCCAAGGTAGGCAAAGTAGTTATGCCTGTTTTTAATGTCAGAACGACCACTGTTAAGTAAGTTGTAGGTAAATGTTTAATAAAGGAATTACATTCACAGGAGAGAAATTGATGGACTAAATGAAGTTTGCAGAATGTCTTTGAAAAAAAAAAGTCAAAATCTGTTTGCTTGTTTTGGCATCTGGAAGAAGTGAAAATAAAAGAACATCCTCTAATTTTTGTTATATGAATGTTTGACCAACTATTAACGAATAGGTAATAGTCAAGCAAAACTTTTTTAATAGGCGATGAGTTCTACTTTTCCACATTAGCTTTAGTTGGAGTTGGTTATTCTGAACTTCAGGGGAAAAAATTATTGCTAAAAAGCTAAGGGGGTTTTTTATTTTTTTAAAACTTTTCAAAGTTTTTGCTTAAAGACTGACATTCTGTTAGTGTGCAAGTCTGGAAATGTTGAAATTTTTTTCCTTTAAGAAGTAAAAACTGAACTACTGAGAAAAGTCTTTGTACTGAGAGCCACACTCAAAAAATTTTTATTGTCTGTTAGCTTCGCATGTATTTTTGGTGGCTAGAAAAAGCAAAAGCTTCCTTTTTATCAGCTGAGATATGATTGACCCTGAATGAGTAACCAAAGTAAAATGGGGGTTTCTGGAAATATTACTGGTGCTCCTGAAATTAACGGAAAAAAACCCCAACAAACTTCTTTTTTTTTAAATAGTTCTCACATATACTCAGTGTGCCAAAGAGTATTTCATTTGCATCTTAAAAAGTAGCAATTGCTGAATTACGTACTAACAAAAGTAACTTGCCAAAAGAAGTACTCATTTACCTTATAAAACAGAACATTTAACTTTCTTGAGGAAAGTTGGCTTACAGGTGTTGAGTCTGATCCTTTATTTAACATCAGATCTTCTAGTTAGTATTGATGACTCCCGTGTCCAAAGGTCTGATACAGCCTTCTCCTAAGGAAGCACTTTCTCCCTAGAATAAGATTAACTTTGAACGTTAAAGATTAAGCAAACATCATGGTAACCAAATGGAAGCGTTTTGTATTGGTCCTGATGTGTGGCTGTCTGAATGTGAGCACTGAAGGTTTATGTTATCCCTTCTTTACACTTGAAGGACAGGAAAAGGCTCCTGGAAGAGCTGGAGCAAATGCAAGCTCAGGATCGGATGCGCAGGAGACAGGTTGTCGCACAGATGCCACCTCAGCTCTCAGTGCCACCATACAAACGCATGGAAATAAAAGAAGAAAGGCAGAGAGAACTGGAGTCTGCATTTGAAGAAATGTACAGTGAAGACTGGAGTAAGTTCTTTGTTGGAGGTTGCTGAATCTGGTACGCAGTAGAGGAGAGGCTGGGCTTGCTGCCTCTGCCCAGGCCCAGCCAGTAGCAAGGCCATGTGTGTATTCTCAGTAGGCACCAACAGCCTTCCATGGCACATACACACAGGGGCCGTGCAGGCCAACGGGGAAAACACAGCGCTCACATTAAGTACAAACAGCACAAGTGGCCTCCTTCTGTTTTCTGCTCTGGCTGATCAAGGTGAAGGCCTATTAGTGGGATATGTGTCTGTACACATGGTATGGATCCCTCCAGCAGCTGGTCTTAGACACTCAGTCTGGCTTGTAGTTGTCCCCTGTATCCCAGGTCTCTATGTGCTGTACTACAGGTCCTCCATAGGTCTTAGCCTGTCTACCCAGTGATTCATCCTGGAGCCTTGCAGTTACCTCTCATACTCATGTATGCACTCAAATGCCCATGTGCTCAAATATGTGCTATGGATCAGTTGGTGAATGGCTTTAGATACTCACTCTTACCTGGCAGCTGGCCTTTGATCCTTAATCTTCCCAGTTTCTGGCTCCTGGGCATGTGAACCCCCAAGATCTGCTGAATGACTCCAGTTGTTGCTGCACAGACCCAGCTGGGCACGTGAGCGTATGCAGAGACATGCCCAGGCAATGGATTCCTGTGGGAACTGACCTTATATACTCAGTCTGCCCAGTAGCTGACCCTGGATCCTCTTGTAGTCTTGGAGATGCACACACATGTGCTGGCAGGTTTCTTAGGATCCCTTCATCTCCTCTGTAGCTGGCTTGAATGCTTGGATCTCCTGATCTCTCCACTAGGCACCTTGTAGATTCCCTGGCCTCTGCAATACCCAGCCCAGTCTTACAGCTCCTGAGTCTCTTACTGTTCTTGCAGGCCAGTCTGGCTTGTGATTTTCTGGCCACTTCATGCTGATGCTCATACCCACCTAAATGCACTCATCGTGGCCTCTGCAGTTGGCACCTGTGACTTTTGGTCCCCATTCCAGTTGCTGGCCCTTATGTATCTATGCACACACATGCATACAAAATACAGTTTTCCTCACATTGGAAAACAGCTACAAGTGGAATTTCGTGAGAATGCAGAACAGGCTGTCAGGCACAGTGCATGGCCAGACAAGTGTACTGACTGTCTCATTTTATCTCATTATTTTTATATTTTTATCTCATACTTGTTCTGCCCCTGACTAACTTGATCTTTTACCTTCCCTGCCTTGGGTTCCTCCCCTAAGTAACAAGTATACAATTCCAAGGTGGTCTTCCCCTGTGTCCCACATCCCTTGAAGGCAGTAACCCCCTCAGTCACTAAGGTGAGCATGGGAGAATTCCTGTTGTACAGTCTTCTGGGATTTCACACCTGGACCGTGTGATCTCTCTCCTGTGGCAGCCTTGTGAGCAGCCAGGTCAGGGTGTGTCTTTTCCCCTATGAAATTACAGGAATCGTGTGTAATTTTTCCTGTGAGCTGCTTTTGGTGCAAAGATGAGCCTTTCATCACATCGACTTTTATTTTGAAAAACACAGCATATTCTAGTGGAAACTGCTGTGGAGGTTCTGAATGAATAGATGGCTATTGATCTAAACAGTTTTGAATCTTCTATTTTGATGGGAAAAAAAAAGTTGGGTTAAATCTGTTGTGAAATAACCTATTGATATTTGAATTTCCTGGGGATTTGTGTGTGAGATTAGTCTTGCAATGTTGTTTGCTTTGTATTTCAAATGGTCATTTTATTTTGTTTTGTTCTTTTGATTAGACATGAAAGGAGACCTGATTTTGCAGTTTGAGCCACAACCTTTGCCAGCCCCTTCTAACAGAGCTCAAGATAATGATCTTGATATCTCTTTGGAGCAAGAATCTGCTTGTGATATTCAACCAGAGTTTCCTTGTGATACTCAACAAGAATCAGAACATGTGATAGAAGACAAAGTCCCTAATGAACCAGAAAGTAAAACTTCTTAACTTCATATTTAACTTAAACATTTTCATTTTATATTAGAAAAGATTAGTCTAGTATATGAAAAAAAATTAATTAGAGTAATAACTAAAATGCTTTAACTAGTAAAACTTGTTAACGTGTGTAAAATATTTCAGTATCATGTGGTTTATGTTTAGCATAGATGATAATACCCTAATGATTATGAATTTTAAAATGAAAATGTGACTTCTTTTTCTGATATGCTTCAGTTCATTGGTATACTGAGAATAATTTTCAGTTGTAAGAACTACACTGTTAGTAGCCATAATTATTCCTATATAATTAGTATAAATATGGACTGATGCTGGTGTGTGGACTTCTGAGATATTTCAAAGTTAAAGCTTTATAGTCTGCTTATTGTGTGTCCTTTATGTTCAGGTTTGTGGTTGAGCTGCTGCATATTGTGAGTAGGCTGGAGGGGATGCATGAGTGTGTCCTGTTGGCTTGTGGCCTGTCCAGGGTCATGTGATGTGAGCCAGAAGTGTCTCAGTGAGCTTTGCTGCTTGGCCAAGCGCCTCTGCACCCCTCGGGTGGCACAGTCTGGGGTTTGCTCTGTGCTGCATTGTGTTGCCAGTGCTGATACAACCCAGAGGGCAGGTGTGGGGATGGTACTGCATGTTTCTGCTACAGTTTGGCTGGGCAACACTACATCCAACTTTTATAGCCCTTCTTTTATAGCTTGCAGAGACAAATTACTGCTTCTCTCTTGCAGGTAAGAGAAAATATTGCTAAGATTTTAAAAATATACCTGAGCTATTTGTCCAACTCCGTAAGCAATAAAAAAAAATAGGGTTTTTTTAAGATATGAAGATATTCATTACCCAAAACGCTTAACAGTATATGTTCTTTATAGGGCATGAAGAAGGAAAAGCCTGCCAGCCTCGATCAAAACTTGCCTTAAAGAAATTGTTGAACAAGATTAGAAGCCAAAAAGAGGAGTGGACATCAAAAAGTGAGAAAGACAGTCAAAGTGAATTTGAGACTATTGAATCAGGTACAATTGCTAGTGAAGAGAGACCATTATGTGATTTAGAACTTAACAAGGAGCAGCAGAAAAATACAGTGTCTGAAGCCAAAGGTATGTAGTACGTACTTGCATCAAAGTTTGTTGTGTAGGAGCAGAGACTTGTACAGGGAGGGCTATGATAAAACTGTTTAATGAACTTTCAGTGTTAAATGTTTTGTCATGGTGAATGAAGTACAGCTTCCTATCCGTGCCCACAAGGCACTGTGGGTTTGTTGAAACCAAAAATAGGACAGGTTTTTGCTCCAACCTGTCCACTGAGATCTTGAAAAGAACAGATGTCCAGAATACCTTTCTAGCTTTCAAATCTCACCCAAATCGTTGTCACTGTTGGTGTTGCCATGCTTTGATAGGTGTTTGCCTCCAGGGATGGAGTTCTCAGCGCACAAGTCGGCATTGAAGTTCTGTACCTGTTGAACTGGAAAAGCCCCTTTCTTTGGAGATTCACAGCTAAAAATGCCCAAGACAAGCATAAGCTGATTAGGTTTTTTTCTGCTTTTAGGCACCATTCTGAAAAGCCTTTTTGTAAAATTGGAATTTATAGCAATTAGACATTGCAATTTTTTGGTAGCCAAATCATCTTGGGGTTACTTCCCACGTCTGTCCTTGGTGCCCTTCTGGTTAGGCCAGTGCTGAAGTTGGTGATCTTGTATGCTGAGTAGGATTTCTGAAGTTTTAAAGTCATCAGGTTGTGGCCTGTGTTTTGGTTGTTTGGGATTTTTTGCTCTCATAGGGTGCTTGTTTTTTTAAACAAGGTAATGTGATTTAGTTCCGCCATGTACATGGCTATGCCAACATAATGCCTGGGGATTGGAGAGTGCAGCAGGAGTGAAGCCATGCCTTGGGGGAAATGTGCTGCTATTTACAGTACAGGATTGAGACTTGCTTTTTGTGCAGTAGCCAAATGTTACGTCATTTGCCCAGTGACTGTCAGTTTTAGACCCTCTTTGTTCCAAGAGGTTAATGTGTGATTTTTGATTCTTCGGGATGATCTCGCTCTTGGGCTCCCAAGTAATCTGTTAAAAGTAATTTTCAGTCTCATTGAAGCTGGAACATTACTGTGTATTCAAGAAAGACACATAATAAAGGGCCATTAAAGACTTAAATAATATAAAAAACTGATTTTCCAGCTTATGGAGACAGGCAGAGTAGTAAAATAGAGATCTTTTCAAGAGCAGCTTATACATTTATTTAGAGATATTGAGAAACTGTAAAGCAAGATCTAAAGAAGATCCAAGGCTCGCTCCGACTGCAATTACAGCTAAATAACATGTATATTTTAGACCCTGTGGAAATGTTGGAAAATAGAATTGCAGATGAAAAGTCAGTTCTAATCCATCCTCAAGAACAAGCAGCCAAAATCAGAATGGAAGAGGCAGCTAAAATTAGAATAGAAGAGGAGAGACAGAAGTGGGTAAGTGTGTTTATCTTTATTCCTATCTCAGTTGTAAAAAAATTATTTACAGACGACTTTAAAGTGTTTCAGGTTATACAACAGCTACAGGTGCTCTTAACATTTAAACTTGTACTGTAACATTTTTTACACTTTTCAAAAATGACGAAGCTGGAATTTAGAATAGAGTGGAAACCCCCAGTTTCTTCAAATCTAACAAGTGCTGTAGGCAAGGGATGTAACCATTGTTAAATGAGGATCCCAGTTGTACATGAATACCTTTGTTTTATAAAGGGAGGATATAGTCAGCAATACTCAACTCCAAAAACTTTATTAACCCTGTGTAAATGTAGGAAAGTTTATGGGATTGTGTTTAGAGTGACAGGAAAAGCATACAAACCTTGAGTAATTTTTTTTTCGGTTATCTAGGAAGCGGATGCAGAAAGTTTTTTGTGCCTCTGGGAATGCTATATTTATTATATTTAGAAAATAGTAACTTAGTGTATTATTTCATTACATGTATTGTGTATGTGTTTCATTGTATTTTAATTTTTGTTGTATCTCTAGAGACCTATCAGATGTTATGTAGTGGTTTACCAATTAAAAAAAAAAAAGTTGAAATTTGAGTCTAAGTGCAGCCTTGAATTGTAGAGTTTACGTTCAGAAATAAAGGAAACAAAAATTTGACAAAATAGTAATATTTTACAAAAAAACCCAAGCAACAGATCCTTTATGAAAGTGGGGCCACTTTCTTTAACCTTCATTTCCTCCCACTTTGCACCTGGCCAGGTGTACGTGTTGCTGTGTCCACATTAACTGTTCTCAGGTCCAGCTTTTTCTCGAGTTGCTTTTCCTGACATCCCCATTCCGACTGTCATGAAAGGCTCTTGTCCACTTCATCTTTGCCAGTACTTTGAAGTTTTTCTTTGCTTCCATTCTAAAAGCGCACATGCTGTTACTAAGTGTGGATCTAAGTGAATTGTAGCTGATAGGTACATGGAAAGAGAATAGAAATAAACAGACTACTTCAGAGGTTTATGGACTCCTCTCAAAGTGGTTATACATTAGCTATTTCAGAAGCTTTTGTAAAAGCTTGAATTAACATTTAAATATGCTGAACTCTGATGAAGGACTCAATAAAATGCAAAATAGATTTCTCAAGTAAGCTTAAAAAAAGGACTTCTTTTGCAGTCTTTGGAAAGTGATAACATGTCTTGAATGGATTCTGATTTTATCCGTTTTATTAATTTGAGAACAGGTAATAATGCAATAGTAAATGGATTCGGGGATTGTGAGAAATATTGAGCCAGTAGAACAAAGTTATTCCTGTAAACTTTGGAACTACTTCTAAAGGCCTGTTGCAATTTGGAAATACCTGTCACAAGCAATAGAATTTCTTCTGTAATTTGGAACAAAGGTTTGTGTGTGGTAGTAGTGGTGTGTGAGCAGTCTGGTTTCTTCGGCATTCAGTTCTAGAGATTTCCCCCTCGTTTTTCTTTTCGGTAGAATGAGGAAATAGAGAAACAGAAACAGGAGCAGCTGGCCTTGATTAAAAAAATTGAGGAAGAGAAAGCTCTTTTGGAGGCGGATTATCTGAAGATCCAAATGCAAACCTGTTTAGAGGACGCTAAGAAAAAAAAAGAAGAGGAAGAGCAAGGTCAGCTGGTGCAAAGCCACAGTCTTCCTTCCACAGATCAGCAGAGCCAAATGGAACATGAGGTGAAGAATTATAGAAAACTGTGTGTAGGTTTTTAATTACTATTACAATAAAAATAAAGAACACCATTTACCAGTTTTAAACTCTATCAATCAAGACAATTTTTATCTCTTAGGCTGTGAATTAGAAGTTTGTACAAATAAAAGCTTCCTTTTCTAGTGTACAAGCTTTATTTCACATGGTATCACTGGACCCAAAGGAGTGGCATGAATCTCCGTCAGGGAAGGTTTAGGTTAGATACGGTGAACAAAGGTTTTTAACCAGGAGGGTGGTTGGGCACTGGAACAGCTCCCAGAGAAGTGGTCACAGCACCAAGCCTCTCTGAGTTCAAGAAGTGTTTGGACAGTGCTCTCAGGTACATGCTGTGGCTCTTGGGGATGGTCCTGTGCAGGGCCAGGAAATGGACTTAGAGGACTTTGTGGGTCCCGTTCAGCTCAGATACTCTGTGATTTTATGATTCTGTGACTTTTGCTATTGTATTCTCTCGACAGTCCAAGAGACAGCACCTCTGTTTATAATGCCTGTTAGTAAAATCTGATTAGAGTCACATAATGATTGTGAATGTAGACATAACCTTTTTCAAGAAGGAAAAAAGAAATCATAGTGGGGAAAAAAAAGACACAAAAATCTGCCTCTGCCTGTCTGTTTAAATCTCAAACAGCTACTTAAAGAAGAGGAATTTATGGAGGATGTTGAAGGAAAGTAATCTTCTTTATATATAAAATCTTGATTCATTTGCACAACCTGAACTCTTTTGAGAGTCTGATTGCCGTGGAAGTGCAGCTGTATTGGCTCATTGCTCCCTGAGTTTGCAGGGTATATTTACCTCTTTAGGCTAAGCTGCTGTAAGCACCATTGACTTTGATGGTGTGTGCATAGAGAGTCTGTAGCTGTGGGCCATCTGTTCTAGAAACTCCTTTAGCTTCACTGCCGCAGGCTGAAATCTCACAGACTTCAAACATGGTGGTACCCAGTGGCTTCTGTAAACTTAGGAGGAAGAACATACAGCTTAAGGTTGTTGCCATAATAGTTTTCTGTGAGTTAGTTGTATATGTGCAATTAAAATTATTTTATGTTGATTAGACTACTGTATCAGAAACCAGGGGTCCAAGAGAAGACAGTCATATAGAGACGATCCGTAATTTTCAGCAACGCCTTCTGCAGCAAAAAAGGTAAGTGTCTTTGTGGAATGTAAGGTGTCTTTATGGAATGCCTGTTCAAAGTAATTGGAATTGCTTTGGTTATTGAAATTGATGTTTCTTTTTGCGCTGCTCTGAAAAGATTCGTGTTTTCACTCTGTTCAGGTTGCACAAACAGACCATTGAAGAAGCTAGAAAGCATCTACAGGAGTATCAGAATACACTGAAGCAAAGGTACTTGTCTACTTCTGCAACACCTCTGAGCTCAATGGAAACAAAATCAATTAATTTGGAGCCTGTCTCAGAGCCGCTCCTACAGAGGCAAGGAGCACAGCCAACACAATACCAGGCATCAGAACAAGTTAATGCCCAAGAACATGCACGGTCATTGCCTGCGTTTTCAGGAACATTGCGTATATTGGAAAAACCATCTTCACAGAAGCAGGAGGAGCAAATACATAACATTTGTCCTGGAAAATCAGTGCAGTTTTCAGAAGCATCAAAATTGAAGCATGGAGAGTTTAACTTGCCTTGTGACTGTCCTTCACAGGAGCAAGTGGGAATTTTTGAAACTGCCAGTAATCACATCAGAGAACCATCCCAGTCCCAGTCAGTCAGGAAAGAAGTCACTGCAATAAGAACACAACCAGAAGCACAGCGACAACACGTTAGATTTGTGTTGCCTGCAGACAGTTCCTCTGAGTCCTCAGAATCAGTACACTCTAGAGAGTTAGCTCAGAAGATACCTAACTATCAAACAGAGACAGAAGTTGGAGAAGAGCATCCATTTAAGACATCCCTCATGCCAGCAGCAAAGAGATCAGCCTTGGCTGATCCTTTAGCCTCTCAGCAGGGATCTGTAGAGAGCAGCAGCAAAGCAAGCCCTGATCAACTCCTCAGTCTTTCTGAACCCATGGTTCTAGCACATGAAGAATCTAAAGCCCAGAGTGCTGAGGAATTCTTGATATCAAAACCAGGAGATGTCACTTTGTTAAATTACTCTGGTATACTGAATTTAAGGGACAGAGTGTTGGCCTCATCGGAAAGCATCCAAGCTCAGCAAAAGCATTTGAAAGAATTGCAAGAGCAGCTAGATGCACAAAGAGAAGCTCTTCTCTCTAAACAGAGAATACAGGAACAACTGCTTTTACAGAAACAAGATAAATTGAAGGAACAGATGCAGAGACAGCAAGAGGCTTTGAAAGAATTTCTAAACAAGCAGGTAAGCTTTACAAACACTTTGTGTGGGGAATCATCTAGGAAGTGATCAAACTTATGAGTCAGTGCTACCAATTAGCAGAGTACCCCATGGAGTGTTGATGGTTTTAGGTGATTTACCATAATGAAAATTTTAATTAGGACTTGTGATTTGTAATCAGTGCTTTTCTCTGTAAGCCCCAAGAGCACAGTTTTGTTCAGTCTAACAGCAATACTGTGAACGTCCGTGCTCGGTCTCTGAGCATAATGCCTATTGAAATTGTTGTGTTGTCTGAAATTCCTGCAGGTAGTGTTGTCTTCTTATCTATAAATGCACCTTTATGTGTAAAATAGCCCTCGTATTAAAAACACTTAAACAATACCTGGAAGGATATCATAAGCATCTTGAATAAATTATTTTTAAAGCTTGTCTTTTTGTGTGTACTCACTAGGAAATTGGTTTGGCAGCTGCAGTTTTGACTTGTAATTTGCTTGTTTCTCAGTAACAGAAGAAAGATCCAAGTTTATTCTTGAGCTTCTAAAGAGCCTCCTTTTGCCTCCCCTTGTCGTTTTTTTCAACTGAAGCCATCTTAGAAGAATAACTGTTCCCTATATAGTTCCTGTCTTTTGATTTTGCAGTCTCCAAGCAGCTAAAATTCTTGAATTCAGGAGCTGAAAAAGTAAAAGCAGACTTTTCAGAAATTGTTTCTGTTAAAAATGACAAGTACTCTGACCTAATCTCGCAAAGGCCTTGAAAATGTAACTAATTGTGTTTTAGCACGTTTAGAGCTAAGTAAAATTCCTCTATGTCCGAATGTTTGTGTGAGCTAAGCAGATCTATCTGGTCTCCTGCATACTTGAACTACTTTCTCAACATGCTCAATATTGTCCTGCATGGAATACATGCAAGAGAAAATGCTTGTTTGATAAATTAGTATAAATATAATCTTACATAAAACTGCTTCCCCCCTTCTCAGGTGAGACATATGTGCCCAAATGAAGAAGTGACAGAGGCACAAAAGCCTGCCTGGATTAATAGAACTGACTTTTTCCAAGTCTCAGAAAACTACCAGCATGAGAATTGTGGCAGGAGTAAATTTCACAGAAGTGAAATGACTTCTCAGTGCACTGGTCCAGTTGAGCAAACTGGTAAGGCTGTATGTTATTTTTCATTCTAATTTTTATTGGTTTACAGTTGAGCTGGAGTTCTCTTCCATCTCTCCAAGTTAATTTGAGATGTGTGTGTACACATATTATAGCAACATACTAAGCTTTGTTTTACAGAGCAATCTGAGAAAGTTCTCTGTAGAGAACAGAAACTGAGATCTTCCAAGCCACCGGTGACAAAAGTCAAGTTAGGGCTTGGTTTGGAACAACATGAACTTAGTGTTATACCAGAAGTAGACACACCGAAGAGTTGCAGCCTCTCTTTTGCAGGTAATATATAAAATATATCATAAGTGCTGTTATGAGAAGTAGATTGGAGGAATTTAATCTTAGAGATGATTAGGAAATAATAGCTGATATTGTTGCCTTTCTTAAGGTATAACTTATATACTAGCAAAGTGAGGTAGTTCAGAAGAGTTTATCCTGTGAGTGTCTGTCTAGAAAATCATAATTTAAACAAAATTTTGTCGGGAAAACAGAATTCATGGTTATTCCATGATGTAAGTTCCTTGTTGATTTTTCTTTTGTGGCAGGGTCTGTGTTAATAGGCAGTTGTACAATAACCTTAAAGAGAAGTTGGTAGATTTTGTTTGAAGGTTTACTTTTTGAGCATACCAAGAAAGTGACTGTGAAATCTTTCAAGTGAGGTGTTAGTATCAAGCTTCTACAGAAACTTTTAGACCATCTTTTTGTGTTGTTTTTTCTAGTTAAAAAAACACTCGTTGCAAAAAAAAAAAATTGGAGAGCAGTTATAATTTTGTAAATATATTTGTTACAGTCTGCAGGCAATGCTTTGCAATTCTCTATAAGGAACTTTAATTAACAGGTACAACAAACTCATGTTTTCTAAAGGCAAACATTTAATTTTTTTTTCAAGGTCTCTTCATGTCTAAAATGTAATGCATATTTTATGAAGTTTTTTGTGTTGTGTTCTTAAAAGGGCTCAACAGAACAATCTGAGTAATTATAGGCCTGTCAGGCTGGCATTCATTGTGAGCAAAATAATGAAACAGCTGATATGGGACATCTTTCAATTAAAGAAAAGTCATTAATGCTCGTCAGCATCAGTTTATGCAGAGTAATTCTTGTTGGACCAGTTTGGTATCTTGATTAGATGGCAGGTTCTGTTGGGGAAGGTTTTGATTGAAGAATATATTTTGTGTTCTCAAAAGCACTTGGCTTAGTAACTTACACTTAGCTGTGTAATACTGTTATGATCCACAGGTGATTTATTCCTATATTATCAAACCATTGGTCGTAGTAGGTGGTAAAACCTTGAGATTTTTACTGGATTGGGTGGCCAAAAAGGAGCTGTTTCGTGGGCTGGGTTGGAGAGAAAGAAATCTTGAAACCGGAGCAGAGAAGTTATATTGCCTCTGGATCTGGAGAAGTTAATGAAAGTTTTGTTGGATTTGCTATGTGAAAAAATTCCTTTGAATTTTTTTTTGAAGAAATACTTCAGTGGAGTTAGGAGTTAGTTTTTGAGAAGCCTATGATCTGTATAATCTTTCAGCCTGTATAATCCACAGACTGTGATGCAAAGGTGCTTAGTGATGTGATACGGCTAAATTCACTAAAATGGAGACAGTACAGATTCAGCAGGTTATTTCTGTAGAATAGAATGTGCATCCTAATGTTCCTCATGAAGTGCAAAGCACTTCTTTTCTATGCCTAAACTGATTACAAATGTTTTAAATTCAGATAAAACAGATGGTAGTACTGGAGAAACTTCTCCGATTTCAGCCTCTGGGGAGTTTGCATGTGTGAAACATCACAGCCATGCTCTTCACGAAGGCACCTTTCCTTTGGGCACAACAAACTATGAAGGAAAAGCCTCCAATGGAAGTCCAAGGCAAATTAATCCATCAGGGAGATTATTACAAGAATTGCTGATGATGGCTGCTGAAACTTCCTATGATTCAGGTGAGGAAATCCTCTTCCTTCAAGGAGTTATGTGAACACCATTCAGCATTGCTGATTTTACTGCTGTTTATTTGTTGAGACTTGTTAAAGAACATGCAGTGCTATTTAATGCTATCGAATTCCAAGTGTAAAAGAGGGTGTTTCAATAAGCACTTGTCTCAGAATGAATGAGTTTTTATCTTTTGGGTTTTTGTGATCCATTACCATTCTAGTAACAAGTCCACACTGCAGTACACTTCATTGCTAGTCAACAATTTCTTGTCCAAGGCATGTGCTTTTCATCTGTAACCTTTAGAATTGTAAGGGTTTGCAGATCTTCCAGGTGGGAACCTGTTTTGGGCAGACCAGTGGTGTTCCTGATTCAGTACCCAGTGATTCTTGTATGGATACAAAGGAAATCAGTGCCCAAAAAGACCTCTGGAGTGTTAAGGTGTTGATGTAGGTGTCCACTGAAAGATCAGTGTATGTAAGAAATTACTTAAAAATATGGTTGAGACAAAAAATAGAAGGCTGAGGTCATCATCAGCTCAAAAAAACTTTGAAAGAATCATGTCTTAGGTGTGACAGACATGAAAATTGAGAAATGTAGAATCTCTCAAATTGAGAGACCTATAAGGATCATAGAGTCCAACTTCTCGCTTCTCCCAGGATTACCTAAAACTAAACCATTGACTAAGAGTATTGTCCAGTTGCTCCTTGAACTCTGATGGCCTTAGTGCTGTGATAACTTCCCTGGGGAATGTGTCCCAATGACTGACCACCTCCTCAGTGAAAAACCTTTTCCTAATGTCCAGTCTGAGCTTGCCCTAATGCAGCTTCATTCCATTTCCTTTGTGTCCTATTGCCTTGTTTAGTGACAGGTAATTGTTTGTATCTGCAATGCCTATTTCCTTAGGAAGTTGTGCCTGTCAGCTCACAGTGCATTAGGCTTGGCTCTCAGCTTGTGAGACTAACACAGTGCTAGAGCTGAGCCAGACACCTGCAATTTTCAAGTAGCTGTGACAGGTCTCCTGACTAGGAAAAGTCCATGCATAGCCAGTATTCAAGACAGGTCCATTCTACTTTGACCCTTTCTAGTAGCCATCTCAGGCTTTTTACACGTTCCACTGAGAGTGCCAAGAGGAACAACAGTGCAATATTGTAAGGACTGCTTTAGCTCTGTTCTTGTCTGTCTGTGAAGAGCTTTTATTGAACAAGAACACCTTTGAGGACAGGCCACGTTCATAGGCGGCAAAGTTATTTGGATTCCATAAAAAAAACAAGTTGTTTTGGTTATCAAGAAAAAGGTTTTTGTTAGAAAGTGGTTTGTGAATGTTCAAAATCATTTTGTTACAGGGACATTGAAACCTGCTAAACGTGTTATGGGTAACTTGACTGTTATCTTGTCCTTTTATATAGGACAGATGACTAGTTTGTAAAACATTCACTAAAGCAATTTGAAGGTTTTTACAAGATGACAGCGTTGCATGGTCCAGTACAGTTTTCAGTATCCATCTAAAATATTACTGGAGCTGCAGAGGAGTTCCCAGAAGCTTGGCAGCCTTCATATGCCCATTGTTACAAGCAGTACAACTATGTAGTACACATCTCCTGCTTTTGCTAGGAATTTCACCACTGGCCCTAATCTTTAATTTTTCATTTAATTTGCATTAAGAGACATCGTTTCCAATTCAGTCGGATTTACTTGGAATTGGAGTTGTTTTGAATAAGTACATATACGCTCATTTTCCTTCAGCATTATTTCTCAGAATGCCCCTTTTGAAGTATTATCTAGATTTAAATTTAAATTATCATAAAAACAATTTGCCTTTTAATAATATTTGAAGAAAAGACTTGCATTTTTCTGAGTAAGTTGTAGAAGCATTGCTAGAGCAGCTGTTACCAAATTAATATAAAATATCTTGGTGTAGTGTCTTCTTACATTATAGGGTATTGTATACGAACAATGCAATAGTTTATGTAAGAGGATTAGGAAACTTTATGTGAACATCTATATAAAAAGAAAAAAACCCAAAGCTTTCTGTGATTATGTGTTTAAGAGGATTGCCCTCTAGAGCAGATCCACAACCAAAAGTGCCAGCAATAATCTTGACGACGTGTAGGCTATGAGGCTCTCTCTGGTACTTTCAGTAACTAGTGTGGTATTTCAGCAAGAAAATCTACAATCCCTTACACTTTAAATACAAAGTTTCTGAAGGGAAAATTTAGGGTTCGTTTTAGGTTGTTGCTTATGATTTTTTTTTAATTCGGTTTTTAATTTTTTTTTGCTACTTGATTCTTACCACAGCATGTTTGCATTTTTGCCATGTTTTCAAGATGTAACTGTATCTCTGCAGGTAAGAGCAAGTGAGTGCTTTGTGTGATCTTTGACCTTGTTCTTTGAAGTTATGTTCTTGGTGGTTTCAGCCTTTGACCAAATTAATGTAAGTCTTTACAACTTACGAGTTGTATTGCTTTCATGATTCCAGAACCACCAGCTGTGTACAAATCCTTAGTCACTGCTCACATGCTTTTTCAAATCAAACGTGAAAGATAAAAAGGTGAAGTTGGTAAATCTGCTTGTTACATGCAGATGCTTTATCAGCAAAGGTGAGTTTCCTTTGATAGGAGAGCTGCTTTGGGTAACCAGGCAGTTTTTTTTAAAAGTCTATAATTAGCTGTATTTCTCTCTTCCAATTATTACAGGAAGAAAGATGACTTTAACCCTCTCAAATTTAGTGGCAGACGTGTCTGAGTGTAAAATGGGTCTTAAGGACTGCTTGTGGTTAGGGGAGGATGAATCCCTGTTCTCAGTATTGAGTGGTTTCAAGTGCTGCACCAACTGAGCAGCTGGTTGCAGCCAGGGGACAGGTAACTGCTAAAGTGATGTTGCATTAGGTGAGTCTAAAATCTGAATTGCTCTTTTACATGCCATGGATGCATGATAGGATGAGTTCAGAACTTTGGACACTTGATGTTCTTTCCAATCCTCTTTGGCTAGAATGGGCTAAAATAGAATTCAAAATGTTAATAGGGAATTGCAGAATAACCCTGCAGATGAGACAGGCAGGTTGATGGCATAAACCTGATTTCCTCAGGGAGTCAGCCTGGAACTAGTGACTAGATTTGATACATCCACCTCTTCCACAGTTCTCCTTCGGGACATATCGACAAGCTGGCCTTGCTTTTGTTCATCTGCAGTGGTTCCCTCGAGCAGTGTTCTAGACGTGATTATCTTCACGTGTTGCTACCCTGTACAGGGATGTTATTCCAAGAAGATTTCAGTTTATTTTTAATAATTCCAAATATTTGTCCATAATTCAGCATTTCAACAGACTGTCTTTTCCGTTACCAGGTTAGCTTTTGTTGTTGTTGTTGTTGTTTGTCTACATGCTTGGATTTGGACTAATCCTTGTTTTTACATTGTCTTCACTGAGTGGTTGGGCTTTCGGTCATTTGTCTTTCAAGTTGCACCCTAAAATAATTGCTGCTATTTTACTGCCATTTCTGTTGGGGGGGAAAAAAAAGCAGCATTTGGTATATTACAGATTCAGCTTTTAAATAGAAATTCTTTGTGACATTGTGGTAGCCAGGAAGTTAAACCATGAAAGTCCCATGTTGATGTCAGGGTCCTGTGAGGAACAAGAACCTTGCGCTATTATTTTAGAGGAAGGAGAGAAGACTGAAAAACCCTCCTTTATGAATCACCAAATACAGGATTTTTAAGGATATTAATATAATAAAGTCATGGGATATGAGCATGTATTTTTAATTAAATAATTTGGTTTATAGCATGAAATTGATACTGTTCATCCCTGGTATTAATATCACAAGAACAATGCAGGTTATTACAGTTCAGTAATGAAACATTTGTAACATAGCTGTCCATAGAATTTATATACAAGAGATTATTAAATGCTTGAATTTCATCTCTAGTGTATCCTGTATTACTGCCTGTCACAGTGATATTCTATAGAAAATTAAATAACTTCTTTCAGAAAAGTATCTCTAATGTTGATGGAAAGGTATCAGGAAATGGAGAATTATGTGATAGCTTGTTCCAGCATTTACTTTTTTATCAAATTTTAAAATAAATAGTCTGTTTCTGGTTTCTGAATGTCTGACAGCCATTTCTAGACACCGCTCCTTGTTATTACTGTAGGTTTAGCAATCTTTTGTACTGTGCACTTTTTCTTCTATGGAAATATTTAAATAGCAGTTGATTAGATGATTGCAGTCTTCATGCTTCTTCAAGGAATTTTCTTGAAGGCCTCGCTCATTTTCAGGATCCTCTGTCTCCTGTATTCTGCTCCAAGGAAGAGGAGCAGACTTGAGCAGAGTACTTGGTCTCTAAATAAAGGTGTTTTAGATGTAATTCTTTTCGTGTTTTGTACTCTCTCCTAGAAGTCTACTGGGTAATAGTGACTGTAAGAAACCTTGGATTTTTTTTTTTTCCTCTGCCTGAAATGAGTTTCAAAATGTTTCCTATTTATTGAGAACACAGTCTTTATTATTGTCACATCGTATCAATATGCCACTGGTGTTGCTTTACAGAGGAAACATCCCCCTTTTTTTTATAGTATGAAAAATGGAACCACTAGAGTTTGCCATCTGGCAAGAAACTGAGTTTCAGCATATACGAAGTACAAACTAGTGTTAGGATTCACAAAAAGTTAGATCTTCCCAAGTAGAGAGTCTTACAAAAGCTGGAATGAAATGTCTCTGTCACGAGCAGCCTATTTAGAACTGGGAGAAAGCATACCTACTTCACTTGTGTTTCATTTCAGTTTCATGCTTAGCACTTCTTTCTTGAGAATTATTGCTGGAAATAAGAATATGTATTTCTTTGTGACAATTAATTTACAGTCATAGAATTGTCAAACTTTGAAGGTGCTTATCAGCACTGAATGCAAAAATTGCATTTTTTGGGTGCCGCTGTGGTGGTTTTTTTGCACAGGTCTGATCCTACTTATTTTAATGTGTAAGAGCATTATGGCAAAAGTGACTCAATTCCATGGTAGTAGTCATGCTGTAGTTAAGCAATTCAGTGTTTCTGATTTCTCTGATTTACTTAGAATGTCTGCTTTTCTTTGTAATCACTGTAATGGTAGATTGTGAAAGATTCCCCCCACTCCAGTGAAATGATTGCACTAACATTGGCAAAGCCACGTTTCATTCTGCAAAGCCAAAGCATGAATTTTGAGCTCTTCCTGCCTGCTCTGTGGAGAGCAGTCAGGGTAGTTAGACATTTTAAGAAGGCTGGTCAAGGAGAACCACAGGTTGCTGATGAAATTGGTGGTATGGTGGAGCAAAAAATGTTGTGTAGGTGAGAGGGAAGTGGTTAAGGATGGGCAAAATCATTGCTCGAGGAGTGAGGCTGGCAGCAGTGGAGTGTTACTGCCCTCTGCTGTGCATGGCTCACTATGAACTCGAAAATTGCTTTTTATTCCTTATTGCTTCTCTTACTTTTGTGTTCAGCCCAGTCCCAGGATTCTCAAGTGTCTCAAGAGTCATCAGTTCTTGCTGCTGAAGGTGGAGAGAGACTTAGAACACGTTCTGGACCATCCTTCAGGCTTGATAATACGGTTGGTCACATCGAAGTAATCCCATAACTCTTTATTTTGTGATGTTATCTTTCTCATATTGTGTGGCTGAGAGTGGGTGCACTATTCTGGGTGCAGCAGTAAAGAGGTGACCCCTGTGATGGATCTGGTCTGTTCCTGTTCATGCAGCATGGGATGCTGTTGCTGCTCTGTCAGGGCACACCATGGGCTTATGCTCAGCTTGCCGAGACTCCTTTCTCGCAGTGCTTCTCCCCAGGCAGGCCCCAGCTGGGACTGCTGCTCTGCCTTCTTCCTTCCCAGTGCTGGGCTTTGCATTTGCCCTTGCTGAGTTTCATACCATTCCTGTAGGGAATAGCCTCAGAGGTCCCCCTGGATACCAGCCCTGCTGTTCAGTGCAGGGATGCTCCTCCTGCCTTAATGTATCTGCAGATTTGATTAAAAAAGCGTGGTCTCACCTGCTCTGGGTCATTCACTGCCAAGGACAGAGCCCTGTGTGTGTGCTCCCCACTTCCACAGAGTGTATGACCCTTCAATCACTGACCTCTGAGCCTGATTATCCAGCCAGTTTTTTTACCCTTCTTGCTGTCCATCCATCCAAGTTGCCACATCCAAACTGGGATCATAGCATATTGTGAGAGTGTTAAAGCCTTGCCAGAATCAGCACCAGTCTCCCTCTTTTCTCTCACCCAAAGATTCCATCGTTTTTTTAGGAGATAAAAACAGTATTTAAAACATGCTGTGTATTACATGTATATATAAAAGTACCTTAGGATTTAAATGTTTTATGTGAGTCTGTTAAATATATTTGTATGAATTGGTACATAATGAAAAATGTAGCTGAAGGGTTTCCTAGATTTTTTTATTTTCTTAGGGCACATTTTAAGTCAGAGTTTGAGAAGAACTGTTCATATCTAGTTCTTCAAAATTTTGAAGTACAAGAACCCTCATTATCTGTTTCGTGACTTTGTAGGCTTACCTTGAAATTAAAGAAGATAATGCTTTAGAGGATTTTGTATATTTTAGTTTAGTTTCATAGAATTAGATTTTAAGTCTCCTGTATGCAAAAAGCTCAATATTGCAAGTACTTGTAAAGTTCGTAAGTTTTTAATGTTCTGCGTATATGTCCCTCTGAGATCCACAATTCTACTGAAGTGGGTCTGTGATGAGAAATAGCCAAATCTGACCACCAGAAGATAAAACAATCTTCCAGGTGTCATGATTTGTATGCAGTTCTGAGAGGCTTTGTATGGGAGTGAGTGAGTGTGTGTGTGTGTGTGGGAAGGGGAAGGGGAGGGGAGGGGAGTGATGTGCCTGAGACGTGGGGTGTGAATGTCTTGTACTGAGCAAGGATGAATCTATTTGCCTGACTGTGCAAAACATGAAGGCTCCTACACTTGAACTGAGCTCAGAATAAAACGTGTGGGTTTAAAGCTTTACTTCTGAACATGTGAATACACTGTAAATAGGTGTGTTACTTTATCCTAGGAAGTACCAGGTTTAGAGGCTTTCATGCAACGAATACCCTGTGATGTAACTTCAACAATTTCCACTGGGAGCTTTTCAACCAGTGAAACGTTGAATGCAAGCCCTGCTGGCAGCGGTGAGTGTTCAGGTTTTGTTGTTCTTGTAAAAGGAAAACTGTGGTTTAATTTTATGGCAGAATGGGTCCAACGCACTGAACGTAAGTTCTTCTGAAATAGACTTATGTCAAACTTCACTGAAGGTTGATTAAAACATCTTACAGAGTTGAGCATAACCAGTATGTTTTCTTAGGTGCTCATGATTTTTTACTTTTATAATAATTTGACATTATAATACATCTGCTTTGGCAGAGGATATTTTGAGTTATTATGCAACTGTAACACTAGCAGCTTTCAAGTGGCAATTCTTGTTTTAAAAATTATCTTCAAATGATACACTGATAAAAGTTTCCTAATCAATATATATCATGGGTTGTTGCAGAGCTATGATTTCCTTGCTATTAAGAGAATTGTTCCAGTATCTGCTTGTCGCCACAATAATTCTTAATGACTTATTTGTTAAAATGTCACTTGAATGCCATATTAACTTTTAATAGTTTTCTGGGAAATATGTGTTCTTTCTATTTTTTGTTTGTTGTCTGCCTCTTGATGTTGTTATTTTTTCATAAAATCAAAACCAATTCCTTTATTATAAATAGATAACTGCTCCTGACATTACTTGTGAACATGGAAGTGAGTTTGAAATTGATTAAATAGTGACCCTTGGATTTACTTACTAGGAGGTTTAATATTGTGTTATTCTGACACACATCTAATTTCTTAAGCAAGATCTGTATATGAGTTGTTCCATGTTTATAAATCAATTTTTGAAGATTACAGTTTTTGCAGCTTGAGATTTCAGTGGCTCATTTTAACCCTAATGTTTCAAACCGATGTTATTTTGAGTAGTAAACTTCATAACTCATGTGACACATCTGTGTTTTATTGATGTAAGAAAGCTAAAGCCATTTCTAAGATGATTTGCTTGTAGTTTTCTTCTCTATTCTTTTTTAGTTGGGAAAGAAAAATACCAGAAGTTTTGTTATTTGACTAAATAAATTCTTGAAATCTAGTTGTGTCTTCACCATACGCTCAGTGCTTAGTAATGACCTTTTCTGGTAGCTTTGTGCAGTTCTTCTGTAAGCTTATAGATAAAGAAGGGTTGGTGTGCTGTCTAGGAACCTGATTTTGGTTGTCTTGAACCCTCAGATTTCTAGTGTTGGTATTAAGTAATTTCTGTTTAAGCACGAATAAAGCCACAACGCAGTGTCGCGAAGATATTCAAGATCACATGAAAGGATTGACACATTTATATGCAGTAGGAGGTAAAGATGTGCTAGCTAGCATAAAATAGCAGTATTAATTCTTTTCTGATCTTATAATTTCAGTATTTCCTAAGTCTACATTCTGTAAAAGTGCTTAGTACTGACTGCTCCCTAATTAGATATTAGCAACTTGCATTTGTGAAAATGTGTGGTAAGGTTTGGAGGAGCGTTGACAGGAGACAATTAAAGAAACAAAACCCCAGAATTCTTCATGAATATTTCAGGATATTAAGCACCCAAGCAACATTTTAATAACTTTCTTCTTTTCTTGTTTTTTCTTCTTTTTTCTTTTCTTGTATACTCAAGGAGATTGCATTTTCTTTAAACTGAGAGAGGATAGATTTAGATTAAATGCTAGGCAGAAAATAATCATAGTGAGGGTGTTGAGGCACCGGTACAGGTTGCCCAGAGAAGTTGTGGATGCCCCATCCCTGGAAGTGTTCAAGGCCAGGTTGGATGGGGCTTTGAGTAACTGGTCAAGGGGAAGGTGTCCCATTGCAACGGGCTTGGAACCGGATGAACTTTAAGGTCCCTTCCAACCCAGACCATTCTAGGATTCTCTGTACTGTCTCTGAGGACGTAGTAGACAGCAGACATTTTTTGTACCACTTCCCTCACACCCCCAGTTCTTTTTGTAAGATTGAACAAACTCAGTTATTTAGCTTCTCTTTGAACACCGTGTGTTACATCCATCCTCTAATCATCCTTGTGGCTCTTCATTGGTCTTGTTCCGCTGTGAGTTTTGTACTGAAGAGCCCACACTACTTCTGATGCAGTTTCACAAGAGCTGAACAGAGAACTTAAGGGCTTCAGCTTTTCATTTAAAGAAAAATAAAATTGAATCAGTGTAGCACTTTCTTACTGTTTTTTATACCTGCGTTGTGTCAAAGAATCGGATGCTGCGAAGATTTCGTTTTTACAAGCTGCTACTTGTATACCTGCAGAATTCAGTAGGCTTTATTTACTGTATATAGAAACAAATTGTGATATGTCCATTGTTTGGGGGTTTGGGGTGGGGGTTTTTTGTTTTTATTTTTATGGGGGGTTGGTTTTGGGGGTGCGGGTGATGTTTGTTTTCAAAATAACCTCTTTTCTTGTAGCTCTAGCAACCGAACCCTATTTTCCTGAAATGGAGAGACCTTCTCCAAACTTCCATCACCAGCTCTTTCAGCCTTTGGAACCATGTGTTGACTTGGATACATCATCATCATCATCGTGTTCTCAATACAGAATTTCACAGCACAGAGAATTTAGCAAGGTACTGCAGAAGAAACTCTGGTAGAAGAAATACTTTGGTTTAGGATTTTTTGTAAGATTTAAATAGATAATCCCTATACTGTGTTCTATTTAGAAGAAACACAACAGTATTTTTTATATACGTGGATTGCTGATTGTAGCAGAAATGTGACCCAAAAATCAAATACTACCTTTATCTTTTTATCTTTCCTATTTCTGAGAAAATTAATCTTAAATCAAAATCATTTTTTATGCCACTAGACTTCAGAATTTTCAACAGAAAGTCCAGACGTGTCTACATTTCTAGAAGTGGACAGACAAAGAAGCAGTCTGCCTCGTAGTCTTGAAACAAATGGGCAAAACAACATTGCATCAGAGGAAGAGTCTGCTAGAGATGATGTCACTCCAGGTATGTACAGTGTAGTCAGGTCAGTGCTTTCAAAATCAGCTTTGTGCCAGTGTATAAATACCAGCCCTTAGTGTGGGTTTGCAGCGTTGAAATGGGGACAGGTCTCGCTTCTCTCAGCCCTGCTTTGAAACATCTTAACTCTGCTGCACTCTCACACACTGTCTCCTCCACCACCTTTAATGGTAGAACTCCAAAATTTTTTAAAGTTCATTTCTTGAGTAGTTATGACTGTGATATAAAAGCAGACTGGCTTATTCAAGTCCCTGTAATGGATATTATGTTACTTATTCCTTCTGCGGTGATTTGTTAGCGAAGAAATATCAACTCTGGCCGAAACTGTCCTTTTTCAAATATTTGTTCATATATATCCATTACTTTGTAAGTTTGAGTAAGCTAAGGAGGTTCCAAAAATTGATGAAAATTTTGTTCATGTGTTAAGAGTCTCTCTGAACTCACTCATTTGTCTTTTACACAGTGTTCTTCAAGAAACAATTCAATTTTCCTTTCCCACTGTTGAGTCGCAGCAATATATCGCACGCTGCAATATTTGGTGTGATCATAGAACTGCCTTATCTCTCTACAAAATAAAGTGAAGGATAAGACAGCAACTTTTGAGCTACAGTGTTGTAATTAATTTAGTGGATTAGAAGTTTATGATTAAGTTAACTGCAGCTTGTAGCAGGAAAAATACTTTTTAATGTTTTGCAGTTAAATTTAAATGAACCTGCTATTTCATGTAATTCTAAATTCTAAAAGTTCCAAGTGCAGCTAGTACCAATCTAAACATTGCTGGAGCAAGAATCAGGTGTTTCAGTGTTTCAAGATGCTCCAACAAAAAGCTGGACAGGAACAGGAAATGTGGCACAATCATTTAAGTAATAGATGTAGTTACAATGTAAATGTTATTGGTCAGTTATATTTGTGACTTGCAAAGTAATAAAAAGTGCTAGAAGAGGTTGACACTTCAAGAATTCATGACTGTGGTCACGGCAAATAGGATTTAGGAAGCTCCATTCTAACTTCAAACCATTCTGTTTCTAAATTTCTTATAGAAACAATATTTGTGGTTTAACTGCAATATCTTCCCATCTCTTAAGTGTTTTTATAATCCCAAACCAATTATTGTTGTGCTTTAAAAGGAGGGGGAAAATAACATAAGCAACAGGCTAAGCAAGTAAAAACTATTTTGGATTGTTCAAGGAAGGCTGATATGCAAGTGCATCATCTGGAGAATTTTCTGTTGACGGCTGATGTTGCAGTGTAATTCTTGCCTCCCCATTAACAGCTGTTTATCAGCAGACAATATTCTTTATACGTCTAAAACTCAATATTTTCTGTGTATCAAAGAATGCAAAAAAAAAGTCTAAAGGAAACCATTAAAGGTTTCTGTGGTACATTCTGGTGTGTATAAAAAACCTGGTGACAGCACGATTCTGGAGTCTGTGCAGCCAATTTTATCAAACTTAGGACAAAAAAAAAGCAATTTAAACACCACTGTTGTGTGTGTGGCAGGTGCTGTTCTGCTGAAATGCCTCCCCAGTAATTAATGTTGATACCCAATCTTTCTCTTTGCCCAGCCTCTTGTGGGGAAAAATGGTATCTTGACTTGTATGCTCAGATGAAGAAAGATAATTTAGGGTGCAGTACTGTACCTTGCAGGAACAGCAGTCTTTGTTCCAATTTGAATGTTGCTTTCTACTTTGAAGAATTTCCGCCCAAGTAATGGTGTTTTGGATCATTTTCTTTCTGGTCTGGAGACTTAGTTGCAGGCCCAAAAGAGACTCAAAGGACTTATGTTTACAGAGTATAAGCTGTAAAATGTATTGATTTCCTGTGTAGTTATGTCAGCACCTTCGCAAAGTCCATCCCTAAATATATTCTAAGAAGCAGCAAAAAGTGTTGTTTCTTGAAGTTTTGTGTGCAGTGATGGAATAATTTTCTGTAATGTTCATGGGATTATGTTTGAGGAAACTTGAGCAGTTTTTTAAACAAAATGTTGCTTCCTATTTACTGGACTTCTTGTTATACATTACTGAAAAGTCTTCTTATGGAGAGACTTAAAGTGGAAATGCTGTTGTGTTGGCGAGAAGTTTGACTTCTGACAATTTTTGAAACAGGATCTGAGGAATCTTTTCACCCACTGCAATTAGAATCTACTCTGAGCGATGACTGTCAGAATGCTGATCAGCCAGGGGATCTTAACACTGTGTCACAGAGACCTTTTGAACAAACCCCTGGAATTAAAAACAGAGGCAGTGAGAACTGTATTTCACCTGCAAGTGACTATGAAGAGCTGTCAAGAAGTGTGGGATGTATTAATCTCCAGTGTTCAGTGGAAGATCTGCGGAATGAAAGTCTGATTCAACTGGAAGAGCAAATATCATTTTATCAGCTAGATACCACACCAGTTACAATGGAGGGACCTTTCCCTCACCAGTTATTAAAAGAGACTGTGTCTTCTGAAAAATTACCTTTGGAGGCATTTGGTAAGAAGCAGCATGTGAAGCTTCCTGAAAAATCAGTTCATGTAGATGAAGTCAATAAAGCTGTGGAGCTGCATTCTCAGTGCAATATGAATATAAAGGAACCAGATCAAAGCTTTCCAGGAGGACAAGAATCTCTGAGGGTTCTCAGAGAAGCCAACTTGGAAGACTCAGACGTCCATTTGCACACTGTGGTACAACAGAACAGTTCTTCACTCCAAAGACACGAAAAACATTCTCATGCTGTGCCCAGAAGCTCATGTCGTGTTCCAGTCTGGGTGAGTAGAACAGATTTCCAAAAGCAGGGGTTTTGTTGTTGCACAGAGTTATTTTAGACCTTTAATAGCTGAAAGCTTGGCAAATGTTGATTTTACAATTCTAGTTCCTGTTTCCTGGAGTTTTGCCCTACTCCTTCTTTCAGACCGTAGCACTGAGCTAATTAGCAGTAGCTTTAATGAGCTGAGTTCCCACGGTGGCTGGAGGAGCTGTAGCATCTCTACTGCATCTCCTTCTCTTAGCACCAAGTGAGAGAGCTCATGCACAGCTGGGTTACATGGCATGGATACTTCACAGCCCCTGGCCCCATTTAGAAGCCTGAAGGAGGTAAATAAATTAACCAAAGCTTAAGCAAACTTAAAGAAATATTGTTGATGTAGCTTTAAAAACAAAAAAGTTTGCCCTAGAACTAAGTAATTTAAACTTGAGGTGGGGGGGTGGGGTTTGTAGTTGTTTGGTTGCTTTGGGTTATTTGTTTCAGTTTTTTGAATTCTGATATACAAGTGCTCTTTCTGTATTTCATTTACTGCTTGGGGCAGGTGTTCTTTCTTCTATATGTTAAATGAGCCTCCTTTTGCTGACAACAGTTGTTGCTATTGCTGAAAATCCTGGGTTTTTATTTTTCTTCCTTACTGATGTCTTGATTAATTTATTTTCTAGGAGACTGAGTCAGGGCGTGGTATTATGGAAGAACCTGAGCTCACTCTGATAAGCTCCAATGACATCAGTATTGTAGAATCAGACATTGAACATCCGAACCAAGAGAAAATTGAGGAGGATGCAGTGGATAACCCAGCAGGTGTGGGTCAGTCTGAATGTAATGTTTTTACTGAGGTGAGCATTATCTAATGTGATTCTGTTTTGAACTTAGTATTAATCACACTAAGGAGAGGCCCTGCTATGGCAGTTAATCCACTGTTGCAAAAGAAGAGATTGTTGGTTTCTCCAGGCTTTGGATCATCTTGGTTTGATGATGTGTTTTCCAGAGAGATTGAATAGATCTTAAATTTGGGCTATTCCTTGGAATCACTACCTTGTCATATTGATGTAGGTAGAGTTTGGGAAGACTTGCTGCAAAAAAAAAAAAAAAAAGCCATCTTGCTGGTGTTTGCAAGACTGAATTGTATCTTATTGGCTGAAAAATTGAATGAGAGTGTGGCATAAAATGAAAACTACAAACCTAAACAGGAAAACAAGGAAAAACCCCTCACCTTGTGAGGATGGAGCCACACCAGGCTGACACAGCAGTTTGAGGTCTATGGGGAAGAGGAATCAGCTCTTCATGGCTGCCATGCTTAAGTAGCCTGTGGTGCTCTTTTTGCTGCTTGCTTAAATAAAGCAAAGGCTGTAAATTGCAGAGGGGCTGGGCTGTAATGAGGCAGTAGTTTGGGTGCTGAAGCAGTGATGTAGAACCAAGTGATCTGTGTCTGTTAGATGAACAGATTAGATTAAATCATGCACTAATTGCAAGAGGCATCTAGAGAATTCCTAAAAGTGTCTGGGGATGGGTCTTTATCAGTTGATACGCGGGTGAGGTGGAGGTTGGCTGGAGGCTGTACTGCTGCAGTGGGTGTCACCCACCTCTGGGAAAAGGGGGGAAAAGACAGAGCAGGAAGAGAGTGATGGGGAGAACTGGAGACAGCAGGAGAAAAAGAAAAGAAATTAGCTTTGCAGACCTGTATTAAGAACAAGCAGTTGAAATCTGGTGGGCAAAAAGTCTTTCATGTATGTAATTTTTTTTTTTTGTTAGTTTTAAAATGTTTTTAGAAAACAGCTTTTTCATACTTATTACCAAGGTTCATTTTCTGATTTTTCTTTGCATCAGGCATAAAGGCAAAAGAATGTCTTTTATTTGCATTGGGTCTATGCTGGTGGTACAGTAGTATTGCTTCACTCAAGTCTGTGGTATATTTTAAGCATTTCCAATCACTGATCCTTTTGAAACAGGAGAGAGAATTTTTACCACTAGCTCCAGATGCAGATTGTTCAGCATTCCTAAGGCCTGTCAGTTCTCCCAAAGCCCAGAGTCCCAACGAGAGTCGCTGTCCACCAGAGCAGACTGCAGGTAATTATGTGGTACTTCAATACACTGAAGGTGAAAGTATTTTTTAAGTATTAAAATCATCAATAAAATACACCTCTCATTTGGAAAGCAGAGCTGCTTTTACTTAGGCAGGTGCATCCTGCTGCTCAGGCTTGGTCTGCAGTACATTTGACCCAGGTTTAGTGTGTGTCACATTGTCACTTCCTGTGCTAGGTTCTCTCTCAGGAAACTTCAGAATCTCTACACTGCCCTTGTTTTGTGTTGTAATGACTTAATTTTGAAAAATTCTGTCTTGTTTTCTGATTTGCTGTCATAGTTTATGCACCTTCACTTATTTCTCATTTCCTCTTGGTCCCCCAAGTCCTGTAGCCAAAGACTTGTCCTTTTTTTCCCTATTCTGATGATAGTGGGAAACAGTAGTAAAATACTGACTTTTGTGTCCAAGATGAACTGCAGTAACATGAAAGACAGGAATTCACAGAACCGAACTGTGTTAGGGAGTTGTCAGGTGTTCAGTATGTTTTGAGGCATCGAGATGCTTTTGATGCAGCGTTTATCACAGCATTTGTCTGGGCAGACCTGCTGACCATTACACAGGTCTGAACTGCTGCCTGTTCTGTAAGATGCCTCCTCATTCAATGCCATTCTCCTCATGCCATTTACAAAAGTGCTCAAGCTCAGCATTTTAGAAGTACCTTGAAATGCAGGACTTATTGCTCATTGTTAACAGTGAGAAACGTGGAGACTTTTCCTTTTCTTTCACAGTGATGCTGCTGGAATTTGCAGCTACCCCCGGAAGTTTACAGAAATCATTTTTAAAAAGAAAACAGAATTTCATCCAGGAATCTCTGAAAAGAGTCGAAGCAATAAAAAATAAGGAGAGGGAAAATGAAAAGCTGGAAGCAAGAAAGCTTCAAAGAGGAAGGTCTGAGAAGCTAAGAAGCAGACAGCAGTCTGGTCTCTCTGGTATGTTTATCTGGGGCCAAGACACAGCAGTTGGTATCCCTTCAATTGCTGTTTTATATCAAAGAATAGCTTTTGTATTTGCTACATGTTTGCTATTGCAGATTGGAATATTCTTTGTTTTCTCAGGGAATCAGGGAGCTTTGTTTTCCTCCACTGTCTGGCTGCCTCTTCAGTGTTGTAAAGGCCCTTACAGGGCCTCTTCATACTTCACAATCAGCCCACCTTTATCATCATAAAGTGCCTCTGCCAACAACAGCTGCTTATCACAGAACAGCCCTGTTAAGCAAACTGGTGCATTTCCAGAGCCTGCTGTGGAGAGCCACGGATGACCTAAAGCACAGGCAGCAGCCTCCTGAGTGAGACTGGGAGGATTTATTTTAACCTAGGATGCCATCTCCATTGTGTCCATTCTGCTAGCTTGTTCTGGTTTTTGTCATGTCATTTAAAAGTCTTTGAAAATCTCTCATGGTTTTGAGTTAGCTGAACTAGAGATTTAAATTTAAGCTATGTTTGGCTTCTTTTTTTTCCCCTAGGAAAAAATGGTGCACTGGCCAAACACTTGAAAAAAGTAGGAGAAGTGAAAGTGTCTTCTCCAGAGGACAGGAAGGCTGCAGAGATTGAAATGCACCAGCGTACGGTCAGGTATTGCATGAACACGCGTGGGAGGAGGTTAATTACACCCCAACAGAAGTAATTCATCTGTGTCTTGAGAAAGCTGCTGCTCAGTCTGTGCTCTTCCAGCTGGACCCAGTGCTGCTCAACACTGACCAGGTGGGAGAGGAGCCAGGTGTGTTTGATGCTGGTACCTCTGCTGGGAAATGCCCTTGCAGAGGTGGCACCGAGGAAGGTCACCCTGCTGGTGTCACCGTGCCGGTGTCACCGTGCTGAGGCAGCTGTGCTACTTAATGCCTGAGAGGGGATGAAATTTGATGCCAAGTTCACATTTGCACTTGGGCACTTAGGAACAGTAACGTGCAGCAAGTGCAGCTCTGAATGAGGATGGGGTTTGTTTGTTGCATCTGAAAAAGAATTTGAAGTAATTCTGGATTACTGGAGAGTGGAGTCATTTTCCCAATCGCTAGTTAACTTACTCCAGCTTTGCCACCTTCCTTCCTGCCCAGACACTGATGGGTTTTTTTCTCTTTTCACAGACTTTATAATCAACTTGCAGAAGTAAAAATCAGAAATGAAGAAAAAACAAGGCAAGAAACTTATGCTAAAAACAGAGAAAAGGCTAAAGAGTTTCAAAAGGTAGGAGTTTGCTACAGTGTTCTGTTGTCCCTTTGGTCTCAGGATTTCAGTTTCCAATCAGAGTAATTGAGATGTGGTGTGAATGGAGCTCAAACGGAGAGCCTCAAACCAGTCTGGATGTTAAGCTGGTACATCCCATGCAAGACTTTCCTAATTTCCTTGTCAATACAACAGCTGAGCTGAAGTTTTCTCTAAAAAGCCTCGGGCTGAATTTTTCTGTGACTTGAGCTTGAGCAAAAAGGCTCCAGCTGCTAGAAAGTCCACGTGGCAAAAGTGTGTCAGGCTTTTTAATTAGTCCAGACTTGACCAATTTCCATTATGAAGCAACATTTTGGGTTTGTTGTTTTTCGGGCTGCTTTGGCTACTCCAGGTATGGTGAGATTCTGGGCATGCCCAAACTCAAAAGGTGCAAGAATCTTGTCAGGGTTTTGATGGCAGTTGCTGTGGAACAGGGTTGAACAAGAAGCCTGGGCTTGTCAATTCCCCCATTCCCCTGCTGGGCCTCAGCCAACTGCAAGGAGGGAAATGCTTGATAATCCTGGCAGGCTCTGACTGCTGTGGGGGGTCCAGGTCCAGTTCCTGCCTTTAGCCCTGACCACCTCACCTGCTTTGTAGTGGGATGAATTGCTGCTCTTTACAGCAGCATCTGGTGCTTTACAGATTCCACAATTAACAGAAAGAGAAATAAGCACACCTTCCCCCCTGCCCTGTAGTCTGTGGCCTCTTTAAAGCAGGGGCAGGCAGTGCCCTCGCTGCTGTCCAGACCAGCAGTGTCCATTCCTGATGTCCAGGTTACAGTACTGCAGTTGTCCCCCCAGCCCTGCTGACTTTAGGACAGCCACCTCAGCACTGAAGTCTCATGGTTTGTTTTATTTGCAGAAAATGCTGGAAAAACTGCGAGCCAAGAAGACCTGGAAAGCACCATGACAGGCACAGACTTTGAGCAACAAGGACTCACAGTGGTACTGGTACAATCCAGGCCCCTGAATGATGCGGTCTGAGTGGTGACTTGTGAAGCCACTTAGGAAGCCTCAGCTTTAAGCTGTAGGAGAACAGGGAGTACCCCAAACCCCTGCAGTCCCCTGTTCAGAGAGCTCACTACAGCAGCAGAGGGACTGTGCTGCTTTCAACATTGTCTCAGACTGAGTTTCTGGCCTGAAAGGCCTTTCTTATATGTTAATATTTTAAAGAGACACTAAGTTTTGTAATATACATGTATAAAACATTTTCAAATAAAGTTTTAAGGTTATTTGAATCCTTGGGTAACAGGACATTTCTTTTGTAAAGCTGAAGTTTTTCATCTGTTCTCTGCACGTGATTTAAGATTAGAAGTGTGGGTTCCTGCAGTCACAAGGTACATCTTAAAGCACTTGAATGGAAGAATAAAAAAATCTTACACTGTTACTTCTTCCAAAGAGAGGTTTTCTGTCCGTGTTTTCTGAGCTAAGCACATCATCAGGACAAAGTCAAAGCTCAATTTATGCTGTAAACTTCATTATTAACAGGTGCAGTACCAGGGGCATTTCATTAATGCTCATCCTGGTTAGAATGCACCAGCAAATCATGGAATAGTTGGGGTTGGAAGAGATTTTTAAAGGTCCAATCCCCCTGCAAAGCTTAAGGCTCTATAAAGATCTCCCAGGAACCTTCTCTGCTTCAGGCTGAACCCCAGCTCTGAGCCTCTTTTCACAGGAGAATCTCCAGCCCTGTGATTGTTTTTGCAGCCTCCCCTTAATCTGCTCCAAGGGAAATCCTAGAAAGATGATTTCTGATGAATTAACTATACTTTACACTTGTTTTCATTCATTTCTTGTGGTCTAGTGCAGTTGCATGTTCTGCAGCAGCAAACCCTAAGCCAGAACCAGTTTGTTACACTCCATGGAGTTAAGTGGAGGCTGATTGCAATGCTGAGATTATCAGCAGAGCATGGAGAGCCTCAGCTTCACCACGGCAATTTCTGCAAGGGCTGCACAGGCTCTTACACATCAATATTCTTGTTCCTCTCTCAGAATATAAAAGGGAAGAGACCGAGCCTGCATTTTGCTACCAGCAAGTCACAGGTGATTGATCAGCTGCCATAATTTTATCAACCTTCTTTGTTGGCTTTTCAGTGCAGCAACAGGGAATAACCCCAGGCTGCAGCCCAGAGCCCTAAGCTTGATTTAAATGCTGTGACATTCTGTACAGAATAAACACCTGTGTGGGGCTTCGGTACAGCTGAGTTCAGTGGCAGGGAAGTGAGGGAAAAGACCTGATAAAGCCACTTCCAGTCACCTCTATACACTCGGCTTAGCTGGGTCTTCTCTAACAGGCACCTTCACCACAGCTCCCAGGAGGGCAAGAGGTAACACCATGCACTACCTGCAGTGTGCAAAGCAGTAACAAGTTAAAATGAACGTTTAATTCTAAAAAACTGCAATAAACACTCTAGAGAAGGTTCTTTCTTCATTTGGAACAGCTGTGCAGCTCTTTGCAGCAGGCTTGCAGTAACATCACTGGGATCTAAGAGAAGAAAAATATCTATTAGCACTTTCAATCCAAACAAAAGCTACTTTCCTAATATCCAATCTCAACCTCTCCTGGCACAACTTGAGGACATCTCTTATCCTACTGTGCTTATTCATTTGCAGACCAACTCCCACCTCACTACAAGCTTCTTTCAGGTGGTTGTACAAAGCAAGAAGGTTCCCCCTGAGCCTCCTTCTCCCCAGGCTAAACACCCCCAGCTCCCTCAGCTGCTCCTCATCAAACTTGTGCTCCAGACCCTTCCCTGGCTCCGTTGCCCTTCCCCGGACACAAAAGCAGCAACTGGGCTGCAAGACTGCTCAAACCACAACCGTAGCAACCCTGTTATCCCATGTCCCATGCTGCAAATTCTCACTTCAGAATGGAACCGAGCAGCCTCTCCTCTTACACAAAACCCCAAAGGCAGCAGAATCCGGCCCTTTTTCAGCCCAGGAGGCCTGACTGCACGAGGTGCTATCTCCTCACAAATAGACCATAGCACACACGGAGTGGCCACGGCATCCTGCAGAGGATTTCAATATGCGGTCACCGCGTTAAGAGCTGCTGGTTTTTCAGCCACGCAAACTCTCTTTGAAGTGACCTTAACCTTCCTTACAGTACCAGCCCTTGGGTAAGTGCCCTCACCTTCACACTCACTGTGGTAGCTCCTGCAGGGTGTTTCTCATCCCTCTTGACACACAGCAACTCGGGAGCAGACCCTAGGAGTTAAAAGGTCCGGTTTGGTTAGTACAGGGGAAAAGTGAACCCTGGGTGTAAATTGCATGGAGCAGCCTTTGTCTCCCTTTTTTGCTTCTGTTTCAAAGAACCACCAGCAGGAGCTCTGGAATCCAATCTACAAATGCTCCAAATGGAACTTTTATTCCATGGTGCCCAAGGATACATCTCTATAAGCCACATCCCTACACCTCAACAGGAACTAACAGCAGAAGGGACTATTGTGTCGTCGACCTATGTTAAAGCTTTATTCCCAGCAGACTTGGAGCCACATTGAGTGGCAACATGGGAGTCTGGTGGATTTGCTTTATGGTCATGTCCACAGCTCACCAGAAACAGGAGCATCCCAGCAGCCTTGGTAATGACCAGATCCTCCTCTCACTGCTCTTATGGGACTTCACTCAGTGACCCAGCTGTCCATCCTTTCCACTGAAGGGCCAATCAATCCTGCCAACACGAAAGCCAAATTGGGAACGAGCCTGAAGTATGGCACAAGCTCCAAGTACTGAGGAACTCCTCACAACCAACAGCAGTCTCATTAGGACACCAGCACTACAAATGGCTGCACAGCTGTGACAGCTGTTCAAAGTACGTACACACACGCCAGAAGGACTCACAGATGCGTGATCTGCTCAGATGCTGCCAAGATCTGCAGTGATCACTACCCAGGCATCTCTGCTACTACATAACCATTTCTACACTTAGTTCCACAACAGTTTAGTGAAGCTTTGATGCTTAGAGTCATACGAAGCTAATACACGAACTGTGAAGTAACATGTAACCAGTAACTCAGTGCTTACCTGTCAAACAGGTTGCTCCCATGTTTTTAACTCGGGGCAGTTCACTTTGTTTTGTATCGTCAAGCACCTGTTAGAAAGAAGAAACTGAATGCACTTGCTGAGTTCCAGAGGCCAGTATCCAGTTTTCACATGGACAGTCAAAATGAAGACAGATGAAAACATCTATTTTCGTTTTTTATGTGAACACAGAAACCAAGTACACTTAAATCCCTGAAGAGGTTAAAGACTGTTTCAGCAGAAATACCAGGTGTAACAGACACAGCAGGAGGAAAACCAAGGATGCCAAACGCTGCACTGCTGTAGCGCTGCTTTTTGAACATCCAGGAGAAGGCTGCTGGGTGCAGGTACTGTAACACTGCAACAGCTACACACCTTCCACCACAACAGCTCATTTTACATTCCAGCTTCTTGGATGCACCAGGGAGTGTCAGGGAGGAAGAAGGATTCATCACTCCACAAAACTGTCATGCAGCTGAGAGGGAAAACAGAGTAACATCAACAGCAGCTTCAGAATTCTCCTATGTGAAGATTTATACTTCTTGTAGAGTATTTTGCTTGTTTTACTTTAAACTCTTCATTCCACAAAAAAGAATCCAGGAATTTCAACAGTACAGAAGTAAACTGGCTGAGCTGTTCAGAAATTAACTCTTCAAACCCCATACTTGAAGACATAACCCAAATATTGCTGCTCAGTATGAAACGGTGGAGCATCTCGATACAAAACAAAACTGCAGCAAGTTTATGAAGTTACTTCAAGACAGACATCACAGTGCTGTCTTGTTCTTACCTACAGCCACTGAAACAAGAAATAATAATCACTCCTTCATGATTAAAGGAAGAATAGACCCTTTCAAGCCATCCAGAAAACAGAAAAATAGCGTTACAAGTCAGGTACCTCCACAAAAACCTGGGCAAAAGACTAAGTTGAGCCCACGTAATTCAGAACGTCAGTTGCACCTGAAGTCCCAGAACACACTGACTACTTTTGACTCTTACCAAGCTTTTCCACTTGAATCACTTTTTTGTTTTGTACCCAAGCACGTTACAGTACACCTAAAGGAGAATACTGGGCACCACTGCATTTCCTAGGATGTCGTACTAAGATTTGTCTTGCAGTTTTATCCCACAGAGCTAACAGGTAGTTCAGTGGGTAAAGCCAAACCACAAGTTTATTCTATGAGGCGTTTCCAACGACATGAACCTACAGGAAAGATCCTATCGGGATAGACCTCAACATTTCTGGTACTATAAATTAGCACAAGAGATAAATAAAAATCAAGCAGACTGGAAAGGTATCTGGTACAGATCCCACTAAGTGTCATTTTACATTGTTTCAAGACATTTTGGGGAAGGAGGAGGGTAAATGATACACTAGGCACCTCCTTCATATTCGCAAGTTTTTATTTACAAGTTATCTGATAAACAAACATTAAAGGGAATTAACTATAAAACTGTGCAGAATCCTCCCTAAAAATTTCCTACTAAGGGTAACTTACTGGTCAAAGCAAAACCATCAGTTTAAGCAGTTAACCTGTTCACCTCAGTTTTGACTGAGGGATTTATATGAACATTCTTTGGGCAAATCGAAGTTACAATAAATGCTTCCCATAACAGAATGAATGATACATTAAGATACAGTAGTGCAATGCTGAAAACAGTCCCTGAAACCTTCACAAATTATTAAGTTTCGTCTGAGAGACTTCTGGCCACTGAAAACCAGAGCCCCTCAGTCATTAAGGGATAGGCAGAACTTCAGATGTCATACTAACCCTCGAAGCGGCTTCAAGCTTCTGTGAAATGGCATCCTGAAATTCTTCCTTCACTTCCTTTAAGTACCTGCCACCTGAAAAAAACAAGCAACGTTACAAACCAGCATGTATGTGCACACAAATCAGCAGAACCTACAACAGCACTGAGTAGATTTGTTCAGAAAGGCTCTTCTCACTCACTCTCTTCAGAGCAGTTGAACATTTTGCCAATCATCACAACAATTTTCTCACAGCATTCTCAAGTCTGGGGAAGATAAGCTCTCGTGTCCTCTGAACCAACACTGCATTTTCTCAGCAAGAAAGGAGCAGCAGTATAACCAGCTCACCAAGTTAAAGACAAGCAACTGACCTGCAACAGGCAAGGGGAAAAAAAAAACATTCACACAAACTTACCAAGACACTAGAGTTCAGACTGGCCTTCAGGTGCACTTCCTGAAAGAAAGTAAATTGTTGTATCTAAGTAATACTTTTAAGTTTCCTCAGTATCTTAGCAGTTCATCAAGACTTGGGAGCTTTTATCTCAGTATGAAGCCAGGCAGACAGCAGTCCAGTTGCACTGGCTGAATGCTGATGACACACAACAAAGCATTTCATTTGCAATCAAACCACAGCCCAGTTTATCGCACAATTACCAACAAGGTTTATCTGCAATTTAAGAAATCAAAGCACTGTGGCACAGAAAGTACAACAAAGGGGTTACCTCACAAAGAAAACATGGAGGACACCATTTTAAGACCGTTTGAAAATATGCTCTTAATAAACAATCTACAAGAATTCAGCACTGCAAGTATTCTTCCTCCACCTGCCGATTCTACTTCTTTTAGTACACAGGATGCAGAATTGAGGCACATCAACTCACGCTTATCCTTAGATCCCATAGTAGCTGCATTTTTAAATATGTTTGCAGAACTGTCCCACTAAGTGAACTTGTTACAGGTCTCATTGTCAGCACTGCAATTGGCTTTACAGTGAGGAAAGCAGAACCTGTTACTCTTTCTAGCCACGTTTTCCAATTCAGACACACAGCAGGTTGTGTCTATTTGCTGAAGAACGAGGCATAAAAACTCCCAAACATCTGCAGAATAGCTTGTTCTTTTAGCCTAGCCAGGTAACTTGGAAAGAAACCTGTTTTTAGTGGTCATCTGGAACTTGGATTTGTGTTTCAAAATAGATTATTTTTTTTATGTCAAAAGGCAACCAAAAAGTTAAGTTAAGACTTGAGCTTTTATCTTCATACAACCACCTCCACCTAGAAAAACCCCAACTGTTTCCTCAATACTTACACTTAAGAAGAGGCTTTCCAATCTGTTCCACACATCACGGGAATGCCCCTTTAAGATAAAACATTTTGGAACAATGTCACTAATTTAACTACACTTTTATCCCGTAACAGTTGAACAGTTTTTTGATGTTGCATTTGACAGGCTTCCCACTAAAAACCACTAAATCTACTTGTTTCAACAGAAATACCAAGTTTAACCAGCACATCTGCATGAAAACCAACGATGCCAGCTGTTGAAATAGTGTAGCACTGCTTTTTGAACACGCCATCAGGAAGACACTGCTGGGTGCAGATACCATACAGTGCACAAATTGGTCTGACTGCTTGCTGTGGGAACAGCACTAGACTGAAGAAATCCAACAGCCTTATGCTGCAACTCAGAAGAAACACAAAGCTTACCTCTCTTGCTACCACATTGCACAGAAGTCCACTGAAGTAAGGCATTTGTGAATCAGAAGGACAGCAAACAGCCCTAAGAATTCAAGAGATTCCCAAACAAGTTACAACTGCTCTGCAGTGTGAGTGTGCTCATCTGCAAAGAAAGAGACAACCAAACTACACTTCTGACAATTTGGAACACCAAATTGGACTGATCAGTATTTGAATCAATTAATGAATGCTATTTGAGGCCATGCAAATATTGTCCCTTCATATAAGTAACACAACTAATACATTCATCAGCTGTGGGTTGCAAAAGAAGGGTTTTTTCTAAGCACTAGGTTCCAGGTTTTTGTCTACAGCCAAAGACAAAACCTGATCAAGTGCTGGAACAAACTGAACGCATTCATTGTTTTACTATTTTTGAAACAGCATTTGAAGCTCCTTCCCCATTGACCACATACTTACTGTTAGCAGTCATGGAAGCTGACAGTTGCCATGCTTTCCAGTTTTAGAGACAGGTAGCTTGAGCCAAGGTAAGTGTGAGGAGTTCAGAATCACATGTGAGGAGTTCAGAATCACATGCACTCTCCTCAGAACACTTACACTGTGCCGACCTGATGTGCTTCCTAGTGCAGCTCTCTACCTGGAGCAATGGCCAAGTAAGACGTCTGCTCCTATCCTCTTACTCAAGAATGTTTTTCTAAGGTTTCACTACTTGCCCACCCCCCTCAGCTCAGTGTTTCCCATGTTGAAAGGGTTTTCCTACACTGTATCCTTACAAGGTGCTTTTTTCCATGCTATTTCCTACACTGCCCCAAGCCACACAAACTCTGTAACATCCTACATTAAGGAGCTTTCACAGCCATGTATGTACAAGACTACCAGGTGCTCTCTGCTATCCCTCCTGTTCTAGAAGGGGATATCAATTAAGATGAAATTTTACTCCAGGGAAGCCACCAGAAGCTGCAGCTGTATGATACACCCTGGTACACAAAGTGTGGGAAGTACCACCCAGAGACTAAGGGGATGTAGTACCTCGACATCTTCAGCAGAGAAAATTCCAGGCAGTGTTGTCCAAACCAAATCAGATAAAGCTGCCCTGCAGCATTTGACATCAGGTAAAACCAATGTATTTCTATAAATAACTTCAACAAAAACTGCACTTAAGAGAGATATTCAAGAACTCAAGTTTTTCTGTTCAAAGAAAGGCTACAGGCTCTCATTTTGGTCAGACTGATGGCAGGTATGTGGTACTGAACTCAGTACCTTGGAAGCTTCACACACACAAGCTGCTCAGCTGTGGAGCACTGTAATGCATTCATTTCAACTGTGAAGCACTGTTTTTTTCAAAGCCTTTTGGGAAGTAATGCAGAAACCCAAGTAACAGCTTACCTTGTGCAACAAGAAAACCAAGAGGTATTTTCCTCTTCCAAAAGCAACATAAGCTAGAAGGGAAAAAAAGCAAAGTGATAAGAACTGTCATATATGGTCCAATAACTGAAGATTCCTGAAGTCAAAGCTAGATTTCAACAATCAATATAACAGCTGTAATAAGCCTGATTTCAATTTATTTATCCAGTTCTAATCAGAATTGAAATTTAGTTCATTTCTGAGTCACTCAGCAGTTGAACAGCAAAATTCATCACATGAACTGCAGAATGAGCAGGACTCCACGTACTCCTCACTATGCCCTACCAGGACGAGTTTTTCAAGCCATTGAGTATTCCTCAGATCGATGCCTAGAACAGTTACATTTAGCCATTAATCCTGGACCAATTCTAGTTGTGATCCTTAAATGCTGAAGAGTAATTTTTGGAGCCCTAGAGCTATTCAGTCGCATTTGGGAAACTTCTTTTACAAAGGTTTGTGACCTTAATTCAAGCAGGTAAATAACAGAGCTTGACTTGCTCTCAATACCAAGCACCTACTGCAAGTCTCCTCAGACTGTCAGCTGCATTTGAAGGAAATTAAACCAGCAGATAAAGCCTTTTTCTTACAATGTGCTCGTTCAGCACAGATCACTTTTACCTGCTGAGCAGCTGCCAGTTAGCTGCTGACAGCAATTTG
Source organism: Mohoua ochrocephala (assembly GCA_013398855.1). Taxonomy (NCBI): domain Eukaryota; kingdom Metazoa; phylum Chordata; class Aves; order Passeriformes; family Acanthizidae; genus Mohoua; species Mohoua ochrocephala. Next base: position 141,785 of record VZTA01021000.1, read on the forward strand.
GTTAAGAGTACCTGAGTGAGGCTGTGAGGTGACTGGTTTTTAAATATTGCTGATTCACAAGTGAATGCTTTAAACATTTACTCCTTCAGCTACCATAACCACTGCAGTAGGACTTAGTGATATTCAGACCACTTCTAAACACTAGCCATGTTTCCTACTGACTAAAACATCTTTGAGAAAGGTATTTGCAGCTGGGGCAGTGCCTGGTAAGTACTGTTAATAAAGAGCTTTTAGCTTCTGCTAAGTCATGTTCACATCAGAACCCATTCTGGACAGAAGAGGGCAAGGGGGGGAAAAAGCAATTTTTAACCCAAGATTCACTATGCTGCTACAATTATTTTTAAGATAACTTACAGCTTCAGATTATTGTAATAGATTCAGGAGGAGAGCGTTGGTTTTCTGAGAAGTTATTTCGTGTAGAATAGACAACCTCAATCATACAAAATTGATTTTGTTATCATTCAAATGCATTAACCACATTTTGCAATAGACTTTTGTCAAAGTTGACCAAGCACTTTTGCACTTTTTTGTTGGCACTTGACTTGCATTAAGCTTCAATTCTGTCTTCAACCCTTTAACTTTTGAATTATTTCAAACCTGCACCTCTAAGACAGAAAAACAATCTCTCAAGGACCACCCACAAAGAAGTTAGCTATGAAAGAAAGGCATCTAAACTGCGCTTTTAACTCGAGCATACAGACATATTCATGCCAACATATACTTTTCCATACTGTGCTGCTGTTCTGTTACAAGATTTGGAACTTTTTTCCCTATTTTTAATTATGTAAATTCTAGGTTCCATTGGTTAACAGAAGTCAAGTTGCAGAAGGCAGAATTTCACCAGTGTTATCAGCCACTGAACCAGGGATATTATACTCTGGATGGAGAATAGCACAGAAGACACTTGAAAGCTTAGCAAGAGGACAGGTTACACTTTGTGTGTAACTGTCTCGGACACAAGCCCAATATACTCACAGTAAGCCAAGTGTGTCTGGGCAGCTTGGTGGAGAGCTCAACACTGACTCCAGACCAATGTTTCAACGTTTCAAACCAAGGATCAACACGAAAGAGGTGTCTGAAGAACGACCACTGCCACCTCATTTGTCCACCTGCGGTTCACCGAGGTGAGCCTTGCAGAGGCACCGAGTTCTCCCCAGCACCATCTTCTTCATCCACTATTTCAATCACTTCCGTTGGTTTCGCACGTTTTCTTCCTGGCTTTGACTTTTTCTTACTGGGAATTGTGCTGCTTAGAATGAAAGAGCTGTTCTCCTAAGAAAATGGAAGACAGAAGTAGTCACATTGTCTACTTTTGAGATACTTAAAATGTAAGATTTTAGTAGTAAATTTGCAGACTTTAAGAACTCTACAGAGAACTGCAGAATTTCTGTACATTTCAGCATTATATCAAAGAAGAGAGTGTGGACTATCAACCTCCTCCTGCATTAAGAGATCAGGATTCACAGGGATACACGGTTAACTCTGGATCTAAGCTCAAGAACTAAATACTGAAAACATTATCTACTAATTCTTTAACTTCAGAACAGAAAGGCTAGAGTGCTTCTGAAGTTAAGAAGCGTCTACTTACCACTACTCTGGCATCCAGTTGTTCCTGAGTATCAGAATTCAAGCTGTCCTCATCATCACTGAAATAAAAAATCAAATCAAGCTGTGTGTTTTTCTAGTACCTTAAAACGTGTAAATTACAAGCCCTTAAGTGAACAGTAGCTGAAAGACAGCATTGTACCTTTACACTGTCTTTGAGGCTCTCTAGTTTTAAGGTTATGACTATATTTACAACAGCAGGTATTCTTGCTGGTTTACTGGTCTTTTCATTGCACTAAGCTAACTGCTTGACCTTAAAGACCAAAGATGACACTTCGGTTTTTAATAATGTAAAAAGGAATTATAAATTATCCTTTAGTCTTTGTTATAGACCACTGTACTTTATTTGGGATAACTATGGAGGAGTGAATTTCAGGAAATACTTCATTTAAATTTCTACCACGTAATTTTAATCAGACAGTACAAATCACCTGATCAATTATCAGTCTTCAGATCAGATTAAAAAGACTTCCTTCTGGTGAGAACTTTTAAGTCAAACATTTACAAACACAGAATCCCAAGTGGTAGAGTGCTTTGTTCCCAAAATAAACAATGCCTTCGTAGGCTAAAAGGACAGGAGAACAACTGAACTTGATACACACACATATTTATAAGTTAGTTTAAGAACAAAAGAGGAAGTAAAGATGAACTTACTCTGTCTCCCGAATAGGGGAAATGGGGCCTTCATCATCTAAGTACTTGTGTTTCCGTAACACCATGCACTCTTTTTCCAAGTCTTCACTAGCCTGAAGGGCTTTTAAAGCTTTTTTAAGATGTTCTTCATATTTAAGCACTTCAATATACTTGAAATATCCCTTTGCAGCTGCTTGCTGTAGAAAAAAATACTCAGGTAAGACCTTAAAAATTACCACTATAAATCATTTATATTACGAACTGACTTGTAATATTATCTCAACTCCCATATATATTCCTGCTGTGTCTGTCTTAAAAGGTATTAAACAGACAAAATCAACTGTCCTGTTTAACAGAAGTAAAACCCCTTTTGTTATTTCATTCTAGCACATCAGGTAGAACCACAACATAGCCCATTTCAATTCACAATTTTTAGACTAAGAAAAATAATATTTTTATCCCACAGAACAGAGGACTTACCTCATAGCCAAGAACCATCTTTAAGGGAATGTGTTTCTCCCCGTAATATTTTTCGACAAAAGGGAATTGAAAACCTCTGTCTAGAAGCCTCCTCTTTTGCTCTTGAGGTGAGGCTGTCAGCGGAGGCCTCCCTGTGGGCATCCGTGTGCTCTCATACTTTTTCTTCTTCTTGCTCTTCCCTGTGTTAACTTTATATTTTCGGTGTGCAGCTGCTTTGAACTTCCTTCCCCTGAAGTGATAGGCAAAAATGGCCTTCAAATTGAATTTTGATTTCTGCTGCTTGGAAACTTCCAATGACTTCCCTGGACTTTGGGGAGACAGAGAAGAATCTGAGGAGCTTTCACTGTCAGGTACTCCTGTAACAGATTCAGCTTGCTGCCTCAAAGACTGAGATCTCCTTTTTTGCTTCGAAGGTGCAACGGAGCACTCGGGACGAGCAGCAGAGACATCACTGAGGAAGAAAAAAGGTATTTACTTTCAAAAGAAGGCACACTTCTATGACACATGACACAGGTTCTCCACAGGAAAAAAGCTAACTAGAGATAAAAACTCACATATCTGAATCACTGCTAATCAGTAAAACCTCAGCTGAAGCTGCTGCTGATTTACACATGCTGTTAAGATGATCTGAAGACTCCCCAGGAGCAGCCGCCTTCTGCCTTGACCGCAAACACTCTGTTCCTGTATTCGTTTGCCATGAATACACCTCAGATGGCTCCTTCTGCTGAGGGCTGAGCAGCTCTTGGGCATCAGGGTAATCAGAGCCAGAAGCCTGGGCTTCATCTGCGTCAGTCATGTTTCAGTTTGCACTAAAAAGCAAGGAGAATTCAAGAAACTAAAAAATTTTTCCATTAATCAGGTAACAAACTTTCCTCTACTCCACTCCCAACTGCAGGATAAGCTTACAGGAACAATCTTGAACAAACTTGAGCAGAGATTTTCCTATGAACCATGACCAGCTGCATTCTTCACACTAACAAGTAAGTCATAGCCACTTATTTAAAGATATTCACAGCATAACTGAGGTGGAAAATGTTTTTTAGAACTCTTTTGGTTCAACTCCTGCCCAAAGGAAGGCAAACGTCAGTGGTGCAACAGATTGTTCAGAGACTTGTTCAGAGATGAATTCTGAATGTTTCAACTCTCTCCCTACTAGGGGTGAGTTTTGCTCCAAATGAGCACACATGAGTAGCCAATGGCTTCTTAGACTTGTAAGGATAATGCAGTTTTAAGTCATACATAAATACTCACTTCACTGTGGTTTATCCACAGTGGTAATCCAAGACAGTGCCATCATGAGAAGCAATGCCATCCTCCCTCTGTTCTTTTGTGAGCTGTAAGATACCTAAAATCTCCTGCTCTTAACAATCTATCATCCCTTTGTTCACTGGTTAGCAACCATCACAGAGACCAGCCCCAAAACTAAAAGGTTAATTTTAACTTGAATCTGCAAGACAACACAATCCAGCCCTTCAGTGGCCTAAGTCTATACGAAAGGGCCATACAGCAAAGGAACCTGGTTTTCCTCTGTAATAGCCTAAAGTTGCATGTCAACCAAAGGATCAGGCCCAGCCAGCATCAATTTAGGAAAGTCAGGTCCCAACTGATCTCCTTCCATGACCAGGTGACCCACTTAGTGGATGAGGCAAAGGCTGTGGATGTTGTCTGTCTGGACTTTAGCAAAGCTTTGGACACTGTTTCTCACAGCATTCTCCAGGAGAAATTGGCTGCTCGTGGCTTGGATAGGTGCACTGTTCATTCCATGAAAAACTGGATGGATGGCTGGGCCCTGAGAGTGGTGGTGAATGGAGTTACATCCAGTTGGCCTTTAGTGATGTTCCCCAGGGATCAGTGCTGGGGCCAGTCCGGTTTAAGGTATTCACTGACTACCTGAACAAGCGTACCCTCACTCAGTTTGCTGTTGGGCAGGAGTGTTGATCTGCTGGAAGGCAGGGAGGCTCTGCAAAGGGATCTGGACAGGCTGGATTGACGGACTGAAGCCCAACTGTATGAGGTTCAACAAGTGCTGGGTCCTGCACCTGAGTCACAGCAACTCCAAGCAGTGCTACTAGCTGGGGCAGGGGCTTGGAAGCTGTCTGATGGAAAAGGGTGAGGGTCAACAGTGGCTGAACAAGAGCCAGCGTGTGCCCAGGTGGCCAAGAAGGCCAATGGCACCCTGGCCTTTATCAGCAGTAGTGTGGCCAACAGGACAATGATTATCCCCCTGTACTCGGCACTGGTGAGACCACATCTCAAATCCTGTGTTCCATTTTGGACCCCTCACGACAAGAAAGACACTCATGCACCAGCTACACTATGCCTTACGCGGACACTCTGCTAACACGAGCTCACCCACGGCCTGACAAACACAAAGCCCAGGAACAAAGCAGCGGAACGCCATAGCCAAGACAGAGGCAGCAATGCCACGCTGATCGTACAGACCCTGACTGGTACTCACAGTTCACAGCTCAGCATCCTTCGCGGCCTCTACCGCAGCTCCGTCCTGCAGCGCTGGCACAACACGCAGATCCCTTAGAGAAGAAAAACAACCATCAGAACTTGCTGAAGAACCTGACCGAGAGGCGCCAGGCGCACCGCTCGCCCCCTGGCCAGGCTCGGCTGCCAGCAGCACGCTGCGCCTGGCTCCACGGGAAGGCCTTTCCAACGCGGGCACCCACCAAGTCACCGCGGGCCGGGGCCACCCCGCCGGCACCGCTCCCGCGGGGCCCCTCACCGACCGCCGGCACACGCCCCGGTCCTCGGGACACGAGCGAACACCGCCCGGACTGTCCCTCCACGCCCGGCCCCCTCGGTGCCGGGTCCGGGCAGAGCGGATGGCGGCGGATCCAGCCGCCCGAACCCACTCACCTCCGCTTCCCGCTGCCCCGCCGCAAAGGGCGCGCAATGGCCGCCCCGCGGCTTAAATAGCGCCGGAGGGGCTCGCG
>VZTA01021000.1:147511-180824 GCA_013398855.1 Mohoua ochrocephala
CGGGAAGGAGGGGAAGGAGGATGGCGCCATGCTGGGGGTGGCAGCGGGGTGGCCGCGCCCGGGAGCGGGGCGGAGCCGAGCCGAGCCAAGCGGAGCCGAGCCGCGTCTTGCCTTGCTGTGCCAGTCCCGGACGGCGGGGCAGGTACGTGCGGTCGGGCGATAGCGGCGGTCGGTGCGGCGCAGGGATCGGGCAGGTCCCGGCTTCCCGCCCGGTGAGAGGCTCCCGTTACTGCTGTCCTGCTTCTCCTTCCCCGCGCTGCCCAGGCTCCTCCGAGCTGGCTGCTCCATCCTGAACAGCCCCTTCCTTCCTCTCGCAGCCATGCCAAGCTGCTGCCGGCCGGAGCGCTCCCTCGCTTCAGTAGTCTCCGCTGCCTTTGCCTGCCGGGATGCTCTCTGTCCCTACGGACCCCAGCCTCGCCCAGCGCGCCTGTTTATACCCTGCCATGCCCCGTCCCTTCCCCAAATCCCAGCCGCTCAGTCGGTTGCCTCTGCTGCCTCGCAGCCTTCCTCTACCCCGTACGGGATCTCCTCGCACCGCCCCAGGCGCGGAATACGGCCTCTGCCTCTGTGCATGTCTCGCTCTTCTTGGTGTCATCGCTAAATTTCTCTCTCACAACTGCCATCTCCAGTTTTTTCCACCGATATTTCTTCCCCCACCACTCCCCTCCCCGACTCGTGCCTAGCCTGCCTATGACCTCTCCTTTTTGGCTTTAACCCTCCAAGCTAGTTTCAATTCAGGTTTTGATAACAGACACCCCACACACATCATTAATCTAATGGTTCACATTTCATCTGCATTCTCCTGGCACCTGGCTACTCTCCCTGATGTTTTCTTCCCACTTCAAAGGTAGACTTTAAGTCTTTACATACTTGTTGCCTCCATTCTTGTTGCACCATTCCACATCTAATAATTTATCATCCCTTTAGAATTTGTGTTCTTTCTTTAAAAGCCTTCTGTAGCAATTCAGTGTCACTGCACCCCTCCATGATGGATCTTAATTGTGTGCCGTTGTCTCCTTTCAGGTTCTCTCTGTCCCACACAATTCACTCCCCTGGGAATATTTGCAGTGGTGGGCCACAGACCTACTCTTTTGTGTCTTTCCTGGTAAGAACTACTCTCTAGCAATCAGATTGGGTTTATTATGGTACATCAAGTTTTCCCACAGTCTTTCCCTCCTTTCTTGATTGTGGGGAGCTAACTACTGTCCATTGCACAGCAGGTGATTGTCCAGGTGTTATACCTGAGCCTACTTATTTGAACAGTGTCCAGGTCTCGCCTCTGCCTTTTGCACAACAGCAGTTCTACCTTGTCTTCTCAGACTGTTTCAGGACAACCAATGTGTTGAGTGCTGGCACAGTCTCCTTCTGGATGTGGCAAAAGGCTCTTGAGGGGGTGAGGATCACCTAAAACAATGCTGCCAAAGCCATGTTCTCACTTTGTGTCTATGGCTAACTACTCCCTTTCTTGGTGCACACTAAAAGTCTTGGGGTATGATTCACCTCCACCTGACGTTAGGCTTCTGCCAGAGGCACCAAATCCAGCCCGTAACTTTCTCCTCCAGAGCCAGAGGAGGGACAAAGTCAACTGTGGAGATAGATAAGACCAACTAAGATGAGAAGTACTATATACAGGTTGCAGTCTTTCTTCCTTCTCTGCTGCTTGCTACAGCAGTAATTTGGGGTGGCTGAGCGTTGAGCTCAAAGACTTCAGTTAGGTAACTGCTATGATCTCGCCACTCTTTTTATTTCTGGTTTTTCTGTTTTTTTTTTTTCCCATTATGCACACTGATGGTATAAGGACAGTTACAATTTTTGACAGTCATAAAAGTTAGGATTTTTTTAAAAAGAGAAGCTAGAACTATACACAACCATCTGTCTCACACTGCAGTCCTTACTAACAAAGACTCAGTCAGGTGTGGGAATGTAGTTAGGATTTTTTCCTTCAACACCTGAGATCTGGATAAGTGGGACCCATTTTATTTTTTATGCTGTATGCAGCAAGTATGTGCCTAAGGAGTTAATGATTGATGTAGCTGATTTTTAGGTAGTGTACAATCAGCTGTTTCTGCCCTGAGCTAGTGGCTTGCCCTTCTAACTGACTTTGCTGCTGCAAGGCTGACTGAAGTACAGTTCATTTGTGAAGGGGCTCGTAAACTTGCTTAAAACTTTTTGTTACGGGCTCTGTACCCATACAGAGCCTGATACTGCAGAACTTGCTGCTGTTGATTTCTATTTTGCTGCTAGCCTGTTCCTCTCTGGAAGGGGGAACACATGCCCAGAATCAATTGGAGAGCATGTCACAGCTGGGGTTGAAAGTCCACCACAGCCAATGCCGGAACGGTAAACACTAAGGTTGGGAAGACCTTAGGAGGCAGCTGATGTGCTCAGAAAAGCCCAGCTTTCTTTCAAAACTTTCTTGTGATTCCAGGCTTACAAAAGACACACAGATCTCCTAAACCCTTGAACTGCATTCAGCGTAGGATGTGTTTTCCCCACCCCCAGTTGTAAGCTTGAGAAGTGATATGTGTAATGCTCTGATCCAGCTACAGGGCTGACAGACGCATCTCAGAAATTTAACATGATTATTGAAGCTGTCGGTCTCTCCCGTGATGGCAGAAACTACAGTTTCATTGTTGTCTATGTACTCGAATGAAATTGAAAAATAATTAACATCTCGAAAGGAGCACGTTTAAATGGTTAAACCATTATCTTTGTTGGCAGAGCAGTCGCTCCGCAGTGCGCTGTACTGTAACTCCTTACCTGAAGAAATCAGCACCGATTAGGAAATGGCCAAAGTCGAAAGGTTTGCTTTTCATGTCCCAAGTCTGGAGGAGCTCGCTGGGGGTAAGTCATGCAGAGCGTAACTTTATATGAACTTGTAATGTACTCTTCAAACTTATCTTAAAGCTCATACCAAAGTCTTTCTACGGCTAGTACGTGCAGAATTCCTGCTCTTAGCACACCGAGAGGAAAGGAACAGCACTATTTCTCTATATGCAATGATTTTCTTAGAGCACACAATGACTTCTCCCCCAAGCCCCCATGATATTCAAACACACAGAGAGGCTCTCAATCCCTTCAAAACTGCTGCATTTGCAGATTTGTGCTCAGGTTGCGACAGTTTGCCAACTACACACCAAACTTCTTTGCACGTACAGAATCATCTGTCCTCCTCTACCCTCTAGTATTTCTTTCTTTTTCAGGACTGCTCAAAACGTAGCTGACTAGATGCAGTGTAGCACGGCAGATCCTCTTGCTTGAACCTAGCTGGCTCCTCCTTTGGTGACTGCCCTAGAACAGAGCTGCAGGAAACATGTTCTTTAGTTTACTTCTTTCTAAAGCCTTCACAAGATGTGCTCAGAATAACAGAATGGTTGAGGTTGGAAGGGACTTCTAGGTTCAGCCCAGTTGCTCATGAGCTTCTTTTCTTGCCCTAGAAGGAAGACATTATTCCTTCTGGCAGTCTCTCCCCTTCAGCAGATGTACTAAAGGTTTTTTGTCTTTCAGATTGATCCTCAAGTTCAGTTTGCCACTTTCCTGGATCTGTGTCACTTTGACATTTCCGTGTATTGAGAACGTGTGTCCCAGCAGCACCCTGGGTGGTTCTTAGTGCTTTTCTCACCCAGTCAGACTGGGGCAGTAGGCCAGGGCTGCTGTAAACCCGTGAGCTCTGCAGAGAACTGCACATACTTGCAGTAGAACAGCTTGAAAGAGTATCAGAAAAATTTCATCACAAAGCAGAATTTTCCTTTTTTTCCCCATCTGTCCTGAGGATCTTCTGTGAGCTGTGAATTGTGTCGCTGTTCAGATTTTGGGTATAATTTGAGCAGTGCCCTTTTACTGTCCTTGTCCACTTACCAGAAGGTACTGAGATGTATTTAGAAATGTACCAAGTACCATCTTCTGACCCCTGTGGTCAACAGCTTCATAAACCTGGTCTCAAGAAGTAAGGTATGGCTGAAACCCTAACTGGAGGAAATAAAGGCACAGGAAAGTCTTCTGCGTAAATAAGGAACTACCTGATTTGAGATCACAGACTGCATGTTCTGTTCTTTAGTTTGAGACATCTGTCCAAGCAGACCCCCAGGCATGAAAGAACCTGGACCTTTCAACATAGTATTTGAAGTAGTGTATGTGAAGACAATCCCACACTCAAGGTTTGGAAGTTGTTTCCAAACAATGCACTCATCTGATCCTCCCTGTTGTTTGAGCGACTTTGCAACTGCTGAGCCTAAAAAACATTGATATGAAGCAAACCAAAAATTTTAGATTTGGTTCACTATCACAAACACCATTCATTATCTGTCTTGCTCTGGCAGTGGCACTTGTCAGAAAATCTCCACAAGAGCATAAACTTGATAGGCAGTATCCCGTGGCAGTAGAAATTTCCAGACAGCAGAGACGGTTTGAGATTATAATCAAGCTATTGCAAACCATCTGGTTAATGTATTTAAAGAACTGATTGTTGCTTCAGCTAAATCTTGCTTCCTCCTTTGCTCTTGCATCATATTTGACCGTGATCGTGATTGTCTGCTCTTTGAAGCAAGCCCAATGCTGAATGTGATTGAAGTTTACCCACGTTACTTCCACACCGTGCTGCTCCTAGTGCCACTAGGAGCAGTCAGTTAGGGTATTTCAATGAAAATGTTTTTTAAATTCTTAAAATTAATTAATGTGGCAGCTGACAATTATCTGAACAAACTTTTGCTCCTCTCTGAAGCTCTGAGTCATGAAACAAGTGCCTGCAGGCATTTAAATCAATGGAGTTACTTAGGGTAAGCATAAGTAATGTATCTTGCTGAAATAAAGCCCAAACAGATATATTTATTGTTGTTAGACACTTGTCAAACTCTTGGTAATTTTTCATTGTCAATAATTTTGCCATTATTCTTTATTATAGTTTTGCAGAAAGGACTTAAAGAGAACTTTGCTGATGCTCAAGTCTCTGTTGTAGACTGTCCTGATCTGACTCAGGAACCCTTCAACTTTCCTGCAAAAGGTAACCTAGCATTCCTGTCTTCCACTAAGACTTCTCCAGTTCTTTCTACACAATCCCGCTTAGTTTTGATGCTCTAAAGGTGTTGAGAGAGCTTAAATTGTTTTTCATGTAAAGAATATACATGAGAGGAGAGCTACACTTTATTTCTGGATTGCTTCCTAGTTGATGTATGAACAAGGACAAGTCATTACTAAGTACTTGTCATAATTATTTTTTCTTAACCTATCATTGCATACCCACTTATTTCATAAGCTTTATTTCGTGTACTGAAAAGGTTTTGAAATTAAGTTGTCTTTCAGATGGAGAAATGTTTTTGAACAATGCCAGTCACTATCTGAACCTAAGGAGTTGTGCTTCCATTAATTTTTAAATTCCTGGCATTCATGTATGTCAGTGAAGTGAAACTGTCTTATTCTGAATGGGATTCATCTTCTTTGACCCTAGCTGTCTGGAAGACAGACATGTCATCTGTGCTACTCATCTGAATTCCCTCTGGCATTAATGTGAAAGAAACACCTCCGGGGGGTTATTCATCCTTTTTCAAAATACATATCCAAATAAGTGGGATGAATTGTCCTGAGACAGTTTTCAGCTTTGCTAGAATTTTGCAAGTGGAGTCCCAGCAGAGCTCTCCACTGTGTGGAGAACTGGCAAATGGAAGAAGGTGTTGCCCAATCTGGCAATTCTTTTTTGTGCTTAGAGAATGTTATTTTACAACAGCTTGCAGAGCATTAAATCCTGCTGTGAATAATTTTAGGGCTTGGACTTCTTAATAGTGCAACACTTTATCTAAGCATGCTGGGGAAATAGTGTTCTCAAGGGTTTGAGAAGTTTGAGGAGCCAGTTCTTTGGTGGGTTAGACTGTGTGCTTATTGAAGATTATTGGGAAAAAAGATTTTACCAAGCTAACTGGCTGTATTTTTCCAGGAATCTGTGGAAAGCCTAGGATAGCAGATGTGGGAGGTGTTCCTTACCTCATACCTCTTGTACAGAAAGAAAAAGTGAGTTTTTCCTTGTAGCTGTGGGGTTTAATACAATTGTCAAAAGAAAAGCAGTAAACAAGACTAAAGACTAAGAGGTGCTATAGGATTCTACTTGGGAAAGATACTTTTCAGTGAGTAATGAGACTGATTCTAATGTGTGTCGTATGTTACAAAATCTAATAAGAACAATAATTCAGTCTGAGTAAAATGAGCAGGGAACATACAGGCAGAATCTACCTTTCAGAAGACAAATTCTGAAGACAAATATCTACCAAATTTGTTATTACTAAATGTTACGTTGTGTTCAGAAGCTGTGTTCAACTTAATTATCAAAAATATTAATGTGGGTGGGTGTTGTGAATTAAGTGCCTCCAGGACTACAGTGAACAGAATGACAATTGCAGATCAGAGCACCACACCAAAATCATAGAATGGTTTGGGTTGGAAGAGACCTTAGAGATAATCTAGTTTCAACCCCTCTGGCGAGCAGGGATGCCAGCCACTAGGTCAGGTTGCTCAGGACCCCATCCAGCCTGGCCTTGGACATTTCCAGGGATGGAAGGATTGCTTTTCTTTTGCAGGTTTATGATCTAAATACAGTTGCAAAGGACATAGAGCTGCCTGGAGCTTTCATTCTTGGAGCTGGAGCTGTTTCATCCAGGGTTCTTGGAATCAATGCTGAGGTCAGTATGTAAGTGTGATGGTTCTCAACAGATTCATGGAAGTATCATAACAGTAGAGCAGTATCGTGCTGGGTATTTCCTATTTACAACAATATACTTAATAAACACTTTCACACCACAAACACATAAAACACATTAGAAGGAATTGAGGTGAGTGGCAGCCAGTGAGGTGCTTGCTCCTGAGGTAATAAAGATTAATTTTTAACTTGTAATTCTTCAGGAAGCATGTGATTACCTTGAAGTGTGCAAGAAACATGGTCTTTTGAAACTGATTGACAAAGACCTGACCAGAGGTTTCAATTCCAAGATTTAGAAATGCTTGTCAAACTTACGGGTAAATGCCTTTTAAATGCTCCCTGTCTTTTAGCCTCTTGGGTGACTTTGTTTCACCATTGTGAATTTTAAAGAGACCACATACACAATGATAAACTACAGGAGGGGTAGGAGACAAAAACTACTACCTATGGAGACTTTGGTTAATCACAGGTTTTTCAGGCATAAACCTTTAGTCTCCTTTTGATGGATTTATTGGCAGATGAGAAAGTCCACATCAGCACTAAATTTGGGCCACTATAATAGTGGTTGTTACTGCATGCTGAGAAACTATTGCTTAGAATCCCAATACTTGCATGCAGACTAAAGATCTTTTTTTCTTTCCTTTTTTTTTTTTTATTAACACTAGCATTTATCTTTATATAACATTAATTGTCCAGAAAAAGTAAACCTGTTTTCTGGACCTTTCAATTACATTACAATATTAGTGCATTTTTCTTACCAGTACAGACTTCATCCTGAGAGACAGAGCTGTGTGATGAAGTGGATTTTTTCTTGGGATCATGGTCCAAAGCTCAAATCACATTTATGTGAGTTCAGTTCATTGGGCTGATTCGTGCACGATCTTATTGACTTACACTTACATGTTCTTTTTCCCAGCTTATCCCTATTGTTCAAACGAAGAGTGAAAAAAAGCCTGCTGTAAATGGGAGCTACGTTGCTCAGATAAATCCTGCAGATAAAGGGTGCCTGCTTGAGAAGTACAGCAGTAAATACACTGACTGTGAGTTTGGACTGTTGGCCAACCTTTATGCCAGCGAGGGCCAACCCGGTAAGGTACGTACTTGGATCAAAGGTGACTTTGCAGTGCTTTGTGACTGAAGGGATTTCCTATCAGTTTTCTGTGATAATGGTAAAATAGTAATTCCACAAGAGAAACATGCAAAAATAAGGAGCCGGTACCAGGGATCGAGGGGAAGAATTACTGGAGACAGAGGCACTTGAATTTTTGAGGGAAAAGCATTAGTTTACTAAAACTTTTCCATCATAAATCATTCATCCAAACCCAGTCCAAACTAGCAGTAATTAAAGGTAATGGTGCAATGTGCTTGTGTAAATGAGACATGGGCACTTACGTAGTTTTTTGCACAAGTGCTCCTCCTGTCACAGCCAGCACAGAAAGGTGCTGGCAGACCAGTCAAAAATCTGCTGCATGGAAACTGAACAGTCTTCCCTGTTACTCAGTGTTTCTTTCTGACAGAGTGGAAGCCAGCTGGTGGACAGAAGGGGGTTGTTCGTGTCACTGTCTCATGCGTGGGTAAATCTCTTGCTGCCCAGCTCCCTTTACAGGCAAAGCTAGCATTGAACAGAACTAAGGAAAAGAGAGTTGGTCACGTACTGGAAAGATGCGAGTGCAACAACACTTGCATGGAAGCTTATCTTTTCAGAAAGTGATTTTGGGTTATCAGCTTGGGAGAATTTCAGAAGGGCTTTCACCTTTTCAGACTATTGCAGCAGGAGACGGCAGTGACAAATTGACTTTGTCTTCCAGGTCATTGAAGTGAAAGCCAATGGAAGAACCGGGGAGCTTAACTTTGTGTCCTGTCTGAGGCAAACTTTAGAGAAACACTATGGAGAAAAGCCAGTTGGGATGGGTGGTACGTTTATCATTCAGAAGGGGAAAGCAAAGATCCACATTATGGTACGTTGTTCTCAAGTCATGTAACTTTCTTTGTCCTCCTGAAAACAGAAGAATAAATCAGGGTATAATATCTTAGTTCCTTTACTTTGTTTTGTATTTTTTAAAATATGCATAAACTGTTGGGATGAGCACTGTATTGAAGTAAGGAGTTGACATTACAAAATCAGTGTTACAAAACTAGTAATGCTGTTTTACTTGGCATTAACACCATCATCTTTTGAAATCTGTGTGCAGCTGAAGAACTGGAGAACTATTGTAAAACGAATTGAAATGAAATACATGAACTCAAATGATACCTATAAGAAGCATTAAACTTTTTAAAAAATAACTGAGCTTCTAAAATGTACCAGGAGGAGGAGGAGCATCCTCACTTGGGTAGTTCTCCCACTACCTGTGCAATGAAAGAAGCAATATTCTGGTCCCTTCTGTTTCTGGCAGAAACAGAGTGATGGGCTGCGGTGAGCTTCTTTCAGTCAAAGAGGAAAATGAACAGAATAGTGGGGAAGGAAAAAGCAAAGTTGCTAGAGATAAAGTATCCTCATGCAAGTGTCTTCCTTTTACTTAAAAAGCTTTTATTTTCGCTGTAGCCTCCAGAATTTTCTGCCTGTCCCCTGAATACCGATGAGGATGTGAATAACTGGCTCAAATTCTTTGAAATGAAGGCTCCGCTGATTTGTCAGCCAGTAATAGTTTCCAGAGATCCGGTGAGTCTCTTTTTCTCATTTCTAAGTGTAGACTCAGACCTGTAATGAATTTTGTCTTGGATGTGATTTTCCTTGTAAGAATGGGAGTGTGTATGTATTGTGTTAGACTCTTCCAGAGCTGGTGCAATGATTTAGAGACTTCTCATTTCTGTGAATTGTTTGAATTGAGGATAGGTCAAGCTGTTCTGAAACCTAGTGGTTGTTCATAGTGGATTAATTTAATGGTTCCGTTCCAGTTGCAAGTGTGCAAGTGTTTGCATCCCAAACCCAGCAGCATGGTTTACATTCACTGCTGGCCACACTGGGAGAAATGTCAAGAGCATGGAAGCTGGTTCAGCCACGTGTTTATGTAGTTCACTTTCATAAGAACTCTCTCTGCTAATGCTGTGTCGAAAGACACGAAGCACGTGTCTC
This sequence comes from Mohoua ochrocephala, assembly GCA_013398855.1. Taxonomy (NCBI): domain Eukaryota; kingdom Metazoa; phylum Chordata; class Aves; order Passeriformes; family Acanthizidae; genus Mohoua; species Mohoua ochrocephala. The sequence goes on from VZTA01021000.1 coordinate 157,270, forward strand.
AGTGCTGATGTAAATTGAAGTCTGCAAAGCCTCGTGCTGGAAACTTATCTAGCATCTTTCACCAGCACCAAATTCAACAGCAAATAATTCAGGATAAAAACCAATCTGGTTTCAAAAACCATTAAGGTGTTCACAATTAGGAAAACTATTTGTTTTAAAGTAACCAGAAAACCATAGATGAAAATGACTATTTTATAAACAACAATGCAGTCATAAGTAAAATAAAAACATTTTTTCCAGAGTTAAGTGGGACATCCTGTAGGCTTAGATATGTTGAAGAGTGTGATTTGATGGTGTCATTATGTGGCAGCCTTTGGCCTAAGGCTAAACTGTGTGCATCTTCCCATAATCAACTGATGCATACTTTGAAAGCAGCCGTCAACAGCTGCTCCGTTCAGAACCAATGCAGCTTGTGTGGTGGAGGCTGCCGGGTTTCTCCCATTTGCATCCACTGCAAGCTCAGCAGCACTTGGCTAGGCCTGTGGTTTTGGAAATCTTTGAGTGGGAGCAGTAGATGATGGCATTCCAGTGCCATAGCACTACTCACCAGTATCCACTTGCGGGCCAGAAAACTAATCCCATCCTGGGCTATGTCAAGCTGCGTGTGGCCAGGTCAAGCGGGGTGATTCTTTCCCTCGTGAGACCTCACCTGGAGGGCTGCATGTAGCTTTGGGGTCCCGAGAAAGATGTGGACCTGCTAGAGCAGGACCCAAGGAGGGCCATGAAAATGAGCAGAGGGCTGGAGTACCTCTTCCTTTGAAGACAGGCTGGGAGCTGAGATTGTTCAGCCTGGAGAAGGCTCCGGGAAGACCTTATTGCAGCCTTCCAGTACTTAAAGGAGGCTTTTAGGAAAGATGGAGAGAAACTTTTTACCAGGACGTGTAGTGACAAAAGAAGAGGCAAGGATTTTAAATTGAAAGAGAACAGATTTAGATTGGATATAAGGAAAAAATTGTTTAGGCTGGGTGTGGAGAGACAGTGGAATAGGTTGCCCAGAGAGGATGTGGATGCCCCATCCCTGGAAGTGTTCAAGGCCAGGTTAGATGTGGCTTTGAGCAAGCTGGTTGAATGGAAGATGTCCCTGCCCATGACAGGTGGTTAGAATAGATGATCTGTGAAGGTCCCTTTGAACTCAACCCATTCTATGATATATAAAACTGATGGTGTTGATCTCATGGTTTAGTATGTTAGTTGCTATTTTATTCACTGTTCTTCCCATATTCATCTAAGCTGGCTTTCAGAATTGAGTAGAGACAGTCCCTTTATCCCATGGGCCTATGGCAATTCAGTGCAAAAGGGTTTGATTTCCAGTAGGGGTTCCTTGGTGTGACTGCATTATTTAATCTCAATGGAAGGAAAGGTGGGGGGGAAAAAAAGGTTAAAAAGGAGATCTCGGTGAGATTAACACCAAAAGCTGGGGGCTGTCAGGGTCTCTAAATTCTTTTGTCTTACTGGTTTCACGAGTGTCTTGCAAGTTTTCACTGCTTAACGTTTGGAGATGTGTGGAAATACACATCAAAGATAGACCATCCCGTGACTTTTAAATGCTGTTCCCATGCACGCATTGTTGACGGGCCTCTGTCTGGTGCCAGGGCTTCGATCTGCGTGTGGAGCACACGCACTGCTTCAGCCAGCACGGCGAAGGAGGGCACTACCACCAGGACACCAGCCCGGACAGCGTGCAGTACCTGGGCTACTTCCAGCCCGCCGAGCTGCTCTTCCGCATCGACAGGCCCCAGGAGACGCACCTCGTCGGCAGAGACTGAGCCCCGCCGGCCGATCTCATCCTCCTCAACCACAAATGCTGATTTTTGTAATGCTTTTAATTATGCACACTTACCAGATTTAAGAATAAATACGAGAACAGTAAGCTGCCGCCTTTTTAATTGTGTCAAAGGGAAGAACTCGGAGCATACGTGTCTAATTAGAGTTATGACCGAATTCAAACGGTAATTTAATGGCAATGTTATTATGTGCTTTCCTGTTGTTTGGTTGGGCTTCCTGCGTGGCCACAGCTGACGATCGGGAACCAGAGGTGAAATTACGTTTAGAACGGGACATGAAACCAGCTTCTGGTCAAAAATAACGCTGTAGAAGAAAACGACAGCAGCCAGGGGCTGCTGAGCTGGGCACTCTCCCCTCACCGCGCTGACCCGGCCCCCTCGCGAGCGCCTCCGGAGGCAGCCGAGCCCACTCGGCGCAGGCCCCGCCCTTTCCGAGCGCTCTCCGGAAACGGCCGAGCCCGCCCGGCACAGGTCGGTCTCCCTCGCGAGCGCCTCCGGAGGCAGCCGAGCCCACTCGGCGCAGGCCCCGCCCTTTCCGAGCGCTCTCCGGAAACGGCCGAGCCCGCCCGGCACAGGTCGGTCTCCCTCGCGAGCGCCTCCGGAGGCAGCCGAGCCCACTCGGCGCAGGCCCCGCCCTTTCCGAGCGCTCTCCGGAAACGGCCGAGCCCGCCCGGCACAGGTCGGTCTCCCTCGCGAGCGCCTCCGGAAACGGCCGAGCCCTCCCGGTGCTGGCTCCGCCCCCTCCCGGGCCCGCCGGCGCTGGCCCCGCCCCCTGCCGCGTTCGGGCGGGGGTCGCTCCAAGATGGCGGGCGTCCCGGCCGTGCGCATCAGCATCGAGTCGGCGTGCGAGAAGCAGGTGCAGGAGGTGGGGCTGGATGGCAGCGAGACCTACCTCCAGCCGCTCTCCATGTCCCAGAACCTGGCGCGCCTGGCGCAGCGCATCGACTTCAGCCAGGGCTCCGGCTCCGAGGAGGACGAGCCGGGCTCGGCGGGCCGCGCCTGGGCCGAGCCGGGCGAGACGGAGGATGAGGAAGGTGAGAAGGGCCCCCAGCCCAAGCTCTCCCGCCGGGATGCGGCTGCTGGAGGCCCGCCGAGCTGTGGCGGTGCCGGCCTGCAGCTCCGCGGCTGGTTGGGCCTGGCCTGCTTTCCCTCAGGGATTCCCGTGGTCGGCAGGTCAGAATATTCGGGATCTAGTCCCAGTAAATTGTAGTGGGAAAGGACAGCTGCTGATACGATACCGTGTTGTATTTCGTGCCGTTAAGATCTCTCTGTGGTTTAAAAATGAGCCTTACGCCGTACCTTTTTAAAGTCCTTTGTTTTCCCTTCCTGTGTTTTATTTTTAGGGTTGGTAAAGTTTCAGCCATCCCTCTGGCCTTGGGATTCAGTGCGGAACAACTTAAGAAGTGCCTTGACTGAGATGTGTGTGTTGTATGACGTTCTTAGCATTGTGAAGGATAAAAAGTTCATGACTCTCGATCCAGTCGGGCAGGATCCCCTTCCTCCAAAACAAGTATGTTGTACCTAGTTGTGCGCTTTGTTGTGGCTTGATGCTAAAGATTTTATTTCAGTGGATTTTTTTTTCATGTGTGATAAGTACGAGATTTATCAAAATGTTTCTCCTGATGTGCTAGTGCAGCGCTTTGAGGGTCAGAGTAAGGCGGGGAATGAGAGTCGAGGCCGGTTTTAGAAGCCTCTTTGCTGAAGCTCTAAGCCAAAATGCTGCTTCCAGCCGTATAACGCTGGTATGAAAGTAATTCTGAATAAGTTACTGCACATCCAGCAAAAACGACTTATCAATCACTGTCAGTTAGTTTCCACTAATAGTAATAAATAATAATCTTTTGTGAATTAAGGTGCAAGTATCTCTTTATTTTTTTGTTGTTGTTGTTGGTACTAGAATCCTCAGTTTCTACAGTTGATTTCAAAAAAGAAGTCATTAGCTGGAGCAGCTCAGATCCTGTTGAAAGGTGCAGAAAGATTATCCAAATCAGTTGCTGAAAACCAGGAAAATAAGCGACAAAGAGACTTCAACTCTGAACTACTAAGACTGAGACAACACTGGAAGCTGAGAAAAGTGGGAGATAAAATTCTTGGCGATCTGAGCTACAGAAGTGCAGGTAAACAATAGGATCTTTTTCACAAGAAGGGGTATTTTACGAAATTTTCTTTTTGTAACTGGAAAAAGAGATGGACTATCTCATAATAAACAGTTTAAATGTGAATTTCTAATATCTATGAGACAGGTTTATAAAGGGAGAACTGCTGTTTTAGTACCAGCGAAAATATCTTGCCGTCCTCGATCCAGAAAGTGATTTTAAAGGCCAACTGTAGCATTTTACTAAGAATTTGTTCACAAAAACAATTCTGCATTTGCAGTGTAGTCGATCAGTTGACAGGCAGACTTTGTAAATCCTTGGCTTTTATCTACGTTTGGTGTGTAAAGCATTTTTTTTAAAAAAAAGGTGAAGAGTGGGTTGCATTTTTTTTTTAATCAAAGATCAGAAAATCGTAGAATATCTCAAGTTAGAAGGGACCCAAAAGGATTATGATGTGTAACTCCCAGCTCCCCAGAATTCAGACCAGGTAAAACTAAACCATGCGACTAAAGAGTGACATCGAAGATAGATTATTATGTTATTCCTACAGGTGAGAAATGATGCCGAGAATATGCCTTATTTAATGGATTACAGTAAGAGAGGGTGACCAGCCCAGGGTTCTAGAGACCATTAGGTAGTGACAAAGGGAATACAGAATCACACAGAACTCCGGATGTAGGTGCAAAGCAGGCATCAGAACTGGATGTGTTGGGTTCCTGTTGTCATCAGTGAGGGAGGGGAAGGACAAATTTAGAGATATTCATGAAAAAGTTGTAGATGTACCCCAGGCTATGGGTCTTTTTCAGCTGGTTTACCCTCAACTAGGTGAGCCGTGCCCTGGATGAAAAAGGTGTGCATCTAGGACAGGTGTGGGTATCTGCTTTTATCAGTCTCTGAATGACTGGCTATGGAGTTATCTTTTACAATCAGAACATGGTCATAGTTTTAAGACTTCTAGCCAAACATCAGAATGCCTTTAAATCAATAAGAGTGTTGTACCTTTAACTACCTGCTTGCAAAACTTCACACATTTACTTTTTGTCTTTTTTTAAACCAAATATGTTTTTTTTCTCCTCCTTTGCACCTACTGACTCAATTTTGAAAAACTCTTGGTTTCCCCCCTTCATTATTAAATACTCTATGTTAACTTACTGTAAAATATTACACATTGCACTGTGGAGGACTGAGATGCTGATGCAGTGACACGAGCTTTCTAATTCACCTGGGTTTTTTTAAGAAGTCATTAAGAAATTTGAGTCAAGTGCAACTCTGAAGATTTGGAGACTCGGAAATACATCTTCTTCCAAAACAGAGGCAGGAGCTTTTTTATTTGCAGAAGGTGCTTTATATTTAATGTGTATGTCTTTGTCCTCCTTTACTCAGGCTCCCTTTTTCTTCATCATGGCACATTTGAGGTGATAAAGAACACTGACATTGACCTGGATAAAAAGATACCTGAGGATTACTGTCCTTTGGATGTTCAGATTCCAAGTGATTTAGAGGGATCAGCATATATCAAGGTTTGTCAGAGAAACCTTAATAACCTAGTGGAGTTTTGTTTCAGTATTTGTACGCTTGCAGCAGAGAACAAACATTAAATTCTGTTCGCTCTTGCCTAGGTTTCTATTCAGAAACAAGCTCCAGACATTGGTGACCTCGGGACAGTCAATCTCTTTAAAAGACCCTTGCCAAAATCAAAACCAGGTATAGCTTATACGTTGTTTTATGAATATGTTCTCGAGGAGTGAGTTTGCAGATGATGCTTGTTTGAAAATTTCAGCATACAGCTGGGAAGAAGAGTGAACAAGACTTCCCTTATTTAAAGTGAAATTTTCTGTTTGAGTGCTGGTTGGGCTTTGGAAATGGTGCTTTCAAAGCATGCCTGTTCACTTTTTCATATTTGTTTAGTCAGTTCGGAAACAAAATTATTAGGGTTGTATTTTGAGTATTCTGCAGCCCCTTTTGTTAAACATTAAAAGTTTGAGCCCATAACTGAGATCAAAGCAAGGTGTTGTGTTTCAGTCAGTTACATCCCATTAGTTCAGCTGAACTAATGACTTTTCACTCTTAACTCTGCCCAAAATGCATCATTTGTGTCTGTTGCTCGTATGTTTTATCTGGGTCTGAAACTCTGCCGGTGGTCTGTGCGTTAATTCCCAACAGCTGACCTGGCAGATAGTACCTCGATTAATTTAACATGTGTCACTATGTGAAGCTGTACACTTTTGGTTTAAAAACCCATCCTTTACTCTTCAGAGTTAGAAATAAACTGGCGGGATTTTATTTCGCAGTTGTCTGTGATAGAGATGCTGGTTCTGTCCTGAGCATAGACACAGTGCTGTACTATGAGGTGGCTCACATGGTGTTGAGGGTACATTACACAGCTTGTGTGCTTACTCACCCCAGAATCTCCCAAGAATTTTGGGCCTGTAAACCCTGTGAAAGCACATACATGCACTGAACGTTACTGGGTAGTTCATCATGGAGTGAATTTAATAAAGCCAGGAGTATCACTGAAAGTAAATTATAACTTAAGGAGCAGAGGTTCATAAGGAGAGTTCACAAAAGGCCTGGGAGTGTAATACACTGTTCCATAAGGGCGTTGCACTTCGCAATATGCATATATGTAAAATTGAATCAAAATTAGTTTTAGTTTTACCTTAAAGAGCTTGCTTAACTGAGATAAAATTCTGATAGTAATCAATTTGGATATAAGGTACTGACTGCTTTATCTCAGCAATAAAGCCACACCTGGCTACTGCATAGTATCTGAACAAAAAGGTGGCTTCTCTTTGCTCTTCCCTTCTGCAAACATTGATTTATACTTTTCAGGTTCTCCACACTGGCAGACAAAGTTGGAGACTGCACAGAACGTTCTTCTATGTAAAGAAATTTTTGCCCAGCTGTCACGAGAAGCTGTTCAAATTAAATCACAGATTCCTCACATCGTAGTGAAAAATCAGATCATCTCCCAGCCTTTCCCAGGTAGGAAGCTTTTTAAGACTCTTAACCTACAATTATTTGCTTAAATATGAACTGAAATTCCTGATTCATGTCACCTTTTTTAATGCTCTGTCCTTACAAAAGAAAAAACAAACTCCTGATTTTCAAAGGTTTTGAAAAACAAAATTTCAACTAATGCACAGTAGTTTCTAATTTACTCTGTTTTCCTTTGTGGTTATGTTTTTTGTCAGCAGCACTTAAAACTGTCGGCTGTAATGCCGTGTGCATGTGGCATTTTGGAGCTGTGCATAAGTCATTGCTCCTGGATTGCATGCAAAAGAAATTTAAGACTTGAGTTAATGGGTTTTCAGAAGAACAAAAGCAAATGCTCTTCAGTGAGGATAATTAAACAGCATAAAGGTGGCTCAGAGTCAGTGGTGAATCCTGTGTTCTTACAAGGGATACACAAGTGATTGTATCATGCAAAAAATATATTTCTGGATTGCTTAAAATGTGTGTGATGGTTAATCATTCCTTCTTTGAGAAAGGAATGGGATCCTGGGGACTTTTCTTTTTGTGTGGGATTGAGTCATAGAAATTGATGTGAAATGCACCTGGTGAGTTCACAGTTGGCCTGTCAACACTTCGGTGAATAGCAAGTCTTACTCGCCTTTGGTGCTGTGCTCTCTGCCATCATTCTTTGATTTTTCTCTGATACAGTGAATACCTGTTGTTAAACTACTGAGTATAAAACGTAAAGAAAAGCAGTTCTCAGTAGCAACCTTGAAAATTGTCAGTGCTCACTTTTTAAAGTTTTCCATCTGCTTTGTGCAGGTTTGCAGTTGTCTATTTCTCTGTGTCACTCTTCCAATGACAAAAAGTCACAAAAGGCTGCTTCTGAAAAACAGAATCCAGAGGATCATCTCTATGTTCTCGAACATAATTTGCACCAACTTATCAGAGAGGTAATGCATCTATGGCCAGGTTCTGAAGAGTTTTTGGGCTTTTGTTCAGTCTTGTGCCTGGTGTGTGGCCCTGGTGTAACAGCCGAGTGTCACTAGAGGCCAGTCCTTTCCCATCCATTTGTGGAAGGCAGCGCACTGCTTGGTTTCCGTGGGTGTGGGTGGTTTGGGAGTTCCATTTAACGTTTTCATGGAATGCTAGTTCTTCGCTTAACCTCAGACCTGGCTGCTCACTTCAGAAAAGCCATGCAAAGCTTTTCCAGTAGAGTTCATCAGTCCTGCTTTTTTTTGTTGTGTCTAATAGTGCTTATCAAGCACTGTCAGTGAGCATCTGGTCAGGCCGTACCCTCATGAAGGAAGAACAATCAATTGCCATAATAGCTTTGTTTCTTTTAAGCTCCACTTCTCTGCTTCAGAGTTTTTGATTCTTGTATAACCTAGCAGGAGAACCTGGGGTAGAAGGTTGAGGTTGTGTCTCTTCAGGAAGGAAGCACAATTTTGCATCTCTGAGTAGAGTTGAAACCATGTTCCAGAGAGTGTTCATCTCCTTGGAGCATGGCTCTGCAAGTCATGCAGTCATGTGGAACAGCCCAGTATTTTAAACATTGATTAAGGGCTCATGAAGCTTTGGCTCAGTGCCCACCTCTCTTGTAAATTTCCTTTCTTTACTTTGGACAGGTTGCTGTAACTTCTTGTACTTCAATTTTTTCGTCTAAAATGCTTCCTTTATTTTTAAGTGACCGTTCTTTCTGTCTCCATAGATGTATATAAAGAAGACTTATTAGTAGGAGCTACTACCATGCTACCAAATTTTTGTTAGCTACCACTTTTTTTTTTTTAAATCACTTTCTATAAGGTTTGAAGGACCAGTATAAATGGGGGAAACAGCAAAGCGTGAAAAACTGTCTTTAAAGTGCTGTCTAGTTGATAAAGTTAAAAAGTTGCACTTTTGGAAAGTGTGTACGCTCAAAAAACCTGATGTGAAGCAACATACCGTAGTATACATAGTATTTCTTGCAGATCTGTTATTTGGTCACTTCCTTTTTTAACATCTGTTGGTTGTTGCAGTGTCACAAGCAAACCCTGAGCTCGACAGTGATGCCACACCCAGCTAGTGCCCCTTTTGGCCATAAGAGAATGAGACTTGCAGGACCCCAGGCTTTTGATAAAAATGAAATCAGTTCTTTACAGTCGAATGAAGGACTTCTGGAAAAGATCATAAAACAGGCAAAGCATATCTTTTTGAGACGAAGGTGGGTCACAAGATACTCTTGTTACAGTAACGTGTACCATTATGTAGAGTACTATTGATCTTTTTAAAGTGTTCTTAAAAGTAGCTGCTGCTTCCTTCACGGTTAATACAGTCTTTATTTGTAGAACCAAAAATTATGAAAAAATATGAACAAACAACGTTCAGCTAGTAAAAAGAAAAAAAAATACAAGATTTCTTTGAGATCTCTGTGACAGTTGCAACATAAGCTGCTGCTAATTGTCCCGACTTGTCTTAAACTGCATAAATCCTTTTTTAGTGTTCTTTGCAGTGCAATAGCTGATACTGAGTAATACCACTTTAATACTGCTGTAGAATGTATGAGAAATGTACAGAAGAAACAAGTGTGCTTCGTTAGCACCAGAACAGTGCTGAAATAGAATTTTGATCCACATGCTTCTGCTAAATCTAATAACCTCCCTGCTTCCTGTAAGCAAGATAACAGCACAAACTGTCTGGATTACTGTGTGTGGAATATGGCTTTATCTTCCAGAACTGCTCGAACCATTGACAGTCTGGCGAGTCGTATTGAGGATCCTCAGATTCAGGCTCACTGGTCCAATATAAATGATGTTTACGAATCCAGCGTTAAAGTTCTAATAACTTCTCAAGGATATGAGCAGATATGCAAGTAAGTCTGAGAATGCATGTCCTTTTAGTTGTGGAAGCATGCATCAAAGGCAGTGTGTGTTCATGTTGTGCTTTAAAGGTTTAGATTTGCTTCAGACAGACAAGTCCATTATTTGTGTATGTTTGTTTTTCTGACTTGTGGGGTGAGCAGTCACCTTAAGAAAACTTCACCCACTTTACCCTTTAGTGAAGATATTTAGTACATCTTTAATTAGCACTGTTTCCTTTCAAAGGAAAAATTGAAGGTGAGAGTGGACATTTAAGGGGGGGATTTACTTTAGGTAGAGATGACTGAATACAAAGTATCATTGGATGTGCTGGATTCTAAACTTCCAGTCTGGCCATGGAAAGCTAATCAGTGCTCAGTCCTGGCTTGATTGCATAGGTACTGAAATGTGGAACTCATGTAATTCATGCAATAATTATGCACATTGTTATTGAAATAGAGGATTTCATGTTCCAGAAATAAATGCCTGCAGACTGACCAGCAGTGAGTTCACTAATGCATCAACAGTGTTATTTTCCATTTGGAGCAGTGCTCTCTGGCTGTGACCCCAGTGTGGGGCACCCTGCAGTCATTGGTGCATTTCCAGTCTTGGTTCCAGAGTACACAAGCTGCCCAAGTCTTGGCTGTAGGATAGAACACACCATTTTCCCCTGCACATCTGGAAGGAAACTTGGGTACTGGGGTAGGCAGGGAACTGCGAGGCTTCCTTGACCTGAACAAGTGGAAGGCCAGGTCTGGGAACACGCCACAGAATATGCCACCTGCCATATAGAGGGAGCTGTTGTGACAGATGAAACTGGAATGTTTGGAGCTGCTGTCACATTCTGTAGGCTTTGCACCATCTGTCTTAGGAATTTTTGTCATTGACTGGGTGGGATTCTGTGTTCTTAGCTTCCTGTTTTTCTTTTTAATGCTCTTTGAATAAATCTTGTCTTCAAAGATCCATTCAACTACAGCTGAACATTGGAGTTGAACAAATCAGAGTTGTGCATAGAGATGGAAGAGTTATTACATTGTCCCATCAAGAGCAAGAACTGCAGGATTTCCTTTTGTCTCAGGTAGACTCATATATGTTATTCTTCCCTTTTCATAGTGTTTGGAAAACAGAAAAAGTTAGAATCTCACCTTTATCTGTGTAGAAAATATTAAAAAACTTCAAATTAAGATAGTGAAGATGGGAAGGTGGACAACTGAATTTTCACTATGTTTGTATAGAGTCTTTAGCAACTGTTACTAAAATACATTGCCAGTTTTTACGAGGGTCAGTAGTAGTAATAATTTTTCCCTCCCATTTAAAATGCCTTTCTTTATGCTGCTCATTATGGGAGAAACAAGTCAATGGTAATCACAGCAGACAATAAGGTATTCTGTATATGAAATTTACTGTAGCCAAGTTCTTAACCCACAATTACTGTCATTTCAACATTGTGTGTTAATGCTCACTTTGCATCTGTCGTTACTAAATCAGCTGATACTTGAATGAACTCTGTTTTCTTAATTGCTTAGGACAAGCTGCTGGTTTTGTTCAGAAGTAACAATCTCCCCACTATGCATAATAAGCAGTCAAAATACAGGTCTTTAATAACAGTGGTGGGCCTGTTGCAGTTATATAAAACTCCACGACACAGAAAACAAGTCGAAACAGATTCTGCTGAGGTCATGTCTTTTTGGTCAAGTGCTGTCAGACTTGTTCACAGAGAACTGCTGAACAGTGCTGGATACTTCCTTGTTACAGGAGTTAAGTCATGATGCAGGAAAACAGTAGCATTTAAACTCCTAAGCTGTTAAAGCTCAGTGCTTACACTTGAGCACCAGTGGAGATAGTCATGCATGTGAGAACCTCAACTTTTTTTTCCTGAATTTTCTCTGTTAATACTTTCTCAGATTTTTATCTATTTTACAGCAGAAGTCTTGTTTCTATTGAAAGACAGGATTGTTTAAAAATTAATTTTTTGAGACCTAAATAAAGGTGTTTGTAAATTGAAAGCAATACTTTAATAAAATGCATAAGCCCATATACCTATGAAAAATTCATTTAACTGCATAATACAGTGGTCTTCTCTGTCTGCGGAGAAACTGGTCTAAATTCAAATAACACAAAGCTCTACCATCATATAAAAAAGAGTTCCTCTGAAAGTAGAGAACTTAAAAGACATTCACTTTTATAAATAACTATTGTACAGCAGAAGAAAACAGGCTTGCTAAACCCCATAAGCAATTCTTTCTGTGGTCTGCAAATACTGAACAGAAAACAATCCTCTTGTCATGTTTCAGATGTCGCAGCACCAAGTACATGCAGTTCAGCAGCTTGCAAAAGTTATGGGCTGGCACGTGCTGAGCTTCAGCAATCACGTTGGTCTGGGGCCGGTGGAGAGCATTGGCAATGCATCAGCAATAACTGTAGCATCACCCAATGGAGACTATGCCATTTCAGGTAGTGTTTCCTCTTGCAAATAGAGCTCAAATCTTTCTGAGATTGTTTGTAGAATATTTTGCTATGAATTAATATTATGCTTTAAAAGACTGTCTCTTTTGTGTATGGAATTGACATCCAAATAGAATCAACACCTTGCCCAGGAAGCCACTTCATATATACCTGATTTAATTTATGCAGGCTTCAAAATATTTCTTATAATTAGCATGGAAAATTTTTTATGTATGTGTGTGTATATATATATATTCTATAATATGTATTATATAAATACATTCTTTAAATATATTATTTTGATAAATAGTATATAACTATTTGTTTATATAATATATACATACATATATTTGATTATATGTACTATTATTAGCATAGAAAAAACAGATTTCAGAAACCATCAGGATCCTGAGAGAAGGGAACAAGATAAACAACAGGATCACAGCTCTGAACTTAAGGAGAACAGAGTTTGGTCTCTTTAGGGATCTTTTTGAAAGACTCCTATGGGATATGATGCTATGGGATGGAAAGAAGAGCGGTCCGGGAGTGCTGTTTGATGATTTTTTTCAAGGGTCACCTCTTTCAAGCTTAGGAATGGTCATTCCTATGTTCAGGAAGTTGTGCAAAGGTGACAGAAGATCTTTGTGTGTGAACAGGGAGGTCATGACTGAACTCATGACTAGGAAGGAAGCTCCAAGAGATTATAAGCAGTTGACCTGGGAGGGAGATAGAGACTATCCAAGCATGCGTTGGTAAGGACAGGAAAGCTAAGCTCCTGAGTCTGGTGAGGGATGTACAGGGCAGCAAGAAGAGCTTCAAAACAGGTATGTCAGCAGCAAAGGAGAGATTATGGAAAATGTGAGACTGCTGTTTAACGGAGAGAGGACCTGATGGCACAGGACACGGAGGAGGCCAAGGTACTCAGTACCTTCTTTATTTTGGTCTTAAGACTGGCCTTCAGGAATGGGTCTGTGAGACCTGTGGGAAAGTCTGGAGCAAAGATTCAGCCTCAGTGGTGGAGGACCAGGTTAGAGAACCTTTGAACAGACTTAGACATACACAAGTTCATGGGACTAGGTGGGATATATCCGTGAGTGCTGAGGGAGCTGATGGATGTCACTGCAAGGCCACTCTTGATCGTCTTTAAAAGGCCAGGCTCAGGAAGGGCTCCTGGGGACTGGAAGAAGGCAAATGTTACATCCTATATTCGAGAAGGAAAATGTGGGGAACTACAGTCTGATCAGCCTCATTGCAATTACTGGGAAAAAAATCGTCTCAGAAGAAGTTTCCAAACATACTGTGGAGAAGACAGACTCATCTCTTCATAGAAGGCTGGCATGGTAGATGAGGGGAGAGCTCGGTGGTACCTCCCTAACTGCTTATTTAAAAAGCCAACACACACCACTCCCCAACATGAAAACACAGAAACCCATCCAAGCCAACAAAGAACCACCACCCTTCCACCAGTCTTGCAGAATTTTGTGATTAAAAGTAACAACTCTACTTAGTGACTTGGATCCTGTCTATTTGAGATAAATCCACTAGAAACAATACATTTTTCAACAGAATAGTGGGGAATATATCCAAGGAAAGAATGAGCAGGTAAAGCCTTTGCCCTCCCTGGCATCATTGGGGAAAAAGAAATGTATTTGTAAGGTGTACATTTTGGGGTTTGTTAAAAGTTTCTCTGTCTTGATCTAACCAAGAACACGCAGTGCTAAAGCAACAAAATCATAGAGAAGTGGGAGACGAGAGAAAAGCCAAAGAAAAAGCTTCCAAAAAAAAAAAAAAGGAAGAGAATTTCCCTTATTTGCTTTCAACGTGTTTGGAATTGAGTACTGGTAAAGTATAGTATACAGAAGGAAGAATATTTAGCATGAGGAATTTGTACAGTGCAAAAATGCTCATTAAAATCTCCTTTCTCCGCAGTACGGAACGGCCCGGAAAGCGGCAGCAAAGTCATGGTGCAGTTTCCACGGAGTCAGTGCAAGGATCTCCCCAAAGGCGACGTCCTGCAGGACAGCAAGTGGAATCATCTCCGGGGGCCCTTCAAGGAAGTGCAGTGGAATAAAATGGAAGGGCGTAACTTTGTGTATAAAATGGAGCTCCTCATGGCTGCCCTAACTCCTTGCTAGTGAAGTGTCAGCCTCTCGGTGAGGGCTTTGAAGGGGCTCTGTGCAATGAGAACTGCCCATGCAGCAAAGGGAAATGGGAGCTATGGGCTAATACAAGAAAGCAAAATCGAATTCATTTGCTGTATAGAAATATCCATTTTGGTATTTGTAATAAAACTTTTTTCAGTGGCACATAAAATACATATAATTTTTTGTAAAAGTTCCTTTCAGCTGTATCTTTGAAAATTGCTCTGTCCAGAGTGACATAAATGAGTAATTAATGTATTTTTTGTTTATAAATTTAAATTTGGTAGTCCTTGAGTTGGAATGTGTTTGTACATTGATGGGGATTCCAGGTGACCCCTTTATTTTTGAGAAATATGTTTACTTGGCAGTTTAACTTGAGAGTGTTACAAAGTCACTGCCTGTGGCAAAAGTCTTTCCTCTCTGGTGGCCTGCGTGATGTCCACTACTTTGCTTGTGTTTTCTGACCTTGTTTTTTGCAAAAATACAGAGGAAAGGAACTTGGCTTGCAAAGTTCTGACAGTTTGAGTTTGTGGGTGACTTGTGACTTAGTGACTGGATGGAAGAATGTAACTCTCACGCAGCAAACCTCCACACTTGCGCTGCTGGGTCCTTCTCCTGCACTCTCCATGATTATCATCCAGGGAAATAATAATAATATCCTCCTGAATATTAGCTCGTTTGAGTTCTTTCAAAATAAAAAAGTCGCATTTTTTATAGTTTTGGTTGTCATTGTAGCCTTCTTGAAACTTACAGTATGGTGTTTAACAAAGGTTTTATTTGGTTTGGTACTTAAGTGCTAAGGGTCTTTTTGCAACCTGTCTGTGTGAACTGGTTCAGATTCATGTCCATATTGTCTTACGAGGTGTCTGTATATATGTATATATATGAACTTCTTGCACATAAACATGTTTGAATTGAACATCACACTTGCATGGTGACAGTTGTTCTTTTGTTGTATTCTCAAGTATAAAGAATAGTTGTAGGAAAATCAGCAGCAAGCTGCTGCTCAGTGTGTGTCCAAAGCAGCTCTTGTACTTAGGTTGGTGTTTGCCAGCATGGAGCATCTTTCAGTTCCTGAAGTACTTGCTTCTGTGTAACTGCTCTATGAGAGAGAAGGGCTTTTCCTTCCAGGTGCCCATGTGCTACCCAAGACAACTGATGAAAATGGAAAGCCTGAGTTGAAAATAATCTCCTGATCTTGAAAAAGGGGTGAGCCTAATGTAACCCCCGTGGTGCCAGGTCCTGTGTTGCTGTGCCAGCAGACACTGGGTGATGACAGGCAGAGAGGGGTTTGTTCCTTGGTGAGCAGTTCAGCCAACAGCCCGATGCATCTGTTCATGCATCTGACGAGATGAGGCTGTTTGCACTCCTGCCAACACAACAGATCTCTTACTAATAATTAGAAAATCAGCCTATGAAACTGGAATATGTCTTTACACTTCACTGTTCTAACCTGAATTGACAGGTCTGCATGTAGCAATAGCCTTTTCATCAAGTAAGTTCTTTGTTACCAAGGAATCAGAGCACTGTGGAGCTATTACAATCTCATGATTGCAAGACTTCTCTCCTGAAAAGGAGGACACCTCCTGTATTGCAGAAGGGCAAGCACTGCATGTTAGCATGAAAACACTTGTCAAGACTTCTAGATCTAGCTGAAAAAAGAATTATAACAAAAAAAGGGAATTATTAGAGACCTGAAGAGTCTGTATTTTAATGTTGAACACAAAGGGATTCCTAATTTTAATGGAAAACAGACTGATTAAGCTTCTAACAGAGGTACAGTCTTGAAACTTGGTAGTGGATCTTTGAATATGAAATGACATTAGTGAATGATTAAGACCTTTACAACTGATTGCCAAAGCAATCTGGTGAACTTGGACATCTCTTTAATTGAAGTTTAAAAGTAAAATGCCTTAATCTCTTTGATCATCTAGAATGCTCTAAATATTAAATTTGCTGCTGTTCTGCAGGGAATTTACAAGTATAGCAAGAACAGCTATTAGTTTCTGAATTCCTGCTGTAACAACCTTCCATAAGACTTTAGATGTTCCAGGGTAGCAAGAAACTGCTACAGACAGTTTAGCCTCACATTCTGTACCTCAAATATTGACATTAATAATGCATACTGAGAAACATAATTTTCAGGAAAATGTGAGTATTTTTTAAGTGACATTACCTATGTAGAGTAAGCATGTTAAATTGTGGGTAGAATTTTTGGGTGAGGAATTGTCTGTAAAGAAAGCTGAATACAGGCTAACTGTACTGGATGTTCTTGCTGATCATTGTTTGAGTCCCTGTTGTTCATACAGAATATTACTGCCCAAAAGTGAGGTTGGCACCGGGTTCAACAGCCAAGGATGGGTGCCTGAAGTTGCACTGACTTCAGCCAAGCTGAAAGAGGTAGAACGACTGTGCTAGTTGTAAACTTCTTTCGTTGCAGTACATTTTTAACTGAAGAATTTTAAGTGTTCGTTTCCTACTTTTGTCCCAGCTTTCAAATATTGTAGTTGAAAGGTGTGTGTGACCTCTGCAATCGCAGCAATGCACTGGAATGGTCATTCATGTCTGGATACGTTTCCTGACTTCCTCTGGCAATTGCAGTGCTCAGGTCAGTGTTAGCAGATAATAGTGGTTTTATGTGTAAGCTGCACTTTCCTAGTCAGTCTGGCAGAGCACCTGCTATGTATTCAGCTCGGTCTAATACCTAGCTTCACATTCAAAGTCTAAAATTTAGGGCTCAAAAAAACCCCCTAATAATGTTTTCCATATGCTATAAGCGTACTTTACCAAGTAATTCAAGCTTGGTGATTGAAACTGATGCACTTACAGTTTCCCTGTTGTCAAAGCTTAGTTCACTCAAAGACACAAAAGATGGGTAATACACGATTAAAACAGAGAATTGGAATAAACTGTCACTTGTCTGTGCTGTATCTGAGACTTAATTCATTTCTCACCTTTTTTGACCTGTTCTAGGTCCAGGAAGGAGCAAACAGCTGAATCTGGTACCTCAATTTATGAGTGGGAGAGAGGCCCTTTGTACTACAAATGGCCAGCTCAGTATGGGATGGCTTAAAGGTATTGTGCACAGGGTGCTTTGGAAAAAAGCTTCTTTGGCACCTGCCTGCATCGTGAGATGCACTTGGTGAGAAATTCTCTGAACGTTTTTCCAAATGGAGCCCACAGAACCTCTGCACTTGAGCATCCCAGACCCTGACCAGAGGGAAAGCTCTGTCAGCCTGCCCTGTAAGAGGTTTTTGCAAACAAGCGAGACCAAGTGTGAGAAAGATAGTAGCAGCAGTTTGACTCAAACAGCCACGTGGCAATCTACAGGCACAGACTAGTCCATGGTGTCTTCCAGGTTCAAAGTTTATTTCACACTGCAAAATTCTCATTACAAAAGCAAAACAGAGTAATTTGGAACTCGGTCAGTTTACTGCTTTCTCACTGACAAACACAAATATTGTTCCACCCAACAGATCTGCAGGTGGAGAATTGCAATACGTGCAGTACACAGATTTAAGAAAACATGAGTTGGATGGCTTCGTGTTTTCTTACAACATAGGGAAGCAAAGGTGGCTTCTCAACAAGAGCAATTTTAGAACTGTATTTGTAAATACTGCATTTCAAAGTAACGCTGTTTTAACTTTTCTTCTCGGATGGATTATTCATCACTGGGCTAAGTTTGCAAAGGACTTGACATCTTTCACAAGACAGCTGTTCAGTACTTTGCCACCCCACTGGTGTTGCGTGTCAGTATTTTATCTGACCCCTCTAATCTTTATAGACAGCGTCCTCTTTAGTGCCTGCTCTGTTCCTTGTATAACCACCTGCTCTAGTGTTGTCATAAAACGTGTGTTAACATCCATGCCAGGGCAGTGTAAACAATTGGAAACACAAGCGGGAGAACTTTGACCAGCTCAGCGTTCTTTCAAAGTCAGTTTTGTCTCGTGAAAAACTGCTGTTTCTCTTCAGAGCTTCAGGAAGTTCCTTACACCCAAAAGTAGCAGCATAGATGCAATAAACAGGATTCAATGCTTGCAATTAATTTTTTAATGTAATACTGTAATTAGATATTTAATTTATTATGTTGATGGATGCTAATGACCACTCTGTCTGTAATAGGAGACTTGCTGTATCCAAAATACAGGTGTCCTTCAAGATCATGGTAATTTCCTTTATGGGTTGATCTTAGAGGCTTGGTTGGTTGGTTGGTTGTTTTTAAGAGTGGTAGAGGCTGTAGATTTTATTAGCTGGCCACAAAAATGCGTTCGTGCTCAGCATGAAAGCATATGCTTTTTTACTCTGACCTTGACAAGCAGAACCGAAAACTTAACAGGTCAAAACAGCTCCATCAGACACTGCTGATTTAATTACTTTTCAAGTCAGGATGTTTCTGCAGTAGTCACAAACATTTTACCTTCTAGGTTTGTTCTTGCTTTCTTGGCCAATACTTTCTCCTGAGGTAGAATTGTTATTTTTGTTATGATACAGTCCTTGGCTAACACTCAATGGTTTCCAGTTCAATCTCTTCCGTTGTACTTGCTGTAAATAAAAGGATTTTGTTATTGATTGGCAAATGGATTGGAAGGCCAACATTCCAAAAATAACTGTCCTGTGTTAATAGCCAAGACATTTTAAACTTTTTAATATTAGCTCAAGCTTGCTCATCTAAAATTAGGTTTTAAATACATATTTTCAAAATATTTAACTGCACAATCTTGAAAGTGACAACAGTTTCTTGCAGAACAAGGCTAAAGGCATGACAAAAACTAAGTCCATAAGGCAGAAATTAGGTCTCTGCTTTGGACCATTTCCTGGGAGATCACATGGCAAGTTTCCAGAACTGTGGTATTCCTGACCTCTGCCATATGTTATATATATATATGTATATTCAATTCAGCTCTGCGGGAAGATTGGCTTCAACTGGAGAAAGAGGCTTTATCTAAACAAAATCCTGTATGTTCTGGCATGATAGGAAAGTTTTCAGGATCTACTAAAGCTTGTGAGTGGTGTATGCACCACGAAAACAGCACCAGCCCTTAAGAGCTGTAGGTAAGCAACAGAAAGGAAGAGGCAGCTCAAGCCACGTTAATTTCTTCTTCTATCAGGTTTTGCAGAGTTGATACAAAGTCTGGGCCATGAATCTTAGGATACTTGAGGGTCTGTGTTGGTCTAGTAAAATACTGACAGCTAGGCTGCTTGTTGTAATGTAACAGCTATTATAGAACAAATACAGACCTTTTACCTGGAGGGCAAGAAACCACGAGTGGATCTGCACTTACAAAGAAGGGAGGTAAACACCTGAAATATTCTGAAGTGATAAAGGAAACCTCCCATTTCAAAGCTTGATCCCAGGCCCATAACATGCACCTTGTCTTTCTGCCTACACCAAATATCCCTGGCTGTGGCTTGGAAATTTCTTCTCTAATATGCCCCTTCAGTGTAGCCCTTGTGGTTCCTCGACCTGCTTTTCACGACTGTTATCTTCAGTGTCAGGTTTTGATATTACTCAGTGTATGTTGGAGTCTGCAACTGGATCAAAAGTGACAACAAAGAGGGGGTTTGAAAGGAGAAGGAGATGCAATCCTCCATGAACTGAGGTGGGGGCCACTCCCAAGGGTCATTTGAGTATTTTCCTCTAGGATACACCCTGCTGATGTGAACTCTGAGAGAGTTGCTGATGCTCTTGACTTTGTCTCCCGCCCTCTGATGGGGGGTTATTGCAGCTCTGGCCTTTTCTCCCCCAAGTGTTGCAATCAATTAGAAATGTTGGGAAGTATTTTATTATTTCTAATGTGAAACATACCAGGTAGATGTCCTGTGGATCGTTCTTCAACCAAACACCTGTTATTCAGTTGCCTCAGCTAGTAAGGAGTTAGAACAGGATAACTGGTCTGAGCCCTTCAGTCTTGTTTTTCAGTGGCCCTGTTTAGCATCTTTATGGTACAAATTTCAGGCTCAAATTTCAGGCTTGAAAACCCTATACCCTGACTACATTTTTAGAGAAATACCTGTTAGTTTGTGTGTTGCCTTCTTCTGAAATAGATGCAGAGATTTATTACACAGCCACATGAAGCAGATCAGAATGGCAGACACTGCAGCGAGAAACGCAAAGAGAACTGCTACAAAATGCAAATCTTCATAGATAATCTCTGTAGGAAACACGGAAAAAAATTAATATTATAAAATTGACTACAAGCAGATTGATGCTTAAACACAGGGTAAAGCCAAGAAGTCCCATCTAGTTTGTACCGTAAACATTGACTACGATGGTGCCGTAGGCGTTGGTTCCATGCTCCTCCGTCACCGTGACAAAATAGTAGCCGGCATCTCTCATGCCCACATTCCGAAGCTGTATAGAGCCATTTTCAAAAGCAGTCACTCTGTCCTTGTAGACCGTGGATACGTTGACATAATTCCCACTTCTCCACTCAACAATGCTGGTGGTGCCCCAGCTTGACACATGCTTCCACTCAATGGTGGCCACGCCTCGGCAAGAGTATTCAACTGAGAGGAGGATGTTTTGTGCCACTGTTGCATTGATGTTGGCTTGTGGGACAAGCAAGGATACTCCTCCAGGAGCTGAAAGACAAAGGAGGGTGATGAGTCTGGAGGTGATGTTGTACCAGCTGTCCGGGGCAGGTTGGGACCTCTGGGTCCTGGTGATTCATCCTACCTATCTCAGTGGTGTGTTTTAAGGGAGGAGAGATTATGCTTTGCAATGCCTTTTTCTTTCTGCTTTCCATAAAAGTAACATACCTACTTGAAGACTAAATACACATTTGTAATTGGTGACAGCAAAAGTGCTTCCACCATAGAGGACGCATACTTGCACGTGTTTCAATGACCAAATAGAAAGGGACTTTGGAAGGGTCTTTTTGGGTAAGCACAACATTTTCTGAAAACTGAGCAATGTTCTTGTGTTCATCAGTAACTGGCTTTCTTTAAAAATCCTGCATTTAATTGAAAGTTTAGTCGCCATGTCCAAGGTAACCTATCATATTCATTAACTACCACCCCCCCAAAGCAAGAACTGTGGTAGGCGTAAGTATGTGAAGTCTTGGCAAGGACTTTGTCGTGTTTTCAGGATGTGTAATCAACATTAGAGACATCAGCTCCTTAAAGGCAGCCAGTTATAAGCCAGCGCAGATAAATCATGTGTAACCAAAGGGACGCAGTTTCATGAGAAGCCAGGGACTTCATGTTCCTGATGATATCTGGGCAAAAATGCATATAAAAGAATATTTAATTCTCACCTACTTCCTCCTGATGTGATTACGGAGCTGTTCATAACTCTGTGAAACTGAACCGACGGCTTAGTTTAATGTATAACTGCAATAATTTCTGCTCGCATGTGGGTGTTTCTGCACAAAGGTTTGGATGAACACCAACACAGGAGTTTTAACTGGCATACATCTTTTCTTTTTATTAGTGGCTTGTTTGAGACCCTTGGCTAAAGACTGAAATCCTGTTATCCACCCACAGAAATCAAAGCAGACTAAAGGCAGATAAAGCACAGAGTAAGGCTGAATGCCTTTTCCTGGTTTGGCTTGGAGCAGCTCACCTGCTCTACTCCCTTACTCTGGGAACAGCCTGACTGCAAGAGCAAAATGAAAAAGTAATGCTGACTGCAAACGTCTGTAACCCAGTGGGGGAGTGAGAACAAGAATGAGACCCTCAGCTACACTGCACGAGTGCAAAGCAGGACACCTGGGGATGATCCTGGAGGTTCTGCAGAGTCTTCAGGGATAAGAATGATTAAGAAAGGCAAAGAAAGAATCTCCAAGGGAAATAAATTATTTTTAAAAAATCTTCAAATAAGAGTCCTCCATGGCCAAAACTCCATAGCCACCAAATATGGAAGAGATGGGTGAATTACGACCTGACTTCACTGTATTTGGGATCTGCAGCAGAATTCACTAACTCTGCTGGTCGGGGTAAGGTAGGGGAGCTCAAGAAGCCAGTTCAATTCCCAGGTCCTCATCTGTGGGACCAAACAGGATCTAGGCTTTTTCCAAGATAACACTCCTGGGCTTCCCCCTTCATGAGCATTGTCATACTCATGCTGCCCAGTCCCCCTGCAGGAACATCATGCTTTCTGGGCAGCTCAGTGCATCCTCAGCTGAGCTGCGTTCTGCTGTTCAGCCTGTGTGCAGGAGAGACTAACCAGAGCTGTGAAAACGAGGTTTGTGCCAGCTACAGAAACAGAACAGCCGGGAACCTCTGGTAATCACTGCAAATTGTTCCAATTGTTTTCTGCTCCATGTGTTTATTTAAAGGCCTTTCCCACTGTTTCTGACCAGACAGGAGCTGAGTGTCTCCCCTCAGTGACCCTTTCATGCTTTTATAGAGGCTTTGTTTTGAATACGTGATTGCGAGGTAAATGTAAAAAACCCTGTGAATTTAAATCTTTCCATTAAATGATTTGCAAACATGTCCTGTCCCTATCTGGCATGCAAAGCTAAAAAAAAGGCAGTGCAGTATCTAACCATTCAAAAATATTTTTAGTAGGCAGTGTGCCTAGGTCACCTGAACCGGTCTAATCCAACAGAGCTGCACCAGGCTGGAGAGCAAACATCACACCCACTTGCGGCGCCCTACGCAAGGCCACTGCGCTCTGCTCGCTAAACCAGCCCCTTCACACCCAGTAAAACACGCACCCAGGAGAAGAGGGTACCGGGGCTGCCCAGAGCACACTGAGTTGGCTGTCCTGGCACGCTGCTCTACTCCAAAGTATTTGCCTGGCCAAGAGTCAAAGTGGGAAGTGCGGCTCTGTGTACCGGACCTGGCCGTGGCAACGCAGCTGGGCCTGCAGTGTGCTGGGCAGTGAGCGGGAAAAAACAAGGCTGGCAGCGAGGGGCCCCACACAGGAGCTCTAAAATGGGGGGACAGCTCTAAACGCGCCTCTGAAACCCCGGGGGACTGTTTCTCCACCCTTTGGTGTCCTGCTTGTGCGTCACTTTTGTTGGTGGAGTGCTGTGACCAAACCAAACTCACCGGTGGCACTGCCACCCCAGGTCCCAGGCGAGGGTGGGGTTGGCAGCAGCCTCCTTCAGCCCCCTCTGGGAGAGGACCGGACGGCTCCCTGCGTGTCGCCCCATCCCCACTCACCCCCCCGGGGTGCTGGGTTGGAACCCACCTTCCCTCTTCACCGCCGCGTTTCCCAGCGTGACCCGAGCCCCTCGGGCTGATTAACCGAGGTTACTTCCCCCTCCACGCCTCGTCCCCTCGGTCGCTGGAAAAGCAGCGGGGGGACGGCGGCTGCTGGGGCCGCCCCCGCCGGGCGCGGGCGTGCGG